>JACBWW010000012.1:26869259-27148477 GCA_020086605.1 Lanius collurio | reverse complement strand
GGAATTTGATTCTTACCAAGGACTTTTGGAAGAATGTTTGGACACAGTTAATTTCAGAATCAAAAAATGTGCCGATGCAGGACTATTTCCGTGAATATTACCTGATTTCAGAGACTGTTGAGCAGTGTCAGCTGTGTCCTGCTGCTGTATCAGCAGCAAACACGTGGTCGAGCAGCAAGTGCGTTGCAGGGGGCTCCTCCACCACCCTGGAGACCGCGCGGCCCCGGCCGCAGGCGCCGAGTGCATTGTGGGCAGTGGCAAGGGAGCTCCCACCTGTGGGAGAGCCAGTGAGGCCAGGGACGGCAGGAGCAGAGCCGGCGGGGAGACTGGAGGCGGCAGGAGTGGAGCCACGAGCAGTGTGGCGGCGTGGGCCCAGCGGTGTTTGCCCTCAGGCAGTGGTGAGGGTGGTGGCGGCCGAGGCACGTCCTGGCGATGGCTGCCCTGCGCCATGTGGTGAACGACGATCTGACCCCGCAGTGAGAAAGGCAGCGGCGATTGTGGCAGTCACTATGGTGACTGTGGTGAGCCACACCGAGCAGAACCAGAGGGCTGAGGGGGCGAGAAAGAAACCGTGCTAGCCCACGGCCACACAGCCGACAGCAGCAGCAGCGGCAGTGCCGGCAGTACCAAGCCACGAACACGCGAACGCCTCACAGGGCGCGGCCGTGCAGCTGCATGAACGCCCGGAAAGCATGGAGCAGTCATGCGGAGCTCCAGAGGGGAAGCGAGCATGGCGCCAAACGGCGGTACAGAGGTGGCCGAAGGTGGAGCAGCCGGCAGGGTCAGCGTGCAGCAGCACGGCCCAACCGGACCCGCTCAGCCCCACACGCGATCCGGGGGAGTCAAGAACCTGCAACAGGAACACGCTGGCAGCCCCGGCCCCGGTGGTCCCGGCTGTGGCATCTCCGACGCAAGAAAAACCGAAAGTGAAAGCAAGAACAAAGGAACTCAGAAAAATGAAAAGGTTATCACAGCTAGGGTTTTTGGAACTGTAAAGTGGTATAATGTAAAGAAAAATTACGGTTTCTTATTGAAAAGCAATACTGGAGAAAGTATTTTTGTCCATAAATCTGCTATTGTTAAAAATAATCCCAAAGGTGATGTTCCAAGCTTAGAAGAAGGAGAAAGAGTAGAATTTAAAATTGTGCAAGGAAGGAAGGGTGCACAGGCCGCATGTGTTACAGGCCCTGGGGGTGTCGCTGTCAAAGGCAGTAGATATGCTGGACAATCCTTATCCTTTCCCCTATCCCACCTTCCCTGTTTATCCCATGTCCCTTTATCTCCCATATATGCCCAACCCAAACTTCCCTTTCTGGTACCCCTCACAAAACCAGTCTTTTTCATATGCCATTAATCCCTTTGCAATGCCAATGGGGGGGATGAAAAGGAAGGAGGGAAGAAATTAACTGTCATTTTCTAAGATTCCAACAGGTACAAAAAGGAAAATCCCTTCCTCAGTTTCCATCTGAAGCATGCTCAAGTCCTGTCTCCCTTCTGATGCTCCAAAGAAAATCTGTTTGGACATTTGGAGACTCAAGATAGTGGCTTCCTTTCCTTTGAAATTGTTTTGTTTATCCAACTATTTCCCATGTTATTTTATTTAATAAGAAAGGATGAATTGTGGAGGTGCCTCTCCCTGAAGTCCCCGGGGGATGGACCCGGCAGGGTACGGGTCTGTCCCTGTCCCTGCTCCCATGTCACGTGTGCCCAATACCTGTTCCTGATTGGTTGGTTTGTTTATGCCTGGGGGCTGGAAGGAGAGCAGGGTCCCATGACTGAGTCGGCTTGGGAACTCCAGCCATGCGGCTGGAGGAATAAAATAATCCCTGAACATCTACAAAAATACCGCTTCATCTTTCCTTCCAAGTCCATTGCTGTCATAAATATTGTTGTAAGGATTCCCTGCACTACAACATGCCAGAATCAAACAATAAGAATGAATCACACCAGAGATTAGTGACCACTTTTGGATTTCATTTGCTGGGATTCATCCCCAACAAAATAAACAAAATCATCTCATCATCTGCCATGTTATAAGATAGTAACTGAATGAATACTAAATGAATTCAGTAAGATGGTTTGATTCAATTCAGCATAAACACTGATTGCAGTAACAAAAGAATTGGTTGGGATGAGCTACACAGGGAGAGATGAAGTATTCAATATCTAGAAAAACTCTTTAGGAAATCATGATCATTTAATTTCTTTACCTAATTTCATCGTGCAACACTTGCTTTTCATTCTCTAGGTCCAATGGCATGAGCCTTTCTAGTTTAACACTTCAATGCAGCATAAGGGAAGAAGAAATTAAAAACAGCAACTGTCAATATACTCATATTACACAGTAGCAACACAAAGTACAATATCTTTAAATGCCTTTATAAATTTAATACTGTTTTGGAAGTATACATTACTAATTAAAAGCGTTTTCACTGTTTCCTAGAATGATAAATTACAGCCATAAACATCTTCAGAAATGAATCCTATAGGTGACCAGCAAGTCCCACTACTAAAGTAATTTTGTATTACTTGAATTTAGGCAGCCACAGGCCATCTCATATATCAGAAGGAAAAATTTCTGATCTGTTTGATTTGATAGTATTTTTTCATAATGCAGTCTACTATCTAAGGAGGGTCAAATGCTGTTCTCATTTAAGTCAAGGCAAATTTGTCATCAGTTTCAGCAGGAACAAAAACTGTCTCATGATTCCAAAGCTCTAGCACAGACTTTAGCTATCATTGGTCCTCCCAACATCGGTTTGCAACCTTGGAGCCTCTGATTGTTGAGCTGTCTGTATGCATAGCTGCAGGTGGCTATTGAGCCTGGAGAAGATGCACGTCCAGGCTACTTGCTCTTCAGGCAGTTAACAGTGAGTTCTGTCATGAAAAGTAAACCCAAGGGAATGGGCAGGAAATACAACATACTCAATAAAAGCAGAACTTTCACTAAGCTATAGAATGGCTGCAGATGATTTCATATGAGTTGATGATTGTCTTGAGCCCATCATATCTCATCTCTGACATCTAGCAAAGGCATCACAAGCCTGAATGATTTACAAAAATTGGAAAAAAAAAAAATTCATGCAAATGAAGACTTCTGGACTGATTCTGATGAGAAATAAATTTTATCCCACCCTTCCCCCAAAAAAGGCTTGCCATGTTTTCCTCTTCCTAACACATGCAATGTATTTTTTCATTTATTCTTCCTTGGTACAAGGAAGAGACATCTTGGTACAAGAGACAAGTAAGTGCCCAGTTTCATGCTTCAGTATCAGTAATGAAAATGTATTACATCTGCTTGTTTTGTTAATGCAAGATTAACAGCTTTAAAGCAGCTTGACATAGCTCTTGGTATAGACAATGGGGTAACAGAGGAGAGCTTCAAGGGCAGTTGTTTATGTGGGCAAGCAAGACAAGAGAACAGTTACCTGTGAAAGAAAGCAGCAGCAAAGGAAAATTTGTGTGCTAGAAACATGTGCAAGTGCAGCTGCATTTTCACCACTGCTAAGGAAGTCAGTGCTATTTCTGTGAATAACACACTTCTGCCCAAGCCAAGAATTTAGGAATATCTGTGCTTTGCCTGGGGAACATGATTTAGCCCAACTGTAGTTAATATTGTCTTCATCTCTGGACTAGACTGCAACATTATCAAATACCCAGGCACAAAGCCTAGAGCATGAAAACAATGTCCTTGATTATTTTTGAACGACCATGGCAATCACAAGAGGTTTCTGAAGACTGGAAAAAAGTAAATTTCACTCTTCAGTATCGCCAGGGGGGCTGGCTGAGGTCTGGGGCTCAGACCCAAGAAGCCATGGCCGGCCCAGAGAGTTGATCCCGTGAGGAACCGTCTCCCAGGGGGTTGTGGCTTCTCTCAGCCGTCGGCAGGGGTTGCCTGCAGAGATGCCTGGCTCAGCAGGCCATCAGCTCTTAGTGATTTAGCGAGTGATTTCAGCTCTGCTCTGCAAGGCAAACCCCCCTGGCCAGGCCCGGATGGAGAGAGGAGAGGTCCTTCTGGTGGTTCCGCAGAAGTAGCTTTATTCTTCCATCTTCTGCGAAGGGAGACGAGCGAGCCCGGATCCTCTCCCGACTCGGGGTAGAGGGGTCCTTTATGGGGGTACAGAGGTGGATGTGAAAGGGTGAAAAGCCAATAGGTATTAAGGGAATTTACATATGGTTTCCTAGAGGATCATGGGTCTGTCTTCTCTTGCTGTAATCAAAGATATATTGGCTTTCAAAGAGGGGCCTGCATGAGATTGTGCAACCTCCTTATCTCCAGGCCTTCCTGCCATGACAGGGGCCTGTCAGACCCCACATCTGGAGATTGCACAGTCTCCTTTATCTAAACATGGGCTTCCTGCCACCGCAGGAGCTTTTCAGACCCCACACTTCAAGACTCTAGTTCTCATTTTAACCATATAATCAGCTTTAGAGAGCAAGAAGTAGGATCTGGAAAACCAGAGGATTGTTAGACTCAATCAATCCCTGGGAAGGTGATGGAACAGCCTAGAGGAGGGGAACTGGATTAGATGATCTTGAAAAGTCCTGTCCTATCACAATGAGTCTCTTGGCACCACTGAAAATGTTCTCCTGGAAAATTTGCCTCTGAAGGAAAATGTTTTCCTTGACACCAGACAATGAACTCCCCCAGGAACTAAGGAGGAAAAAAGACCTGTATATCCCACAGGATATACAAAGGACATACTTTAACACATAAACAGCACAGTGTGTTTGCAGATAATGACTGAAAATCACTACACACTTCAAAAAGAGGCACTCACTCCAATGCACATATTTAGAGGGGAGCAGTGAGCGGAGAGTGGTAGAAGGAGAAAAGAGAGAAAGAATGATTATGAAATAATGTAAATGTAACACACTTCCCTTAGCACATCACTGGAAAGTTTTTTGATACTGCAGAGAGAATGGAAGTCTGCATAGCATAGAACTAAGTTATGCCAGAAATATATTCTTGACTCAAATGTTCAGGGAAACACAGGAAAAATGCTTTCCAGCCTTGGCTTTGCTTAACTAAAGGTCTTCATGCTTTTGAAGGAATTCCAGATGAAGACCCAATACAGACATGCTAGAGTTGGACACACTGAATAGTGCTTCAGTGATTCTTGTGCTAGCATGTGTGAAAATAGCTGCTACTGAATGGGTTCTACATAATAAAAACACTATTGTCATCTGCACCTTCCAATGCTACTACTTAATTGTAAGCCCAACATGATAAAATGTGAGAATTACTTATTTTTATGAACATTCCACTTAAACAGATTTTTTAAAAATCCACAACTTATTTATTGTGGCTTCCATCCATCAGTCTCACCAGAAACAGATAAATCTGTATCCTATGTGAACCCTGTTTGAAACATATCATCTAGCTGACATCTTGCTAAATGTTACAGCTATCAGACACCAAGATATCCTTACCTTGTCAACCTAACTGGACTTAAATCCTACTGGGATCTGACTAAAAGCAAGGGGAGAAAAACCCTATCAACAATTCAACTGCCCTCTGCAGCTCTGGCCACTTCCTAGCCCTTAATTATACTACTACACTTCCACCTCAGGCAGCTCCCTCATGCTGGAAGGGCATCAGCCTCCATTCAGCACATTTCTGACTCCTGCACCATGACTGGTCCTAAGCACAAACCAGGAGCAGATGCCACTAGCAGCTTTGTCCATTCAGATGACAGACTCCTGGGTGAATTGCACTTGCAGTCAGAACATATCAGAACCCCTAAGACCTGCTGTATTGCAAAAGCTTATTATGATCCCTATTTGTGGAAGGCTTTTAAGGCTAAATTTAGGTCATTCCCACTATGACTCATTGATTTCTCTTAGAACTTCTCACACGCTCTATTCTCTTCTACATTTGATGCCTCAGACACTTCAGATGTCCTGTTTTCAGCATAATTTAATATTTGATTACAGTAAAAGAAAGCACACATTGTCTTGAAGAACAGAAAAAAACATCATCTAGGGATATTTCTAATGCCAAAAGTAAATTAATCTTTCATGGCCCAGTAGAATAGGAAGACAGTCCCAAAAGTATATAATTAAAGAGTCATTCTCTAAATTAAGTACTTTTCTTACAAATCTTGTTTAAATTGTTTTGAAAGTACAGCAGTTCATTTATAGCAAGTATTTGGCAAAGATGCACTCAAGGGGGAAGATTTCTAGAGAGGAAGAGACCCTGATGTTATGTCTAGCATTTATAAACAAAGGTAAAACTTATACTGCCTGAATAAGAGGCCAGAATGGTACAACAGGAGAGGGAAAACTGGCTTCTCAGAGAGATTTTCCTCATTCAGATAATTGCCTTTGTTCAACATTAGGTAAGAATTTTCCTGCAAGTAGTTTTCCTAACTGCTATCAAGTAAGATACGCAGGGGACCAGTGCAATCAGCCTGCAGAGACGAAACTGTATTTCCAAGGCGACTAAAGACAAACAATACTTGAATGCTAAATCACAGTATTTCAGAAGCAGGAAATCCACCATGACTTTTTATTCAAGAGATTATTTGCAATTCCAGTTCCCTTGAACTACAGTCAGGAACTCTACTCACCAAGCAGAAAACCATTGTGGTAGTGTACTCAATAACAAAGAATAAAACTGTGTTCGCTTAAAAGATTCCAGCTGAATAAACATTAAGCCTAAGATGGAAAGTGATTAAATTTCCTACGATGAAAACTTGCTAGACCAACCTGTGCATTCTATACAGAATATTGACAGCCTCTACCCAGTTATCAGCCAAAATGTAGAAAAAGATGTTGCAGCATAGTCTTTTACTAAAAACACATTTTGAAACATAACAGACAACTTGCTGTTTCTTGTTAGTTTCTTTACAGTAGTGCTTGACAAATCCTTGGCAGTAACTGTCCATGAAAACAGTTATTCCAAATATGATATGGATGCAAAATATCATATTTTGATATGGATCCATGGAATATGACACCATATGGAATAAGATATGGATCCAAAAATGGGGAAGCAAGCAACTAATTTTGTCTTTGCTCTTGCTCTGTAACACAAGATCCATGTCAGACACTGAACTTATTCATGTTCCAACATGTAATACCCAATGTGTTCAAGGTTTCCTGTAGTGCAGCTATAGAGAACATACCTTTGTATCTAGAACACCTTCTTGAAGTATTAACTGACCCACTGAATCATGTCAGGGTGGGCAGCAGACTCTTGCCCAACGACCACAAACAGCTGATTTAATGTATCAGTAATCCAGTAGAACAATTAACCCCTCCTTTTGCAGAAGTCAACCCTTATCCTGATGCTGTCCACTTTAACTGAGCTCTCAGCAGGACTAAATAACCTCATGCTCAGCAGGCACCTCTAGCTCCCTATCTCTTGGGCCTCCCAAAATCTTCAGTGTATCTCAATATTTTCACCAAGCCTATAACATAGCATTGAGGGTTTAAAATAATGAAACAAGGAGAGATGAGAAAAATCATCTGAAGACTCACTTTTAGCCTGTCATGGCATGAGTGGGAGCTTCTAACAAGCCCTGCCTTAGCCTCAGGTTTTGACAACAGTTTAAATTTAAGAAGTCACTTTGGCCTGCAAGTTTTAAAGATGGCAGATCAGGTCTATTTATAAAAATGAATTATTAAACAGACAAGAGATAAAAGATGAAAGATCTTAGAATTACTTACTACACAGTATAAAAGTAAAGAACGACTAGTAGATTACAGCATAGCATATAATACTGCACTGTATCTAAGTACCTATAGTTAACCTAGCAGAGAAATAGTATTGATTAGGAGTTGAATGTAACTTACCACTGAAATGACGATAATGTACACAGATTCCTTCACTTAACCCTTGGAGAGTAACTGCAAAGCAGGCATCCCTACTCATGGGAAAAGCTCCCACACATTTCCAGAAAAATGAATAGAAGATTTCTGCTTTGTGAAAGTTTGGTGTGGCTTTCATAGTTTGCCAAGTGAGTGTCTGTCAGTCAGAAATCCAACTTACCGGGCCAGATCTCAGTTCAACAGCGAGATGTTTATTGACAGTTGTGAGATTCCAGACCAATGTTAACCCCATGGCACCAAAATAAATCAGTACAAGACAGCTTGTCTTGTTTGAGTTATCTGACTGGTTAAAGAGATAAGTTCTTGTGGGAGTGAGATGTCCTGCTATAGGCCAAAATAGTTTTCTCTCTTTTGATACGACAAACCAGTATGTACTTACTTGATCCATCACAAATCCTATAAGTTGGCTTCATTGTGGGATGTATCAGAGAAAAAATAGCTTTTAAGTTTATTTTAAGTTTACTTTAGAAGCACAAGAACTTTGACATCTGCAGTAAGTGCTGGTGAAACTGATTAAGTGCTACTCTACTTTTCTGAAAGGCTCTGCAACCTTGCAGTTATTTCTTGGGCAAAATTATTCTTCAGAAGAGAAGCTCTTGGGTAGCTGAATATTTTAGACTCTAACATCAGATGTTTTCTATGATGTAAAGGCTTCTTAGGAAGAAGAGTGAATCAAAGGCAGGTCTGTACATTTCTTGCTGAATCTTAATGAGCAAATTTAGACTTCAGGAACATGAAAAGGGTAGTCCCCAAAGCCCAAATGAAAGAAGCTTTGGATTTAGAGAAGATTTTGATTAGATCTTCATACAGCAATTTAAAATTACTTGCATAATGCAAAGAATCTGCCAGGGTATAATGCAGTATGACTGCTGATGATGGCAGACTAGCAAACCGAGTCACAGAATGCTCAAATGCTTTAAGGAATTTAAGGCCAAGCTGAAGTAAAAAATATACCTTCTTGAAATTATCACATAACTCTAAGATACAGGACACTTTGCCATATATGCCATGTATAGAAGTCATTTGACTTTTTCCTCCTGTAAGCTGACAGCTTATTGCATTCTTAGGATATAATATAGAAAAGCTGCTTAATGCTACTGAAGAAGGGGGATTTAAAAAAGTTTTTAAACTTTTACAGGCACAGCATGCAATAACTTCAACATCATGGTGAAACAACCCTTGAGCTCACTGGAGCATTTAATTTTCTAGGAATCTAAGCAGCTTTCATGATCAGTATAGTGAAGAATGGATAAACGAACAGTATACCTGAGAACGTGTACTAGCTGCTGAAAACAAACAGCTGCAAAGCCAAGCACTAATTCTTATGGGTGAAGCTTGATGTGGGAAGACTGCTCAGCACTACAAACCTCCTATCCTTATGTTATACCACCTACTCCATGTTCATTAATAATTTGCACCATTTAAAATTTTTTCCTCAGCTGTCTGTATTAACGCAACAGATTACTATGCTTTTAAGAGATCTATTCTTTTAATGATTGTTTTGCCTATGTAATCATGCAGAGTAAATACTAACATTTCTAAACACATAAAATTTTATTTCAGTATTATAGAGATCTGCACAGTGGATAACAAAAAATCATTATTCAGATTGCTAGACCAATTGCCTAGAGGATTTTAGAAGAGAACTACGAGTATACATAAACCAGAAATCCAAGTTTCCACAGTAAAAATTATTTTAAGATGTACTTACATGGTAATAAGGTACAGAAGAAGGTATTGTATTAGAGGTGCTGTATTTTCCAGTTTTACACATAGACCGCAGTATCCCTATACCATTGTTTAGGAACTTAGTATGTTAACTAGTTTGAACCGTACAATTTGATGGCAAAACAATGCATTTTTATTTTCAAACCCAAGTTATTAAAAGCAGAAAGATAACTGGGGAGTTATGATTACTTTTCTTATGGAAAAAATTGCTTATATTGAATTTAGCCAGCATATATTATAAACAGATTACATTACTGTGAAGACATTCTGAAAGATCACTTCCTTTGGATCAACAAAACAGAATGCAGTTCAAATGAAAAGTATGGTTTTGTTAAAATCCGATTGACTTATTTAACTTAGCTGTTAATTTGCTAAGGCCAGAAGAAACTTCTAGAGATCCTACCTTTGAAAGGTCAGATACACGTTTTCCCTTGCACTTAAATAAAATCATACACTTCAACCACACATAAAATAAGCGTAAAGATCTACTGCTGACATTTAAAAATAAAGTTTATGGATGAGTTGACCATGAGAAAAGCTCACTTTAAACTACTTCATTGTGAAGAAGAATTGAGAAATTAACCAGTTTCTAATGAACTATGAATGTGTAACCAAGGCAAATTGCCAATGTATGGAATTAGTGGTTAACAAATTTGTTAACTGAAGATATGAGCTGGCACACAGACAACTTCAAGTTCTGAAGCAATTCCACTGGAAGGAGTCAGACTCCTATGAGTCTCAAGGTAAACAGGTTCCTAATACACTAAATCAGGACTGAAGTACTCTGGTGAGCTGAATTCACGGCAATACATTTTTCTTTACATTATCAAACCATAAGTCTGATGTGGATCCAAACTGTAAAGCACATTAACGGATAGCAAACACAAATCTCTACATTGTGTGGGTTTTTTCTTCCCATTTTATTTTCTTTTTCTGTTCCAGAATGAAGTAACAAGCTGAGCAAAGGAACCATGACATATGAATTGCATAACAAAGACTTAGCAGAGAAAGATTTTCACATTTTCTCGTTCCCCCAAAAATTTAATAAACAGGATAAATTACAGGAACCACTGTTAAATCACAATCAAAATTACATACAGAAATTATGTCTAATGGAAAAATACAGTGGCTCTGCATGGTCCTCACAGATCTGGTGTCACTGACTGACATGGGGAACGAGGTAACTGCTATTTCTTCATCTCTAGAATTGCACTTCCTGGCCCCCGATGTTTGGCACTACATATATTGCAGAACTGGACAGAAGACACCTACATCAAAAAAAGAAAAGAAGAATCTCTCAGAGAAATGTAGCCACATCAGAATGTGTGAAAATGAATGAAAAGTACTAATGCCCTTCTCAAAATTACTGCTCACAGGCAGGCTGTTCCCTATCGACATAGTCATGGACAGGTGAGGGAAGACAATACAGAAAAACATAGTAAGGCAGGCTGTTCTGGAGTCAGAGGGTACAACTCACCACTCACTCCAAGTGCATTACCAGCACCTGCCAGAAGTGTAAGGTCAAATTTCCTCCACACCAAAAATGAAAAGTACACAGTAAAAAGCATCACTGATTATCTTCATATATAAAGGTGAGAGTAAAGTCACTTGGTCAGCAACCACTGGATGCCTTAGTCACAGCTCTGTCTTTGGACAGTGCTCCACAGATTGCTGACAATTGAGATCAGGGCCCAAATACTGTCATTTGACATCAAATATGTATTTATTGTTGCTCTGTGTTTAGGTCTGTGTGTTTTGTGCATGCACTATTTTCCTTTCAGTATGTCACCAATAACCGAATACCAGTACCATGACTGATCACCTATGGTCACAAAATACAATATAACAGGAAATTTGGCTCTTTTATATGAAGACAACCATTCAAACATACTGTCTATGAATATATATCATGTAATATCAATGTAACATTTAAAAACACCACCTAACCAGTCACCTGCGCCAGAAAACGGAGAATGCTAGATAAATTTTACATTATTTCTCACAATAAAATTTGGGGTAAATATTGAAGAAGTATTTACTAGCTGGGCTTTCTCATACAAATGATCTAATACATTAAGCTTTTCATAACATATTTAAGTATACATGCTGTACCATATGTCTGCAAGCACTTTGTTTACTTACAGAAGAAGTGATTCACTAAAGCTATTTTTTCACTACATGTAAATTTTCAGAGACAGATACAGAATCTTAAAAACATACATTTAATTTTCTACGTGATTTTGTTACCATTCGAATTATTTTGTTCCTAAATTTAAACTCTGTTATATCTAGAAGTTAGTTTGCTTTGTGTTAATTGAAAAAACCAACCAATCCCCCAAAAAACTTATAAAGAAAGACATGTTTTGATCATAAGTATGATTACAAAGATATTTAAACATTCACTCTGAAATTACTGATTTTTGTCTTCCAGATGAGAATCATTTAATATGGTTCACTTGAGAAAACACCTTTATTCTTGTCTTTGAGTATGTTTAATTAAAGTAAAAGATGGACTGGAAAAGAATTAATTAAAAAATTAGACAGATTGTATTCCCTGTATGCCTCAGAGCTGCATTACATATTCAGATTGAAGAAAGTGATAAAATACTGTTCAAACAGCAGTGATTTCTTGCTACACTGGATGAACTTCAGAGGCAGTGTCCTTAAACTCCCTTTCCTTAGTCACATACTACTATGTGGTATCATCTCAAATTATTACTGCAATCATATAATTGCTCATAGACCCATGTCCTTCTCCACAGCTGACAAAAAAAAAATAATGTATCACTTTATCTTCGGCAAAGGTGTCAGACATATTAAGCTAATTTCTTACTGTGTTAGGTACGGGTAGGCACTCTTTGTGAAACATGTGTCTGCAGTGGAACACTACCACATTGAAGGACTTGGATGCATCTAGGAAACAGAGAAATAAATTCATTTCAACAGGGCAATGAAACAAATGATTTAGTGGCTACAGCAATATATGCCCACATTCTATTATACACAGAGAAACTTCAAGTAACATCTCTCAAAATCTTTTCCAAATTATTCTGGCTCATTCCTAGAAACCATGAACAGTGATGGTTTCAGCTAATGTATGCCAGGGATGGAGTTACAAAACAATTTCATTCCATGACTTAAATGCTGTATACCCTTCCACTGGAAATTTTTCATGTCAATAAATGCTTCATACTAAATTTTGGCAGGGAGAACAGTAAACTACCACCAAATAATTCAGCTGCATCGAAGAAAAGTTATCAGAAAAATTCTTGCACTAGTGTGAAGATAACCAGAACACTAAGGCGTTCTCGTGCCTGCACTGCACGTCAGGATCCTGAAATTTAGCAATAAGCTGCCGAGGTGCACGATGTATGTTTTCATTCCCACATGAAAATTTAGCCAAATTAGAACCCTAAATACAACATCCATATATCTAAAGAATAACCATCTTATTCATGAACATCATTCACATTCTACTTTGGCTCTTTTTTCCCTCAACACACATACCTCAAAGCACTAGCACATTCAACTCTGCCAGATTTTCCTGGTCTGTATATTGCTGCACATGATCCCAGTATAGTTGTTTTTTTATTTATTTATTTAAGTGAAAAATGGTAGAAACCAGATAAACTGTAACTGATTATATCAGGTTATTAACATTTAGAAAACAAACAAATGTCTGTACGTATGCTTTGTCTTATATATTCTTGCTTGAACATACCACAACAGATATTCTCTTAGTAAAATTACTGCTTTTTAAAACACCCAACAACTACATTGATATTTCTGGACTATAGTTGCCTTGCAGAACATACATCTCCAAAATAACAACTTGAATTTCTAGTTTCCAAACTAACTTTAGAAGGTGTTTTAAAGCTAGTGTTATAGATAGGTCAAAATTCATAAGAAATTAAAATGCTATAAATGGAATAAGTTATTCATGTGGAATCTAAAATGTGAAATATATCTTGTAAATTGTATATATGTTTAAATTTAGTTGTGTTCAGAGTACACCTTGGCAAGTCTCATGACATCTTGCTCAAGGAAGGTACTAATTAACATAAGAAGTGCAGGCAAGCTCAGGAGAGATGACCTCAGACCCATCAACCTCCTATGATTTCATCTTACCCAACAAGAGTCTTTTTCCATCTGAAAGAAGTAAGAGATAGGATCTGCTGCTCCTTGGACATTGCTGATGAGTGGACCTATTACTCGAGACACTTCATTTTAATCATATAAGGATTTCTCAGAAAGATCATCATACGCTGAGATGAGTTACTGGAAACCATCAACCAGAGCACAAAGAAAATCCTTGGACAAATCAACATCTAAATGGACCCCTGAGCACTGGACCAGAGTATCATCAGAAGTAAAAAGGACAAAAGATTTCATAGCCAGGAGCAAGAAAAACAGTATAAAAACTGGACTCAAACATCTCAAAGGTGTGCACTTACCTCTCTGAACTGCTGGTGGTCAGAGCTGTGTATGTGTCACCCAGAGTCAAGAACCTGGGCTTGGCCCTGTTTTCCTTTATAGTGGCTTATTAAGATTGTCAATTTGATTAAAATAAATTTTATTTGTTTTTATATTAATAATTTGGCTCGCGCAAATTATTAATCCGATGAAATTGACATTTCATTTATAACACTAGTCAGTATTAAGATGTTTCCAACATGGCAGCCATGACTGAAGCCAAGAACTCTCCACCATTCAGACAAAAAGTACGTTCCATAAAATTTTATAATCTACAAGTTCAGTCCAAATCTTTGAACAGAGGTGGACAAGATTTGGTGGCAGCACCTTAGTTTTGTGGTTCTAATAATCTTTGAGAATACTTATGTTGATGGAATTGAAAGTTGCCTTGAATTCCATGTATTCAAAACAGAAAATAAGGAAGCCAAAGTTGAATGAAAAAGAATATCTAATTGGACAAAAAATGTCCAATTAGACTCCACTCCCATGTCACAATTCATAAGCAAACTTTGCATAGGACATTGAAATTTACACAGTGATCACCAAGGGAGATTACACATTTTTATGAATAGGTGCAAACAGTAGTTCCTCTTAAAATATTAATAAAAAAAATTTACAACCTCTTTTTTTTTCTAGAAAAGCATCCTACCTGAAGGAAGTATTGGAGACAGACATGATTCACAGATATTCTCCTCTGAAAAACAAAACAAAAGAAAACTAAGAACAGCTTTGTTAACAAACTCCATGTTTACTTTTTTATAAAGCAGGCATGAACATACTGCTATGACAGAAATGGAGCTTGGTCTTAAAGCATTTTGTTAAGATGCCGAACAGAATATATTAAAAATTGAAGTAGCCTTTCCAATAGCAACACAATAAATATTTAGATCTGCTGATGCTAGAACTGCAAGATTGAGGCTGCTTAGGATCAGTGCTGTAGAGACAAAAGGCAAATTGAAAAAAAAAAAGAATATAGGATGAGTGGATGTTAAGTCTGCAGCATTTTGGAGCAGAAGCTCTGGTACTCTGTCCTGTCAGCTTTTGTCTCTTGCTATTAACACTCAGCTGGTGTGAATTACAGTGCTACTCATATGCGTCATTAGCACCTTGCAAAATATTTTCAACTGTTTCTGATAACCACCTTGTATCTTTTGCTTTGGTTGCAGATTATTATCATCTGACTGTCCGGTTAGCACCAAACAACATTTTCACCTTTACAGACAAACTGCAGAACTGTGCAGAGATTGATCAAGAGAAACAGCTGCATGCTGGGTCTTGTAGTTTTTGAGATGCAAGTGGTTCCTTTGCAAGGAGAAAAAGCATCTAGTATCCTACTACACTCTACAGATAAAGTAAAAAACTGCAGGCTTTTGGGCAGCTTCCAAAGCAGACAGTCATGGGGTATACAAACCAAGCAATAGTATTAAAACCTTGAAAGTCATCGTGTTTCCTCTGTACCCACCATCCACTAGAACACCCTTCATCTGGGTTCGATGCATTTTCTTCAATAAAGAAAGAGAATCGGCAACGAGTATCTTTTTGCAGCCTTCCCGCAGTAAGATCTGTTGGTGCAAAGAACATAAAAGACAGTGATTGTTGAACAGATGGGAATATCAACTATCTTGACAAATCACCACTGTGTTTCTCTGCTGCCACAGTGAGTGCAAGAAATGTTTAAGACTTTTCAAGGTATTATAAAGGAGGCAAAAGAGGAACTTGTTGTTGCCATCACCTCTAACTAAATGAAAAGCCAACAATAAAAAAAACCCAAACCCCACAAAGCAAAAACAAACATCATGAAATAAAATCCTTTACAAAGATACTGTTGTCATAAATTATGAATGTCTTTCTATGAAATGGTGTTAATAAATTACAACAGTGACAAATTTTTACAGTGCCCTACAGAATTAATTTCCAAACAATTTCAAAACTTCTTCTACATATATCTTTCCTGTCTTCTTTGAAAAAGATATTTGATAATCATAAAACCTTCATAAACACAGTAAGTCAAAATATATTTTGTTCAAACATATATTCTTCTGAGATGTCATTTAATAAGCAGTATTTAATGTCCATGCAACTAATCAAAGGTCCCTAGTTCATTTCTCTTTAGCAAAAGTCTCAGCTCCCTTTTGACTTATTTGGTATTTTTCATTAGATTGACGTGTCATTGCCTGAAACTGTTTTGAAACACAGAAGAAGCAAGGGCATAAAAATTATACAGAGCTTTATTTCACAATACTTAATGAAGCAAGTATGGAAATATGACAACCCCAAATAAGTATTTTGGAATTTTTTCTTTCTCCTCCCAAACTGATGTTTGGAAATTTGTTTACCAAGACAACAATTCCTTTGAAAAGTGCCTTCCAAAGATACTCACAGTCTATTATAATGTGACCAACCCTACTAAAAGAGAGGTATAAAGAAGCAATGTTCCTTCCTTTCTTCTGATAATTTGTATTACAGGAAATATTGAGCATTCTAAGATAGTGCAAGATACAGCGAATGCAAATACCTAAGAAGCAATACTATAACAGATTTTACAGCAACGTGGACACTGTCCAAAACTACCTTTTTACATAGACATTATGAAGTAGTAAGGACACACTGATAAGAATGATATGCAGATAAGACCACAAATCTGAAGTACATTAAAAAAATTAACATTGAGTAACACTATGAGCATTTAAAATTGGGCATATCAATGGGTGAATGACACTTTTCCAGTGTTAGAGACATTGAGCTATAAAACATTTCAAAGCACCAGCAACTGAATGCAGATCTACAAGACAAACACTTACAAATTTTACCATTTTTATCTGTTGATAATCTCAGGGACAATCTGGCTATTTCTTTCCCCTGCCAACTTTATCCAAAGGCAACAAAGAATGTAAAATTTTGTTCTAAATAAAGGAAAATGTTGCTAGGTTTGAAAGTTAAAACAAGAAACTTATAGCAAGGACAACTGAATGAGACTATGTTTCAGCAAGAGTGCTTACCTGATTCAAGCTATTCTCAATCAGCAAATTACATTCCAAAAACAAGTATATAACTTGGAGGGGATGAGGTCTTGGCTATATACTAGAGTCTTTACTAAGTGCATTCAGCATAGACAGATGAAACCCCCCATTCTGAAGTAAAAGGAGTAAAACAAGCATAGAGTCATAGAATATCCTGATCAGGAAGGCACCCACAAGGATCGTCAAGTCCAACTCCTGGCCCTGCAGAGGACAGCACCAAGAATCATACCATGTGCCTATGAACATTGTCCAAATGTTTCTACAACTCTGACAGCCTTGGTGCCATGACCATGTTAAATGAAAGGAGCCAAACAAAGATAGAATGGGAAGATGGAAGTGTGTCTTAGCATTTTCTAACTAAAATACAGTGTGCCAACAGGAAAAATTCATTAAAAAAGAAAAATGAAGAGAGAAACAAAAGACATCTCTAGATCACTGGAAAACCTCAATACTGTTTGATGCCTGAAAACCCAGGAGTAAGAGAAATACCTGATAAAACATATCTTTTAAGAAATATGCACTTTCTCCCATTATTTAAACAACACTAAGATCTTTCCATACCACATTTAATGACTGTAAGACCTTATTTTGCTAGAAATTGAATACAGTAGGCATCTATTACATAAAAGGAAAAAATCACAATGCATAATGTAAAATGTCAATTCTCAAGGTAATAAATCTCAACACTTCTGTAGAAATTGATTTAAAGATCTCAAAGATGGATAATTTAAGAGTTACAGAAAGCAAATGAGAAGGAATTTGGAGTCAAGCGAGAGGGAGCTTCATTTAGAGGGGAGAGAAGTAGGTAACTGTGCACCTAAGATTAAGTTGAACTAGTTAAAACTGACATTGTGCATAAATCTGTAAAGAAACCACTTTCCAAGAAGAAACAAAATTGAGAATGAAAGTGAATTTTATTTGTCCTTTAAAAGCATGCAATTGTGAGCATAAGCAGGACAGCATCATGCCACCTACAGAAAGAAGTTTTGTGCAAAAAAAGAATGCCTCTCATGAAATTAATGAAAAGTACTAAAACCAAAACAGCTATTGCAAAAAAATAGTTCTTTTTCTGGCTATATTAGGAAAGATATTAGGCATAAGCCCTTCTATTTAATTAAAACAGTCTTGATTTACAAATGCCTAACACTATCTTTAAATAAAAGCGCTGCAGCATGTTGTTAATTTGAAAGGGTATATTCAAAGCTCTGAGAATAAATTCAGGCCTTGATTCAGCTTAACCCTCAAACAAGTCCAACTTTCTCAAGGCCACTTAACCAAATTCTTTCAAATAGCATCACTACCACAATTAAAAGCATATTATTTTTAATCTTTACAGCCCTGTCCCCCTGTGCAAGCTGCCACCTGCCCCCTAGTGCCTCCAAGGTGTCTGAACAGCATTTTTAGTTACATGCAGGAGCATAACCTAACAATTTCTCCCAGTGCTGTTTCAAGCAGCATTCATTGGATTACCATTGGGTTCTGCTAGTTCATAAACTCTATTATGAATGGATAGATGTGGATTCTGTGAATGGATCAATGTCTCTTACCCATCAGAGTTACAGCAGGTTCAAGCAAAGTGCAAATTAGTAAATCAACGTTTGAGTAAAATGCCTAATCCAGAAAATCTATAGTACTATATCTAAACAATTTGCTTCTGTATTTTAAAGCTAGGGGAAAAGTAGACTTAGAATACCAATATCTTTCAAAGATTTATTCTTCCAAATAACATAGAAAGGGTGAAAAATGAAGCATTTCTTTCTAAAACAAGAGAGCTATTTAAGCCTCTTCCAATACCATAAGCATTTCCTACATTTCATTCAGATACAAACCAAAGCTGAAAAGACACCTATTTTATACATTTGGAAAGGACAGAAGGCTTATAATTAACTCACAAATCTACAAATAAGGGGATTTTTCTACCAGCCTTCTTTGTGAAACGTGTGATACAATGCTTTAGAAACCTGGAGAATGGTGATTTATTTGCACTTAAATAAAAAAAGCACTAGGAATGTGTAATTTCTGGTAAGTGAGCAGGTTTCTCTTTAAGCATGTCTAATTTATCTATAAATTTATGGCAGCAACAAAGTAGATTTCAGAAGCAATAAAAAAGCTTCAGACTACACTTTTTTGATAAATACTCCTATTAAAATGCAAAGAACTATAACTTTGTCCTCGTCTGTCTTCAAAACTTTGTTGTTTGTGAATGTTACTGTGTAAAAACATTAAAATCAGTATTATTTCAGCAGTAAATAAACTTTCATCACTACAATCAAATGATTGTATCACTTGATTATGTACTATGGTTTTAATACATTAACTCAAATGATGACACAGAGAAAAAAACAAATTAAATCATCCTCATGGGTGAAAAAACCCCAAAAAATCACTTCAAGTTTTAATCCCAATTTAGAAAACCACTTAAATGAGTACTTAAATAATTCCTTGCTTAGGGGAATAGTTCAGAGTGTGCTCAGTTTTAAGTTCATGGCAGAATTGCATTTCCTGAATTTGGAAAATAAAAGTGGGTATTCTGGAAGGCAGGTTAATAGATCCCTACTTGTAAAGCAGAGCTGTAATGTCAGAGAAAAAAGGAAATTAGTAGTCCTTACTTGAAATAGTAGCCTAAGAAGAAAATCATACATGATCTATGTTTTATTTTTGCCCAAAAGAATATCTAATTCTGCTTTAGTGTTATACATCGTTGGGTGGTAGTGATCAGATTTTAAAGGTTAACCACAGAGCTGAGGTGAGCTTAGGATAGCATATAGAATAGTTGCAGCAGTTTATCTAGTGGATGGCAATTTGTTAAAGTGATGCAATCACTTAATCTGCCAACATTAATAAAAAACTATTCAAGGAAGAGTCCATATTAAAAAACAAAATTACAATAAAATTTGCATTAGTAGACTTTCTTGTTGGATTCTCTAATGCATACTGTGAGTCACACATACTTTGGCAGTCACTCAGTTTGATTTACTTGGTTTTGCTGGGATGGAAAAAGAGTGGTTTTCAAAAAGACAAAGTCTGTCAAAGGCAATGCTTCTAACTCCTACCCATATTTCAAATCACGCCTAAGTAAAGTTTACTGGTATGGAAACTCAAGAGCATAATAGGAAGTTTGCATTTATATGCTTACATAGCTATAAAACAATCTTATCACGGCTTGCAGAAGAAGCCCATAATTAAACAATATAATGGTACAGCGGCAACATCTTTTGGGAAGCCAACATTATGAAAAGACCAGCACAGCTTTTGTGTTAGGCAGTGACTTGCAAGTCAAGCAGCAGGTTCTCTTTTCACCTGAGCTCCTCTGTGGATCTTAGCACAAGATTCTTTTTGCCTTTGAAAATGAGAACAATGAAACTTACAATTGTACCGAGCTCAAGATTCAAAAAGATGAAGTTACAGAAAATTCTAGCCAATGAAATTTGTATTTCTGAATGAGTTCAAAATGTCTGGTATGTTTCATGCTACATATCAGGAGGTTTCTACCAAAAGCCAGAGTTGTGCCAGGCCAGAATAGAGGACATTGACTTCTCAGCATGAACCCACATAACGTGTGGAGGTATGACCAGGCATCATACAAACACACCAAAGACTCATTTTAAAACAGCTAATGAGGCAGCAATAACAGTTCCACTAAGGCAGAACTGCCCTCAGCAAAAAGAGGCTGCTTAGACATTCACCTGAAGTCCCAGCCATGTCCAGAGGCACACACTGAATGCAGAAACAGTGCCTTTATAAAATTTGAGCTTGCCAATTGGCTACTTAGGTGAGTATGCAAGACCAGCAATAAGACCCCTAAATTTCAATGTAGATATACCATCTATTCATAAACAGTGCACTTTACATTGCCAGTAACACTTTAAGAACAGACTTATTTTAAACTATAACTTGCATTTCTCTAATGAAATATTGCCTTTTATTTGGCTACAATTTTTTCTATCATATAAACAAGCAAAACACAAATTACATTAAGCTTCTCCAATTTCTATTATCCCTATGAAAACTAAATTTTAGCCCTAGAGCTGTCCAACTCTACTTCAAAATCAATTAATTTGAAATGCATTAATTGTTTCAATGCTAACAGCACATCATTTTAGATATCATTCTCAAAGTTAAATGCATGCTTTTAATCCAAAAGTAATTCTGTTAAAAGGTATTTGAAGAAAAAATTATACATCCATCCCCAAAATATGACCGAATGATGTCATCAGCTTTGTCTGAAGCCATGCAATATACTCTGTATGTGCAAAGCTGAAGCTATGCTTACAGTACTTTCTCAGTCTGCCTGCAAACACAACAAATACCACATTTTGATTTCATGAGAATGCAGTAAAAGGAAGATCAATGGTGGTACTGACAGCAGCAAGATTAACATGCAACTGTTGAAATGCAGTATGGTATTTAGCTAGTATCATTTTGGAAGGATACTAGCACCTGATGAAGTCAAAACCTGGAAGTAACATTACAACATGCATTATATGGAAATGTGTATCTAATTTATCCAGGGAGGTTCCTTGTATATAGCAAGAGTCAAGAGATGAAGAAATGTAAAATGCTCCTTTAAAATAGCCAAGGTCATAATCTGAAGTTCATATAAAAATAAAATAATGGAAAAGCCTTAGAAAGGCTTAAACCCTGCCCTGAAGAGAGATAAGGGCTTTTCGTGGCCTGGCAAGACACCAGCCACGACCTTAGTGCAACCATCAAGCCCACCTATTTGCTCGAAATGTTGAAAGACTAATAGCAGATGCGGAACAAATGTTTGAGGCTCAGAAAATTGAAGTTTCAGCTGCCTAATGAGCTATGTTTTCTTGGACTCTGCATAGTCACACTGCTCTGTAGCTTTCTTTCAGTAGAGAGACGCAGAACAGCATGACAGAGAATTCAAGTTTAGGACTCCTTTTGTAGCAGGCAGATTTAAAATATGCAATGTAATACACTCTGCTGGCTACTTTCAGGGAACACTGAAGGGTATGCTTCTTGTAAATTCCTACAAACAGGTGTCAGAACCAACCATGTAAGGGACTGCATGTATCTGTATAATTATCTGGGATAAGAACTCCCATAATCCACTGAACAGTTCTTTTTCTTTTTTTCTTGTAATGCATAAACAGCAAGACATGCACAGAATATTCTGAGTTGGAAGGAGCATTGATCCAACTCTTAAGTGAATGGTCCATAATACAGGGATTGAATCCACAACGTTGGCATTGTTAGCACCAGGCTCTAAGCAACTGATTCTGCACTACTGACATAAATTTGATTTTAGAAGTTCATCTTCCTTCAGTTAGTATGACACTTAACATATAGCTCTAACACCTGGTGAATGTTTCAGTGAGGGCATGTTGCATTCTGCCTCCATTCTGCCTCTGCATTCATGTGAAAGAATGCAAAGTAATCATCATGAAACTTTCCAATACTGGACAGTTGGGCAGTGTCAAATCACTCAAGATGCTTCCATTTACACTTACCCACCAGGCTTATGACAGTATGAAAGACATTTAGAAGGGCTAGAAGCCATCAAGAAATATTGGCAAATTTCCACTATTTCTGTCACAGCTTTGTACTGGCCCACAGTGTCCATGACTGATGACTGAACAAATAATGATAGCAATTTCTTGTGCTGTTCAGTGACAAAGAGGTTTTGCTGCGTCTCTGAAAATTACTATCCCATGAAGAATGCAACATTTACCTGTAAGTTGTAGTCCTGAAGAATTTTCACTAGTGAGTCTCTCAAATTAGGAATCTCCATGCCTTCCTTAATGCGGTGGATCAAAAGAATAGGATCAACATGGGTTCCAATATTGTTCAACAAACCAGTAATAAAAGCTGTGAAAACCAAGAGGCAAAGAAAGTAAGAAAAACAATCTGTCATAATACCTGATTAAAGGACACTTTGGTGACAAGCTGCAAGCTTTGGCTTATTCCTTGACAGTTCTCTACTAAGTGAAAACACTAAGTCTCTTTTAGAGTCTTCATATGTTTCTTGCAGCTGTGTTTACTTGAATACAAGCCTTTGGGGAAGAGAGGAAGATACAGTTTGGCAATTTATAGAATTTCCAGCATATTCTGCAAAGTGGTAACTGAGTCTCCAGCACAAACTCACAAGTAAATAATGCATTTTGATTCAATAAAAAGAGCACTCAAGCAAACAGAGTGAGAAAATTAACTACTTTTTGTGGTAATTCCATTCCCAGTTCCAGGGTTTAAAAACAAATTTTCAAGCAGCTAACCTGATTTCAATGTGTTTCTAAACATTGGTGAGAGTGACATGATAGAAGCCTTTGCTTTTTGAAGAGCATCTGCCTAAAAAACACACTAGAATGATGACTCAAGGCCGTATTTTTTCTTCAACCCCCACAACCGAGGAATATCACTAGAGCTGCTCTGCATATAGGCAGAAACTGTAACATACAGGAACTGAGAGAATTCTGTACGCTTTGAATCCCTTTTGTTTTAATGTCACTGATTGTAGCATCACTTCTAGTGATGCATTCAAGTATGGGTAATTTGAGAATGCCATTCTTCTCAAGGATTAACAGATTCTGGTAACTTCTTCCTGTCAAAATTAGCAACCAAGGGATGAAAAGGTATGTATTCTTACACTAATTCAACAAGACATACAATCCCCCAGAAAAGAGGTGCCAAGAGAGACTTTAAAGTCTTGATTTAAAGCCCTAGAAGAGGTTGCAAAAACTAATGGAGTAGATAGTTCCCTATTCTCTATTTTCTTAGTCATTTGAACTTCTTTGAATCTGCCTCCTTGACAACACTGATGCTTATGTTTCTGAGTCCATCCTTTTAACTTGGAGTAGCTATTCATATAATGGATGAAAGGCAAAATGCTCTCATTATTACCAATCTTACTTTTAAAACCCAGAAACAAAATAAATTAGTTGTTTTGCTGAGGGGAAGAAAGGTGTAGGCTCTTAGTTTTCAGAATCTCGAAGGGAAGCAGTTGTAATAGCACAGTACGCTACCTTCTCATCATGCCTGCAGACTGTGTTTTGAGGCTGTCTAAAAATAAAGTCTCATTCTGCTAAATTAAAAGCAGTACTCTCCCCTTGATTTGTCATTAAGGACAAAACTATGCAGAGCTTATTCAATGTTAAGACTCCAAGTACTCATTGTGTAGCACACCCTCATGCTGCCTTACTGCAAGTTTTATGGACAGCAGGACAGCTATGTTGTGCTTCACAAGCCAGAACACCTCCCTGACCATACATAAACACTTTCTTTAACATACATGTGAATAATTCAATCCTTCAATTGCAATAGCATTCCACATATTCCACATGCAAGGCTTCCAGAAACTATCCTACTTACGTGGTTTGTCAATAGAGTATAAAATAAGATCTTCCCAAAGTTCTCCATCATCTTGCTCCTTGGCAAATTCAATAGCTTTATCCACATCTTGCAATTCTTCCATTATCATCTTCAAGGCACTGCGGCTATTACCCATTCTGCCTGGAAGGAAAAATAAGTAAAAGAGATTATAAATGCTAATTGCTTATCAGTGTTCAGCGCTCCTGCAATAAGAATTTTATAAGTGTAAAGTTGACTTAAACTAATTCAACTAAGACCAAAACTAGTCTATTCCGATGTAGGAATGCAAATCAGTATAATCTGAACAAGTGCTTGGAGCAGTTTGCTTGACTGGGACCTGGAGGCTTTCTCAATGATATGTTGGGTCATATGTGGGGTTCTGAATTGCAGCAACACCTAACATGAGGGGGAGTGTGTGTATGTGTGTGGACATAAACTAAAACATGAAATACCAGATTCAAGGGCCCACATGGGCCCTCTTAATTTGCAGTAAGTATAGTGCAGCTTACACTCATGAAAAATAAGAGGAAACAGGAAGAAGTAGCAGAAATTATGAACTATTCTTTAAATAAATTCATTTGTAAATCCTACTCTCCACTGAAATGGTCCACAAAATATCTTCTTACTAAACCAGAGATTGTTTAAAAAAATGTTTACTATTCTGTTCATGACTAATACATAAACATACATATAAGTCTTCCGATGCCTCTCATTCAGAGGTAGAATTCTCAGCCAGCTGAAGGAGTTAATTTACAATTAATTTTATGGAAAAAAAAGATTGAAAGCAATACAATATAAGCAAATCTTTCACCTTAGCAAAAAATAATACTAAGCTTTTGAGATGTACTCAGAATAAGACATTTGTTTAATTTCTCCTCTCTTTTCAAAACCAACAGTATTACTCTTCTCTTGGAGATTGTATCAAAAATACTTCCCTGCCCAAGTTGTTCCCCATAGCCTTCACAACACTTCCAGAACCCCAAAAGAACACCAAGTAAGAAACATAGTAACACAATATAGAAGACATCATATCCATCCAGTGCTTTGTTTTATTTTCTAAATCATGTTATTTGGTTGTACTGACTGCATACCAACTTTGTCTCTGTGAAAGCATGTTAAATGATATCAGACAATATATTTTAACACCCTAAGCTTTATTACAAGTATAAAAGTGGTGTAATTTATCACAGTTACTTATTCTGAGTTACTTACTCAGAAGATACACTGTCTCTTCTACAAAGTTCCTCTGCTGGCAGATCTCAAGAGCCTTGAATTTAAGGGAAGAGAGGAGAGAATACAGGAAACCATATAACATGAAATTTTATTGATCACAAATGCTGCAAGAGACTTAAAGAGATTTTCCCACAGAGTTACATTATTCATTTTGACAGGAACACAGCTTCCCTAATAAGCACTGTCAGGTCCTCTGGCCTTAATTACGAAGAGAAACTCTATTACTTCCATGACTCTTTTAAAAATTCTTCTCTGAAACTGAATAAATCTGGGGACAGACATGTATTTCAGTCTGGACTATGTCAATCTCTGCCTTTAATTCTACTGGCAACTTCTTTATTCTGCCTTCAAAAGTTGGTTAACACAAAACATTAAGGTTATCTGCTGTCAAGACTTGCTTCCTGTGGGTGGACTTACGTGGTCTCTAGTGACGGAAGTCTGCCTGACATTCATTAACAAGACAAGGCTGAAGATCTCCTCAGGGTGAGCAAAATGGTTTCAGGAGAGAGAGTGCCCTCCAAATTTTGTACCAAGAAGACAGTGCAAAAATAATAAATATGAAAGAATATGGAGGAAGCATTTCTTGTAAATTTGGTTTAAAGACCTAAGGGTGAAGTTTCATTAGCAGATACAGAATAATCTGTGTGTAGCTGGAAACTAGCACAATTATCAAAACTACCAAATTGATTACCAACGAGTGAGAAGTAAAAGGAAATCGGGAGGGCTGGTATGCCATGAACGATGCCATGTCTGTTTCCAATTTGGAAACAGAAAACAAACTCAAGATTCATAGCATTCCTGTAAAGACAACTGTTCACCAATAAAGACTATCACACTTGGAAATCAAAACTTTAAATACATGATGTACAACTACAAACAAAGATGTAGGTAAGAATTAATTTCTCCTTTCAATTCTCATTATTTCAGATGGGTTACTATGAAGATTAGAGATATGGACAATGAATTTTGGGCTAGGAGTAAGTGAATTACCAACCAGATACTTCAGGTGAATAAAGGTATGAATAATACTAATAAGTTATATACACAGCTCACAGCCTTCTTTTTCCTCTCCACTTAGAAGGTAAGCTACAAAGTATCAGGTATTCAGTAGCTGTAGATGCTGCATATTTCCTGACTGTCATGCTCCCTCTAGAGGAAAACAGGAAACATTCCTGTTTCACTTCCAGCTGATTTTAAAAATGTTTTCTAAACTGCACTTAAATAAAAGTGGTTTACTTCTAGACAGCAAAAATTATTTCTTCTTGATGAATTTATAATTTAATTACAGCAATAATAAGAGTGGATTTTTTCAAACAGAAATTGCTTTCTGCAATTTATATACTGTGTTGGAACTTACTTAACAGGAACTGAAAATACTGGTAACTGGGAAATTCTTAGTCCCCTTTTCATTTTCTTAGAACAAAGATTTATACGTCACAAGAAGTGTTACTATATGACGTGCATGGTAAAAAGTATAATTACAGAATGAGTAGTAGTATCTTTTCTTCTCTTTCTTAGCTTCTTACTGAAAGATGTTAACATTTTAACATTAAGGTTAGAATGACACATTTTTTCTAATATCCTTCTCTCTTGACTTTGGTGATTAGTGCACCACATCTTCCAGAAGTTGATGGGTCTCTGACCTATTCTTGCTCATAGCCCATGTCTTCAGCAAAGCAGTGCCAGCAATGAGCATCAGTTTTACACAGCACTTTTCTGCACCACCCGTCACTAAAGATAGGAGGCTGGATGTGCAATAACTAAAAATAATTTGCATCAAGATTAAAAAATAATGCCGGTAAGGTTTTATACATAAACCCATGATCACATGAGTAATACATAAGGGAGAAACTAAGAATCAGAAAGTTAAAAACAAGTAAGCCAATATTGTAGATGAAAGTTTCTGGCTGGAAAACTCTCAGTCTCACTGCCTAAACTAGTCAATCTTGTTTCAAGTAATGGTTTCAACAAATTCAAATTCTCCAATCCTAAGAAAATATTTTCCAGTAGACAAAAAAAATGCAAAACAAGAGAGGTACCAGGAACAGTACTGGTTTTCTTTGGAATGTTAACCATGTAAAATTCAATATTACACTTGAAAACTACTCCACCATTTCATCATTATAGCTGCATATGGATGAGCATCTTTTCACAAGGTCTGCTCTGCTCAGCCATTAACAGCAATAAATACAATTAATAAAATACTGAAAACTTAGAATTTCCATTTGTTTCACAATAATTCAAGCAGGGGAAACAACTCAATATTGGCCTTAACTTTATGCATTTTGTAATTTAACAAAAAAGAGTAAGGAAGAAAAATAGAAAAAAAAATTAGAAAGTGGAAACCTGGTACTCTGTGAAACCCTAAGTGTATTAGCCAAAGTACAAAGACAAAATACTTTTAGCCCTGTTAGTTCAGTGACCTATATTGTGTATATTATTCAAGAGAAACTTATGGCCTTAGAATAAAAAGATAGAAAAAATACAGTTATAGCTACTGACTTTTCAAGATCTAACACTGACAGCTCCTAGATTTGGCAAAACGATTGTCAATTTCTTGCAGCCATAACCTATTGTTCAGTCAGGCTAAGCACTGATGAGTAGATATGCTGTAGATACACATCAGGTGTGAATTCAGAACTTCTGCATAAAAAATACCCATCATTTCCTGCCTTGTGAGCTGAGAGAGGAAAGTCTCAGCTGTCATCAGCTCTGCAAACCAAACTGCAGGTGATGGTCACAAACTCAAAGGATCCCTCATATTGGCAGTAGAGGGCAGTACCAGACACAGCTAGAAATTCACAAGACTACAAGCTACAGACCAGATGTAAAAATCAAGGACCTGTGCTTAGATTTTTGGGGCTTACCTTCTCCAGTGGGCAGTGTGTGCTGTCTCTGAGAAATGGTAGTAAGTTTGGTCGATCATATTCAGCATAAAGGCTGATCTGTTTCTCATGATATCGTTGGCCTTTATGGTGGTCTCTTTTGAAAAGCTTGTGCAAATACTAGGAATCAAAAACAATCAGAATTCAAACCCATTTATTCAATATTATTAATGGAATAATAGAAACTCATGAGCTGGAAGGGAACCATATAGATAATCAGATTCCAACTCCTGGCCCTGCAGAGGACAGCCCCAGGAATCACACCATGTGCCTGATAGCATTGTCCGAATGCTTCTTGAACTCAGATTGGCTTGATGCTGCGACCACTCCCCTGGAGTGGGAGCCTGTTCCAGTGCCCAGCCACTATAGTGGGCAAAGCTTTTCCTAATACCTAACCTAAACCTCCCCTGACACAGATCATGCTGTTCCCTTGGGTCCTGTCACTGGTCACCAGAAAGAGATCAGTGCCTGCTCTGATGCTTCCCTTGTGAAGAAGATGTAAATAGCTATGAGGACTCCCCTCAGTTTTCTCTTCTCCAGGCTGAACAAGTCAAGTGACCTCAGCTGCTCTTTGTATGGCTTCTCCTCTAGACCATTCACCATTTTTGCTGCCTTCCTCTGTATAGATCCCTTCTGTAAACTGTCACTCTGTCTGTTGCCTTCACAAAGCTCTTGGGCTGTGGACTGCACTTTTCATAGATCTGCTCCCCATAATCAAATCTCTAACCCATAAATCACCTTTCCCCCAGATGAATACCTGAGCCCTATCTGTAACCAGCAGCAAGTTAAACTTCCCTCCCTACCACCAGCCCAAGCCCACAGTTGCACATTATGTACCCCACTGACAGCATGTTCAAACCAAGGAGGAGCTTTCGGAATAGCAGTGTGGAGCCACAGCCTTACAGTGATATTGTAATTTTGTACAAACAAGAACAATCTGACAGTGTATAGAAGTTACAGCTCCAGAAAGACAAGCAATTTACTTTTCTCTATGGATCAGCAAAACATATTTTAGAGCTGCACCCACCAATCAACCCCAGTTTTGGGTAGGGAAAAAGGAGGAATAATAGCAAGAAGTTATTGACCAGAAAAGACAAGTGCAGTAAGGACGATTATGTTAATAAGGATGCAGTATGTTATCAAATTCTCACAGGTACACATTTTAAGATCATTTAACTACTGTAAAGATGCTATGGCCATGCTAAAGGGCAAATTGGCAGAAGTAGTCACTTTGGCTCTGATGATTTATGACATTTCAGTGTCAGTTACACTTTGACAAGATAAACACACCATAAAAGATAGGTCCAGCAAAGAGTTTATTCAGCTCAACTTGAAATCAGCAGAATATAGGAATACTTACCACATGCTGTAACTCAGGCCTGTTTTCTAATTCTTCGACAACTCTGTCAATCTGAAAGAAAACAAACCTGTGATAAACATCCCATTTACAAGACTTAAAGAAGGACAGGTAATACAAACCAGCATTGGACTGCCATGCCATGAATTTCTTATACTCACAGAAATTTTATCTTCATTATCCAAAAGCATGTCTACTGCTTTCTACAACAGAGAAAGAGAACTCAAGTAGGAAACAGGTACACACGTTTTTTCACACTCTATATAGTATTATGTTATCCACTGATGGGTGTCAGATGGATATTGCAGACCTACTCTTTTCAGCAACAGAAATTCAGAGAGCAATTTACATAACATCAGCATACCCTGACAACACAGCATTACAGTATTCTTCCAGAATATTTCTCCCAAGTTTCCTCACTAATAGCAATAAATGCTGTGCACGTACACTGCAGGTGAAGTATGCCCACTGAATCATCAGTCACACAAAGCCACTGCCAAACGATGCAGAAATACTACTTTTCCATTGCAAAAAGGAACTGCAGGGTGATGGCTATGTAAGAAACACACAATTCAACCTGCCTTACAACTGGATTCCTCCAAACTACCTGCACACCAATACCATTCATCAAGCAGACAAGACCACGTAAGCCATGAGGCCACCAGGATTCAGGTTCTGCTTCCTCTTTCAAGAGCAAACTTTTGCTTCACTTTCAAATAATACAAAACCACAGATTCCTGATATGACTTATTCTGTTGGATTAAAAAAAATTATACTTTTTTTCCTCCATGTAATTTAGAATGGGCATACTGAAGATTATCACCTACAGTAGAGATGGCTCCATATTTTAGCTACAGTTCTTAAAAAACTATTGCACTGAAAAAAGAGCAGATCTACTTGGTTATCTTCCCAATGATCATACCAAAACTCATTTGCTCAGGTTTTATAGCCAGCAGGAAAGAAAGAAGATAGAATTCAGCATGGAATAAACACTTCCTGATTTTTGGAATTAAGGTTTATAACCTTGCAAACTTTCAGTAGCAGATTGACTGCGGTGAAAGGAAAATGGCAAGTACATTTAATATAAGCCTAAATAAATTCATTACCTCCTTTCTTTGACTTATTAATACTGTTATTTGATTCACATATACAGAAAAAATAACACAGTGAAATGATACTTTGTGTGAAATAATATTTAATGTTGTGACTGGAGAATCACAACAACTATCTTGAACCGAGCATTCTTCTCACTGAGAGTGACGAATAGAAATGGAAAGGAAACGGAAATGGAAATACAATGGAAAAAAATAATCCTTGGGTCAATTATTTTGCAGTCTAGGCAAATAATCATTCTTATCTCAGAATATATCCAGATGCAGCAAACACACTCTCTGCCTCAACACTACGTTTAGCTCATTTATTTTTAATTTATTTATTATTAATATATATATAGTGGAAAGTGAGTATAAAATCATTAAGATCACCTCTGAATCAAAATCCATGAGCAGAACAATTTTGTCTCTGATAGAACTGAAGAGATTGTGCTTATGGATCAGCTGGAAGACATCTTTGTGCCTCAGAGTTAGGTAGATTTCCAGGGCTCTGCCATAGCGCTGATCGTAAGTATACCTGATAAAGACAGATTATAATACACGTAATGTTACATTCCTAAATGTAGAAAGATTACCTATGTGAGAAAATATAAACATACTCTAGCATGTAAAATATGTTAGGATACTACTTGATGTTATAAATATCTAAATAGAGCTGTGATTCATTTCTGTTAAAGGGAAATAAACATCAGGCAACATTAATTTCACCTCCATTTATATTGGCCTTCATTTGTGTTCTGACCTGTGGTTTTCTGCATTTTTATTTTCCATTTTCAGCTCACAGGGAAGACATCTAAAATGCTAGCCTTTCAATTCTTGGAAACATTGGAACATTCTTCAGAGCTAAAAAACATTGTTCTTTTAAAACTTTGGGGCAGATTGTAAGAGAGTAATAGACAGTAATTCTTCTTTCTTCAAAGAAGCAGTATGAAAATAACACAGCTGAGAAAATCAAAGAGCTTTATCCCTGTACAAAGTGACCCAGAACCGGATCACTTTTGGCACATTTTCCAGTCACATATTTCCGGCCATGCAGTAAACCTGAATATACTACTTCTTAAATAGTGGGCAAAAACCCCCACCATTTTATTTTCCCGTGGGTAATTCTGAAATGCACACTTCACAAAAGAGGTTTCCTCTGACAGCATGAAGAGGAATGGTAGCTATTTACTTTGGAAAGAGGAGTAGGAAATCCAATCTCATGCTTAACAATTTGTTTTCATACTCAATGTGAACTTTACAAGGAAGGGTAAAGAATTGCTAAGCTGTGCAATCAGCAGAGTGGAGAGGAGAGAAAGCCAATACGCTGTGGACTACAGCAAAGAAGATTTCTGTTAAGAGAGCTAAGCAAATATGGATAAACTACAGTACCCTATTTCAAGTGCACTTTTTGTAACAGGAAATTAAAACTGTACTCACAATTCTGCAAGTGTTTGTAGCAAAGTCCTGTTCTGTGGATCTTTCTTCAGGTGATCCACTACAGCTTGAACTATGATTGTGTTGTTGTACAGATCTCCAGGCCACTCTTTTATTAGGGTTGCAAACCCCTAAAAGTGTAAGAGATTGTAACAGAAATAGAAAGAATAGCCTAAGGAGCATTTCAAAACATCAAAGCTTCAGCTAAGCCTCTGAGATGATACCTGCTGTGCTTAACCTTTAAGGAACTTTCATGCGCCCACAGACATGTACAGTGCAGAACATAGATTTTTCCTTCTTAGGGCAATGTTATTAAGATTCATGAAGCTGAGTCTCTTTCAGGTGCTGTAGGCTTTGTGCATCACCTCAACCACTTATGCTACATTAAACAAACTGTAAGTAACAGTCTAATAAGTAATTAATCTCACAGTATTTTCATGCTCTGAAGAACATTCTATCTGTTCTCTTAAAATTCTACTTTAAAATATTTTCATGATTGTGGAACTGTCCACTGATAATCTGTTTGAATACATCTGAGAATCTGCTGTCAGAATTCTACATTGCTAAGGATATTTGGCTGGCAATAACTATTGGACATATTGATGTGGACACATCAGGCTACAGTACCTCATAGTCACTTTCCAAAAATTCATGCAGGACCATTTCATAGATCAGAGGTTTCAAAACTGGATCTCGTCTTGGCAAATAACGACTAATTGCCTATTGGAACAAAGAGAACAAAGTGTCAAACAGGGAACAACATGTAACATACCAGTATACTGATAGAAAAAAAAAATTGTTGTGAAACAAAAGAATAAAGTTATATGCAAAACATGGCCCCTGGTCATCAACTGGAAGCTGTTGCAGTGGGGATGTCCTGCAACATGTATTAGACAGCGACGCACATGGAAACAAAAATGGAACGATATTTGGTAGATGTTCAGAGATGTTTATTTTCCACATAGTTAGAGCACTGCCGAAAAACTCCGGGAATCATGGGACAACCCGGGTTTTCCCAGGCAGAGGAACACAAAACTACCACTGGGGAACAGGGTACATGTGACCAGGGAGCAGGAGAAACCCCGTGGCCAGGGTCCCCTCTCGACTGGACCTCATGGCAAGGGGGAAGGAATCCCAACACATCCCTCTTTTAACTAAAAGAGAATTAAAACTTAACATTGGAAACAACTGGATAAACATTGGATAACAAGCACAATTTCAAAAGAAAAGAAGCCACCCTCTTCAGCCCCCAAATGTCCAAACAGATTTTTTCTCTGGAGCATCTTAGGGCTGGCAGAAGGGAGACAGGGCTCTCTGAGCATCTTCTGTGGGGAAACTGAGGCAGGAGAGGGTTTCTTCCATTTGTATCTGTTGGAACTCTAAACAACAATAGTTAATTCTTTCTCCCTCCCTTGTCATTCCCCACTCGGCATTGAAAAGGGATTTCTGGGAAAGGCATGGTATTGTGAGGGAAAGCATGGGTGGAAAAACGGGTAACAGGATATAGAATAAAAGGGAAAGGTAGGATTGGGAAAGGGAGACTTTATGGGTTGCTCATAATGGGGATATTTTCTGGCATGACTACAATTTGCAGCATATATACTGCCTTTCACAGAAATACCACCAGGCCCAGTAATATTTGCTGCTTGCAGGCCTTTCCTTCCTTGTATAATCTTAAACTCTACCACTTTTCCGTGTCCTAAGCTTGGGATATATTTTTTGGGGTTATTCTTCAAAATGGCAGTATGATGAACGAATATGCCTTCTTTGCTGTCACATCTCATTATAAAACCATAATTTTGCTTGACATTATACCATTTCACTGTTCCTATGATTTTTATTGCTAGAACTACTCCTATTACGTGCTTGCATCTGTGTCATGGCTGCTGGTCCTGCGTGGCCACTGCTTCGCTGACTCTAACGTGTCGGTCGGGCCTGCGCGTTGCTGCTGGTTCTTGTCTTGCTGAGTTCTTGCTTTAACTTTTGCTTTTGCTCACTCCCTCGCCGGGGCTGCCAGAGCTGCCAGGGTCGCTGCTGCCAGGGTTGTCGGTGCCTACATGCCTTTGCCGTGGGGTCTCAGCTTCTCAGGGTCTCATTCGTGGCCACACGGGCCCAGCCAGACCGCACTGCTCAGCTCTTTGGCGCTGCCGCTGCCTCTGCCGCCCCTGCTCACAGTCATGCCGCCGCCTGGCACTACACCCGCATCTCAGCCGGAGCCCCGCGCGGCTGCTCCCCTGCGCCCTGCAAGCTGCTCCGTTCCAGCGCATGTTGGGCTCTGTGTGGCTCCGCTCTCCCGCTACCGCCGGCCGCCATCTGCGGGCTGCTTTTCTCGGCATGGGACTCGGGCCACCACGCTCTGCTCAGAGCCAGGCAGGCACCGCCGAATCACACCGCTCTCGCCGTGCCTGGCTCCACTGCTGACACTGCAGCTCGCACTGGTCCACCCACACGCAGGAACTGCCTCGCCTTCACCCGCAGGGCATTTGGTGCACATGGCCGGGGCCGGGCGGCAGAAAAGCCCGCCGTAAACGCGCACACTGTCTGACCATGTGGCCCCGTGGCGGACTCCACTGTCCACTGCCGGGATCCCTCCGCAGGGACACAGATGATATTGTTCAACAGTTTCCGTAATTAGATAATATTCATGGAAATATTCTTCCATTGGCATATTTTTTGACTCAAAAATTAATTGTGTCCAAACGTTCTTCCAAAAGCTTTTGGTAAGAATCAAGTCCCAAGAAACGTAGAAAAAAATTTTAGCAACCATGCCAGGAAGTGTCTCAGTTCGTTTTGAGCCTGAATTAAGCTAAAAACTACATACCACTGCTCAAGAATCTTTTCAAGTCTAAGATGAATGTTCCTTTGTGGCTCGGAAAGCCATGGGTCTGTCCACGCTTCCTCCATAGAGATGGAACAGCAAAACAAAAGCAAGAAGAGAAATTCAGAGAGTTTACTCATGAATTTTTGGGGGTCTTCAAAATCACTGTCTTCAGGGATCGATATGTTGCCTGCATTCTCCACCATCTGTTGCAGTGGCAATAATCTACAACATGTATTAGACAGCGATGCCCATGGAAAGAAATATGGAACAATATTCGTAGATGTTCAGAGATATGTATACTCCAGCTGCATGGCTGGGGTACTGCCAAAGAACTGAGGAGTCACGGGAAAACCAGGGTCCCTCCAGGGCAGGGGAACACAAAACAACCAATGGGGAACAGAGTACATGTGACCAGGGAGCAGGGAAATCCCCATGGCTAGGGTCCCCTCTTGGCTGGACCTCATGGCAAGGGGGGAGGAATCCCAACAGGAAGCCTTATAAACTCATACTTGTAGGCACCACCCTGAAATTATTTACTTTAGGATTATACACATTGGAATTGTATAAATAATTTGAAAGAATTTTCATTTGAGAGACAGGTGGCAAAATACTAGTTAGAATGGGAGAATGAGCCACTGTCTTAAGAAACAAGTAGTCATTTAGAAAACAAAACCCATATAGGACTCCTCTAAAGAAGTTTTAAAAATCCATTTTGTTAAGTCTTGGCCTCGTAAAAAGGTATAGGGATTCATTAGCTGAAAAATGTGTTGTAGTGGGTTGACCCTGACTGGACACCAGGCACCCAAAAAAGCCACTCTCTCACTTCCCTCTACAACTGGACAGAGGAGAAAAAATATAATGGAGGGGTTCATAAGTTAAGAAAAGATCCGGGAGGAATCACTCACCAAATACCATCATAGCAAAACCGACTCACATTTGGGATAGTAATTGAATTTATTACTAACCAAATTAGAGAAGGATAACAACTAAAATAAATCTCAAATACACCTTCCCCCATCCATTCCTCCTTCATGGGCTCTACCCAGAAACACAGAGAGACAGGGAGTGGGGGCTATGGTCAGTTCAGCACACGTTGCTCAGGGAGAGGAGTACTTCCCCTTCCCCCAAGTGCTCAGGGAGAAGAGTCCTTCCCCTTCTCCAGAGTGTGCTCCCTCCCACAGGAGATAGTTCTCCACAAACTTCTTTAACTGAGTCCATCCCACGGGCAACAGTTCTCCACAAACTTCTGCAATGAGGGTCACTCTTCCACAGGATGCAGTCCTCCAGGTACAGCCTGCTCTGGCATGGGCTCCTACATGGGCTGCAGAGGGATCTCTACATCCCCTTTGTCCTCCATGGGCTGCAAGGGCACAGCTGCTCCACCATGGTCTTCACCACAGGCTGCAGGAGAATCTTAGCTCCAGCGCCTGGGGCACCTTGTCATCCTTCTCCACTGACATTGGTGTCTGCAGAGTTGTTCCTCTCTCATATTCTCACTCCGTTCTTCTCTGGTCACAATTACAACTGTGCAGTAACTTTTTTTCTTTCTTTTTAGATCTGTTGTCACTGAAGTGTTCCTATAATTCCTGATTGGCTTGGCTTGGTAATTAGTGGGTCCATCCTGGAGCTGGCCGTCATTGGCTTTGATGGACATTGGGGAAGCTTCTGGCAGCTTGTCACAGAAGCCACTCCTGTAGCACCCCCACTACCAGAACCTGACCATGCAAGCACAATATATGTGTAATTTTAAATTATGGCTTACTTTGGGGTCATCACATTCTATGAAGAGCTATTTTTACATACTCAATCAAAAATTAATTTGAAAATATATCTCTCCATGGAAAGGGTGAAGACATGATCTGTTACTGTATAGAAGGTGTTAAGGAATTGCATTCCAGCAGGTAGAAGATGAGAAGCTGCCAGAATAAATCAGCTCATACTCTCAAATTTCAGCACAGCATCTAATTAGCACTACTATTCCATGCAACTAGAGGCCAAGATTATTCCCACCTGCCAAAATAAATCCTACTGCTACCAGCCTTGCTGGGATTGTAGGGTTTGTAGCTGAGCGACCAGAACCAATGAAGTTCCTCCAAACGCTCAGAGATGTTTGCCCACTATTGTCACATGGTACAATAGCATTTTATTACTGAAGTTGCTTGAACAAAGCAGGAGAAAAAACATCTCACTACACTTTAGACCTCTCCTCTCCCTGTGCTGTTTGTGCTTGGCCAGTTTTTGAAACGTAGTGCTGCCAACATCACCTCCCACCAACTGTCACAGAATTTATCAGTTAACTCAGGGCACAGTCTTGCCAGCTGCTCTGAGGAATCATATTCCTGACCCCTTCATAAAAAGTCTCTTCTGACCATAGAAAAAGCAAGCTGGACATTAGCTGGAGACTCAAAGGCAGAAGACAATCTCCAATGGCAGTTTTCACTCCCACTTTCTACCTTCCTGCTACCTTCTAAATGAACAATCTCCCCCAACACACTGTTGCAACTCCTGGCTGCAGTTTGGCCACACAGTGAGCTGTGGAGAGGTGCTGTTGCCTTGTTATGTGTGAGCCAGGCTGCTTTGTGAAGGAAATTTCTCCTGCCCCATGTCCCATTGCTTTGAACATTGCTTTGAAGAAAAAACAGGCCATCTCCTGCAGTTTGACCACCATGCTCAGCAAAGACTAAGCATACAAGAAGCATGTAAGAAGCATATAACTTATTTTTAAGCCTTGGCACAAAGGTGAACTGACATGCATGCTGGAGGTTACAAACTCTTCCTGTTTTATGTTGAAGCTGCAGTTAGGGACCAAGGTCAGACAGAAAGGCTTCTGAATCAGACTGCCTTTGTACCAATTCTTGAACCATGCAGTTAAAGTACCTTTAAATAAAAAAAGGACACTATACACAGAAATATTTTCTTCCCTGGTTTCTTTTCAAGGTCTGCTTTCACACTTTCATCAATAAATGTAAGGATGAGGTATACACAAGAAAGCCCATATAAAAGTTGACATGAGATAGACTAAACCATTTCACCAATAAGCTAGAACAACAATTACTTGTTCCTCAAAGGATATCTAAGAGATGAAAGAGCCTGTCAGGATAGTGCTGCTCTCTGCTATGACCACTACAGTCAGGTGAAGTCTTTCAAATGTCTTCCAGCCTATGTTTTGGTTAAAGCTATGCTGCCGCTAGCTGGATCATCCTGCACCACTGCTGAAAGTCTCTGCTGTCCCAGCAAACAGAATGGAGCGTATCCCTCATGCCACAACAGCCAGCACTCACAGTTTGAAACCTTCCTTTGAATCCATCCACCTTCCTCAGCTGTTTGAGCTGAGACATCAGATTTTATACTGAAGTGATTTGTGCACAAGCATGTAACTCCCTCAAGCCACCACTGCTGGAGGAGGAGAGGAACAGATCACTGTAAGGCTCTAGAATCTTGAAACTGCCACAATGAGGTTTGCTAGATGACATTTACTGAAGACATGAGAAACATCAAGGTATCAAAATGCAACCTTTGGTAGCCAAACAGCACCACTTAGACCACTCAAAAACCCACTAAAGTCACATGCAAACAAAACACTCACCCCACAGACTTTGACACTGGGATATCACTAATTCCTCTGTGCAGGAAGAGAATTTTAAACCTTTCGTTTACTGTCACCTTAGTTATTGGCAAATCATGCCAGATTCCAAACATCGGATTTCAGGAAACAACCTACATGCAGTGCAAATTCTTCCAAGAAAATTCTCTTTTGAAATAAACTCTGTTTCTACATCTCAAATAGTCTCCTCATCAGGGCTTAAAGCCATTATAGGTCAGTTACAATATGGTGTTTAATATCTGCTAGTCAAGTAAGTAGGTAAAAATTCCCCACAAGTGATCCCAAGCATTACAAGGACCTCTTCATTTAGATCTGGCTTAATTTAGTTCATCCTTTATGATACTCAGACATCTTCAGAAATCTGGGAAAAGTTATATGTGATTGAAATAGTAAAATAAGGTAGGCATTTTCTATAACTGCAACTTGAAGCTGAATAATGTAATGGACTGCATCTCATGTTTTTCTGAGAATTCCCGGGCCTAGGCTCTAAGAAGAAAAGATAATCAAAAGCCTGAAAACAGCCAACTGTTTAGAAAGGCATTAACTGAGCAGAGATGTTTTTGCAGCAAACCTGCAAATATTTTTATATTTCACTGTCTGCTGGATGACATAAGTGGAGACAAGACAAATATCCCTTCCAGACATTTGCAGCTAAAAACCAAAATGAACCCCAAAGGACTAAGAAGCAGTGTATCAAAAATTCACCTGTACCTGCATTCAGGTCCTTTATTGGACTGAAATAAAGAAACAGAAACATAGGTTTTCATCTTCCAAAGTAGTAAAGAATGCACTAAACCACAAAGAAGTCATACTAAAGGCAAGGCTGTTTTTGCATGGGAGTGGGTCTAAAACAGAAGTCAGACATTTCTGCAATTCTTAATGCTAGAACACTTTTGGTCTTTGAACAGGATTAAATAGCTCAAAACCAGCAAGGGATTGCATGCTGTGAGACCTTAATAATATCTCCTTTTTGGCTCATTGATTTTGAACAGGAAGACATAAAATTCAGAAGTAAATGTACATATGTTACCAAAGGAAGTGTGCATAATGTTTTCAATTGGTTTAGCAGTGACAGTACTATGGCTTTATGTCCTGGGCAATTTATTAACTGAGATTCTCACATTAAATGTGTACTGTTGCAGTAGCTGGCTTGCGACTAGAGAAAACACAAGCCAGTGCAGAGAGCTCCTCTTTCTTACCACCATTTCTAGCACACAGCATAGGTCTTCACTGTTGCTTTGCAATTCTTTGACGCTTAAAAGTTGAATGGGACCCGGATTTGCCAGAACGTGGGGCACCCACAGATTCTATTTTCCTTAAGATTTAGGGTAGGATTTTTAGGACATATGGGAAATGAATGAAAAGTAAATGGGAAAGATGTATTTAACTGTGAGCATCTTTGCAAGTAAAAGCCTTGGGGGCAGGTCTTTTACATGGAAACTGCCAACAAGTAAAATACATAGCACTGTGCCTCCAATTTTCTTTTAAGACATGTACACATCAATCGGAAAGACAACTGTCCAGAAACAAACAGAGATCTGGGGCAGCAATACCAGAACAGGGCTATTAAATGTGATGCTTTAGATACTTGGTAAAACAAATAGTAAGTACAGAATACAAATTACTTGAGTGCAGACACAGAAATTAACTTACTTTAAGCTGACCTATTTCTTTAAACTTGTAAACTTCAAATTCCCAGAGTTCTGTGTTTTTGCCAAGGATTTTTTGGCACTTTCTGGAAGAAAAATGAAAGAGATGAGAACAAAAGTAGGTACAGAATGTCATACAAATGTGACAGCATTACTACAAGGATTCCTTTCTTTTTCTCCCTATCATGACACTTGCAAGAGTGACTTATTTTGGCAACCATCACTTTAAGTATGCCAGGTTCTCCTCCTTTCAAACTCTAAAATTTTGTTGCATCCAAGAGGACTAACTTTATGCATTCAGCCTTAGTGATTAGGGTCATATTAGCATTCACACAATCACAGAATGGTTTGGATTCGAAGAGATCGTAAACATCATCTAGTTAAAACCCATACACCATGGGCAGAGATGCCACCCTCTCCATCAGCTTTATAAGTCAAGTTTTTAAATCTCAGCTGAGAAAAACTGAACACTTAAAAAGATAAGCTTATACTTGCACATACATGAAAACAAAAACCTTGGGTAATTTCTGATCCTTGCTTCAGATTCTCATATTTGACATTTTTGTTTATACCCATGCAAACCCAAATTATTTTCTAATAGTCTTACATGCAATGACACACTAATAAATTTAGGTTATCAAAATCCAAAGAAAACCTTAGTTTTGAAAATCTAGCATGACTTTGAAAAATCAAGACTTACCTTCAAAAATATATGTCTCAATTCCAGTTTAAGTATACATTAACTTTTAGGTCACTACAGGCAAAATATATACAGCACTGCAATACATCTCTATGTTTTGAAACTTCAGAAACTCCAGAACACACAGAAAATCAACATCTGCAAATACTTCAGAAACAATAATTTGTTTTTGCTTTTTCCCTGCACACAGACACACTTTAGCCAGCAAAGAAGATCTTTAGGTTACCGAGCAGCCAGGTCATACTCTCCTTTCTCCACTAGGTGATTTATATAGGCTAAGCCAATGTCCTAGAGGGAATAAAACAGAAAGATAGTTATAAAAGTTTGGAGTGAACTACTTGACTACCGCAAGAACTACCGTAACAGCAGTGCACACAGCTGAAAATCAAGGCTCTGAGTGTGTATCCCCTGACTCTCCTTTACAAGTAGGGCCCATAGAACAGTCAACAAAATACTCGCATAGAGTGCTCACAGGTGCTCTTTTAAATAATTCTCATAACCTCACTGATGCTGAGAAGACTACCACCCCTAATTATTAAGGATTATTTGAAATGCATAGCTGATCTTGCAGTGCTTGAATTAGTTCAAAAAGAAAACCACCAGTCATTGTATAAGACATGTCCTTTGCCAACACAAAGTTTGCAGAGGAGGGTAAAAAGTTGGTTGAGAATATAAATCCTAGTGCTGCTCAGTAAAGTGCAGGAATTACTGAGAATTTAGCAAGATTATTAGTTGCTATTACCTACTAAATTTCCCTTCTCAACAGGTCAGTTGTAAAATGTTTCTCATAGGCATTTAATATATATTAAAATCTTGGCATGAGCCTCCTGCTGTAATCTCAACACTCATGTCCATTTTGACACAACCCAGTGTACTCACTGCATAACTTAAGAATCACATCACTAAAACAAGCACATTGTTTCTACAAAGAAAAAAGAGGAAAATAGAAAAAACAAAGCTGTACAATGAAAAAGAAGTCCTTGTTTCTCACAAAAAATAAACATTGGCATCTTCTGAGGCACAACATTTCTTTGATCTATATCAAGGACAGTACTGACCATAGTAGAATATGAACAGGGGTATGCAACAACTTCAACTGGTCAATCTACTACAAAGTTAGAAAAAAAATGCACATACATAAAGTTTTAGGATTTCATTACACTAGGAACCTCATGTTTTCAACTTCACCATTCTCAAGAAAGAGGCTGAGAGAAATCTTCATTCTCCTGTGGACCAGCTTCCCAGTGAGCAGAGAAAATGTATAAGGAAAAGAGATGTAGGGTTGTTTAGGATGTCTGTGCTCTGCTCAAAGAGGTGCAGAGCAGCAGTGATAATTATTGCCATTTGAAAAACCCCCAGGGCTACCAGACTTGTCAGGTATCCCGAGTGTGGTGTCACTAGGCAGTGAGAGTTGTTTTAAATCAGTGTACCGCTAATCCTCCACTTAGGGATTGGTGTCAACATTTTGTTTCCTCAATACATTGTTGGTTTTTGCTTTAGAGACCAAACTCTCAAAAACTGCTTGTATTTCACTGAATTTAATCATTTATTGCAGAGCAAATTTCTGCAAACCACAAGAAAAGCTGTGGGGTTTTTTTAAAATTTATTTTGTTTTCTGTTTGTTTGGGTTTGTTTTCTTTTTTTCCTCCTACTGCATTTCCAAGACCTCCTTTAACAATTCTTTACATCTTTTGCAAGGGTCACAGAGCAGCTTTGTTAAGTGCAAACTCTGTGATAGATATGCCATTTAAATCCTGATTCAACTTCTAAAATACACAAGAATAAAAGTTTTTTTAAGACTTACTGATATACATCGGTAATCTGGCCAAAAAAACTAAACACATCTTTGAACACTTTGTACAAATTTCAATTTAAAGCAGCAGCAATATTAGTGAATTTAGACCAAAGCAAACAACCAAAAGCTAAAATTAGTGATGCTTTTGTGTCTATTACACCATTCCCCCTTTTGTTTTAAACATTGATACCCTTTGTTGCTCTGTGAAAGGGACTATAAACATGGGAAATAACTATATATGAGAAAAGGAGCATCTCTTCAACACTTTACAAAACCCTGTCACACATACAAGGTATAAGTTAAGGAGCAATTTGTCATTCCTGCCTGCAATCTCTAATAGTGTAGTACTATTGTATTGTGTGCATTACTTCAAACAACAATAAATTTAATACAAAAGTAAAAGCAAACAAAACCCCCTATCAACACTCAGAGAAATGGAATTATCTTCCTTTCAGCATCAACAGCACCTTCATAAAATGCATATCTTTTCATGTTTCACAGACTAACACTCCTGTTCTGCAGCTGAAACCAAATCGGATGCTAGTTGGAGTATGCCTAACAGTTATTGCCTGCTGTTATAAAAACCAGAGAATTTATTTGTTGCATCTTACAGCATTCTAAAAGAAAGAAGATATTTTGTTTTGAATAGAAGTTTTGAGTCTTACCAAAATCTTGTGCTTTTTTATTGTTTTCTGACTGATCTCAGCTGCCATCAAAGCTTCCTATATTCAAAAAGGAGAAAACAGAGATAATAGTCAAATACACAAAGTTTCAATACAGAAAGCTCTAGAACTGTATAAATCAACTGCTTTTCAGACTAGGGTGTTTGAAGCACTAGAATTTTTAATGCCATGGTTGGATGAACAGCTTTGAATTCATACTCAAAAGCAGTCAAGCAAAGAGAAAACTACTTCTGTTTCCATCTGGGTTCACTCCACATTATTATATTAGGATCAAATCACAAGATTACAACAAAACACACAATGCAATCAGATTTGATAATTTTCAAATGAGACCACTTCACTACCAAAACCCGTGAAAAAAATCAACAGGAAAGGGGGCGAATGGGGGAAGGCTACTTTCCAGTTCCCCAGCCCAAAAATCTTCTCCAGTCAGAATCATTTATATTTAAGTGTCATTTGCTGTTCTACCATTTTTGAATGTACAGAAAAAAAAGCTGGCACTTTTACAAATAAAAATGAAACCTTTAAGATACATCATAACACGCCTATCTACTAACTTGAATGGCTTTCATACAGGCACACACACAGATGTCACTTGCAAATTACTGGAGTCTTCAAGGACCAAATGCTGTGATTTCCATATATTGCAAAACTGCACTCATCATACAAGTTTGCTATTCAAATGCAAAAGCATCCACATGGATTTAAACAAATCTGCATGAGAAAGATCATGATTATATTAGCAAAAGCAATACATGCTGAATGGCTTTTCCACTTCTTTACTTTTCTTATAATGGGCACACAACAACACATAAATAAGAATTTGCAAGTTAACTTTATGCATTGTAACCAATGTTCTAAGTCAATAAATGCAGGACATTAGAATTCAGACCACTGTGTGCATGTTGATATGGTATGTAAGAATTTATTATTATTATTATTTTAAGTTTTTAGATATACATACTTAAACACACCAACACTTATGCAACCAAATGCTGTTTTTTTCCAAGAGAGCTGTATACCCTTATCTTTTAATATTGGATCAGTTTTATTGTGAGCAACACTACTTTCAGCATGTGCAGCTACAGTTTGAGCCCTTAGTATTTTAGAGTTCATTAATTAACTCTTCTGCTGTTCTAAAGCCAAAACCCAGCTTTAATAATTTTCAGTGTCAGCTAATACATTTCATAACTGATGATGAGAGCAGTATTTTCAGCATCTAATTCAGCTACCTCACTTGGGTGAAATTCTGTTTAGTTGTTTCAGTTGTAAGACTAACTCTGTGAGAAATAGAGGAATGTGTAGTTAACTCCCACCCTTTTCAAGCATTTAGTCAATGACTGTAGAAACAGAAACTGTCCAGTCCAAATGACCTAGCAAAATCCATCATCCTACTCCAATTTCCAAACAAGGAAAGTCTGAAGGAAAGAATGATGTAAAAATTACTTCGTATTTCTTCTTTTCAAGAAGCCAGTCAATGTGGTCATCTTGGTCCCGCTCTTTAGCCACAACCACATCTCTTGGGCTGATGATATAAAAAAGTGATTCACCTTCCGAATACTCTGCAAATACAGACAGAGTTTTATTATTATTATATATTTTCTTTAAGTAAAGTTCTGCTTTTTAGTACATCCCTGAGGGGAATTTTAAAAGAGGAAATGCAAGGAAGACAGCAAGGCTACTCCTGCAGGACACACTTGTTTGGAAGCTGTATTCTCCAATAAATTAAAACTGGTTTAAATGGCAAAATATATTTCAAAAAATCACTACAGATTATTGCAAATTCTGATTCATCCACTATGTGTAAACTTTATCATGGTTTAGAACCCATTATTATACTTTTAGAAGACCACCACACTACACAACCTGCAATAAACTTATCCTTCCCATCAAGGTCAAGGCCATCAAAAGCATAAATGATAGATGCCACAACCCTTGGGGACACAGCACATCATTACATTGAATTTGCAATGCTGCAAGTTAAGGCTGTATGTATAATGCATTTTCTTATACCAAAAGCCTTTATTTTTGAGTAAGCTCAAAGAAAAAGTACTAAAAGGTAAAATCAAATGCAAATCAAATGTTCTGATTAGTTATCATTTGGATAGAACCATGAAGAAACACCAATACTTTGTAGGTACAGAAGAGAAAACCACTCACTGTCCAGATCAGTTACTATAAACGCATACAAATATACTCCTGAAGTGATAAGCAATTCAGAAAATAATGCTTGTATTAAAGCCATACAAAACATTTAGACTTGTCAGGTAAATAAGAATATTCATAAAGTATAAATGTACAGCTGTGGACATCAGTGTTCTGCTTTGGATGATGTATAAAGAAACCTCAATTCTATTGATAGCAGCACAGATGTTTTAGACGTCAGGGGGAGATATACTATATTTCTAGTGGCTTAAGGGCAAAGATGTACACAGAGAGGTTTGCCAAGCCTATGATTTGAAGCATGCTGCCAGAGGAGATGCTTAAAATTCAGATTCATGGATTTTAAAAGCCAGAAGAAATGCTTCTGTATAACACAGGCTACATAATCTTCACCAAGGAATTCTGCATCAGCTTTGCCACGCATTTTTCTGAGCTACAAAATACAGATCAGAAAACTAAAAGATGGCATATGTTGTGCCAGGGCTTAATGTCCCTTCCGTTACATAATTAAACCTATCTTCTAGGTGGAACTTGCCAAAATTCACTTCCTATTCACTCAATTATATCAATTCTGATGTCTGTTATATAACTGGCAGCTTTGACAGTACAGGGAAACTAAATATCAGTGTGCCCCTTTTAAGTTGACCTAGGTGCATCTTACTGGTGAAATGACACTTATTCAACCTTTCCCTCTAAAACAGCTTTTCCAAACATTGTGCCACTAATTTCATTATTCCTAAAGCCCTTTGTGTAAAAAGCTCCTATGGATCACATGTTGAATAAATCTTCATCAAAGATATTGCCTTCCACAATACTGGACATTACATGAGATATATACTTCTGCCTCCTCCAGTATGTCTGATCTAAGAGATGGCATTAAAAATCATGATGTTTAAATACACACATTTGTTTCCTTTCATGTGACTGGTTCTTGTGGATTTCCACGCTACACTTCAGTGTTATAAGCAGTTACAACTATTCGAGGAGATGACAAAAAAATAACATAAAAATGAAAAAGGAGGCTAAGTACTCTCAAATCAAGTCTTTTTTAAGCAAGGTATGAAAACAAAAAAAACAGAATATTGAGAATACCTACCTAGATGATAATCACGACATTCATTTTCCTGAAATCCTCGAACTGTTAGTGCATCAGAAGAGATTTCTTCACAGGACTCAGGTAGGGGTTGTACAATATCGAGTCTAGGCCTTGCACAACACTCCACTTCCTAGAAAAAACGCCATCTTAGTTGCTTCCTACATGATTTACTTTAGCAATACCAACTGGTGGTCATCTACAAACAAGGCTGAAATTCAACAGCTGCAAACATTCACAAAGATCCAGTACTTTGCACTGGGTACTCAGCTGCAAATCATACAAGCTGCAAAGCTGCAGTCCACAGAGTAATTGCATCTGGAACTCAAAGGAAAGTTACTCCAAGTAATCCAAGTCACTCTTGGATTGCTTCCCTTGAAGAGATCAGTGTGGAGAAGGAGGTATAGACAAGACACAGGTCTAATCCTACCCCTGAGTTTGCTCACTACTTTTCTGCTCTTGGTCACAGAGGTTTTCAGGGCATTCGACAAGCAACAAAACAATTTAGAACCCACGCCCAGTTGGGCTCACACCCCAAAGAACAGAGCTCTATGAGTCGATGATATTCTGGTATCAAGATGAATTTGGTTTTTTTTTAAGCTGGTGTTTGATGTTAAGCAGCCAGCAGCAGCAGAGAAAAATTAATCTGAGAATAATACCAAACCTTTGCTCTTCTGAGGAACTTAGAGTAAAATGAACTTTCAAGTGCAATGTGGGTGGTTATGGTAAGATGACATAATGGATTTTCACCTTCTGTCCAGGGGAAATGGCTGTCTTCAACTAGCTGCATTTTTAATTAAGTCAAGGTCCAAGACAATCCTATATTTTCTACTTCAAGCTGTGAATTATAGCACAATACCAAACAAAAGAGCAAGGACATACAGAAAGTGAATTTAAACAGCTTTAAGCCACCCATTTGGAAATAGCACCACTTGGGTCTTTTCTCAATTTAACTGTTTGATGAAAAAAAAAACCCAAATCAAAAAAAACTTTCAAAGCAAGTTCAACTGAGATCTAATTTGTAGTAAGTAGGAAGCTGTCATTTGCAAGCTGTGAAATCAAGTGTAGGAAGACCACTATTCCTTGCAACCAAAGGACATTTGTAGTGAGCAGCAATTCTGATTCAAGCTCAGGCAGTTTAGGCCCCACACTAACAGGACAAGCAAGCCAAGACACTAACTAAGGAGTTCCCATCACAACAGAACAAAGATGCACCATCAGAGACAATTGTACTTCTGTTCCTTCTACGGCTACTTCGCAGAGAACTGAGAAGTTAGTGAAGTCCAGCATTTGGAGTTTGTTTAAAAAGCTAATTAAAAGCAAATACATGAAAAAACTTTTTCCTATGTTCAATAACCATTATATCACCTGAAATTCCCTTTTCATCTTTCTTTCCTAAAGCAATTAAAATGACTTTAGCCTTTAGCAGTCACTACTTCCTTTATACTAGCTCCTTCCCTGTACTACTTTTTCATTAACAGAGGCTTCCCAGTTTCCTTGCTCCCTAGCATTTCAACCCATCTTTTCCTCCCCCTTCTTACCCCATATGTCTGCTTTCATTTTTTTCACCAACTCTCCCACACTGGAGGACTACTGCACTGACTCTTTTGGGAAACACTGCTGTGACATTATTTTTCTCCTTAATATAAATAAAGAAATAATAATCTGACATCCTGACATAGAACTAGAAGCTAACCCCATTGATTTCAGAAGACTCAAGTATTTGTTTGAACCTACAGCATTTCATTGCCTAGCAACTTGTGCACCAAGTTTCTTAAGGTTACTATGGTGATGGTTGTCTAACGAAGACATGCTTATCAAAGAGATGATCAAGACCATCTGCCATTCTCACACCACAGCTTCAAGGACTTCCTCCACTGCCTTGCCTTTTATTTGGCAATATGAAATCAATGTTGGAGACAGACACGACACTTACCACACACAGTAAAAACAACTGACATGAATTCTGATTTCTACCTATCCTCACATGGATCTGGGTGTACACAACTACAGTTCTTAGAAAGAAGGGAGACAATGATGCCACTTGCTCACAATCATTCATTCCACCCCACAGTGAGTCTTATTGCTTGACTTGATCAACTTAACTACTCTCATTTCTTTTAAGATGCAGTGTCAGCAAGCTCCTCTTATGGCTAAACAAGATTCTTCATTTCTTCTGGTGCAGAATCATCCGGAAGAAAGAGAGAAAAGGAAAGAAAAGGGGGCGGGGGGAAAGAAAGGAAGGAAAAAGAAGCAAGAAGGGCTAGCTAGAGATCCCTGCGTTCTGCAAGAAAAATGGGACCCAAACATGATTTCTGAAATGTAAGCACATTATTCTTCAACATCACATCCACTGACCTTGTTTTATATATCAGAGACGTTTCAAGCACTGTTCACTACCAGCAGACTACAAATTTTTTCTCAGATAATCAGATAATTTGCATGACTAGTTTTAGGCTCAACTCATAGGGCAAATTAGTGTTGTGAAGAAACTCTGAGATAAAATATCTACCGTTTTTTCGGAGATCTCCTTTACATATGAAAGTATAACAAGCTGGTCACAGATAGGTGCAAGTCCACTGATATAGAATTCGGTGTCAAATTGGAAAACTGAAATACAGGAAAGAAAAACAAACTTAAAAGCATGAATGTGTATGAACTACTATGAGAAAAATTCACTGATTTTCAGTGGCAATCAACGGCATACAGCAGCACTTCCGAGAGTTGAAGACTCAATACATATAACAAACCTACAGATTTCCCAGTTGGATCAGATGAAAATCTACATTTAACAGATTGGATTACATTAAAGCTTGCAAAAAGAAATGTTTGTGCTCCAGAATATGCTAGAGATGAAACATTTTAAATGAAGGTTCAGTCCAATTTTCAGTAATCACATTGAAAATGGAAGCAAAAACCAAAATCAAACTCAATAAAACAGGCAATAACTAGTACAACTTGATTGGTTTGCATATTCACAGCAAGTTCATGTGGCCATAAGAGAATCGCACCTGCTACATCTATTGGTATGATATAAGAAAACACAAAGATCATTATTTATTGATCATCACTTTAAACATCACAGAATAATTTACAGATACACTCATTACAAAGAAAACATAGTTCATAGTATCTTTTCTTGTTCATAAAACTGCAAACATAATTTTCTGAAATTGGTCTTGAAATTGAGATAGCTACATGAGGATTATTCAAGGAAGAGAAGGAAAAACAGAGTGCTGAACTGTATTTGCAAAAAGACTTGCTAAATGAGACCTCTGCCACAGAAACAGCTATTTTCCTTCTGCTGGATTTACAAGGCACCCCTTTTTTGAGAGCTCTTCTTTCATGGGGCCCCAAACCAGGAATTATCCAAGTGTTTAGATTAGAAAGCCTTGTAACTATAAGCTTTTAAATAAACATCAGATACTTCATTATTTTCTTCCATGGTTTTAGGAGAATCTAAGCATAAGTAGGAAATAACATGTTTCCTTTCTTACTGTTTAGCGTATTACATTACTTATATATATATATATCTATATATATCTATCTATATATATATATATCTACTGGATGTTACTAATTATTTTAGCAAGGCAAACAGAAAATACAGCATAATGACATTAAAAATAAAGCTGATTTTCTTTAGCTGAGATAATAAGAAGGAAAGGGAGAAATAATTGTCCTCCCACAAAGGGAGAAAAAAATACAATGAAACAGAGTACATGCCTGACACCTCAATGAATAAGCAAGTACTGTTTTTCTTTTAATGACTGCTGACACTTTGGCATCACTGAGGGACCACACTATAACACAAGGGTAGAGCACTCAATCCATTCACAGAGAACAGGCTCACATTTGTAACCATGTACATAATTATCTTGTTCTAGCCTACAAGACTGATGAGATTACTTTGACTGTGTCACATGTTGCTCTCAGCAACGATTTAAAAAAAAAAAAAAGTTCAAAAAGAACTACATATCTTATTCTCACTTTACAATTTAGTATTTGGAATTTAAAATAATATGGAAGGCAGGAGGAAAACATGGAAAAGAAAAAGTGAAATCCATAATACTATCAAAGAAACTTTAAATTCAGCTTTATAGGAGGGCTAAGAGAAGGCTCTCAACAGCATGTGGTTTGTATTTGAAGAGGAAAATGGCATGGTGAATTATCATTAATCACTTACAGTGATTATAGAGACAGCTTTAAAATCCATGTGTGTTTCTTTGTCTTAACTAGAACTTTAGTCCCTTTGCCAGTGAAAATGCTTGCAATGCCTAATGTAATGGTGTATTTAAGATCAATCAGAAGTACTGATCTGTGAATCAAAAATAAACAAACAAATAAAAATCACCACTTTAAGGTTTTTTTTTGAATAGGGTTTAGTTTCCTTGGTTTCACGTTCAGCTTTCTTTCAGCTCATCCTTCTCAAGAGGCGTTGTTGAAACACAATGCTCAAGCTCTGCTGCTACAGCCCTGAACAAAGAAAAACTGGCATAGACAGTGCTTCTTGACCTGATAGAAACCTTTGATGCTGCTAATCAAAAAAGTCTTACCAAAAAAAGAAGATGGAAGTTATAGCTGCACAGATCAGTAATAGGTTAATTTGACTTATTCTCTGGACACTGTGTTGTGATCAAGAAGGAAAAAAAATCCACCATAAAGGCACTGTAGAAATTCTGCTAATTTGAAAAGGATCCAAAATAATTAAAACAAATGTAATATTGAAGTAAATGGAAATGACTGAGGTATGGCCATGTGTCATACATGTTTATGCCTGTCACAAGAGAAGATAGAAGATATGCTGACAGTGGATCTACTCCATGTTCAGCATCTATGTATAGCTGCCAAATAAATTACCAGGAAGTAAAATGAAGAAACCTGTAAATCTCTTCTGCTGCTCATTAAATGAAATGTATGAAATACACCAAACTACAGAAATGAAACGACACATGCTACTTTATTTACCTAAACTGTATAAAACCACATTCTCTAGGATTTAAAGATCCATACATATGTGACACACTGAAACTGAAAGAAGTCTATTTTGTTTAGTCAAACCTTTAAAAGCAGCCCCTGCTTTACCACAGCAGATTTTAGAGAGTAAAATTTTGGTTACAGTTAGAGGGTTTGACCTTTGATTTCAATGGGCACAATGTTTCAACTAAAAGCACTGGTGGTGGACATAAAATATTCAGAACACTTAAGAGTACACTGCACTGTGGCCTATAACAATGAATACAAATTTTGCAGATGTTTTTAGTGTGCTAGGTAATTTATGCAAACCAAAACAATACAAAATGGCATGCTTTGATTAGCTATTATCTTATGCATGGAGTTGCACTTGAAATAAAATAGAAGTTTCTTTTCTTCTCTGACAGTATGTGAATTCAGCTCCAAACTAGAGAACAAGAAAAGGTCCCACATAAGTACCACTTAAGCATCAAAGCTGATTTTCTGAAAAAAATTTTTTCCACTGAACTGAGAAAATTTCCTTAACCAACAGGGAAAATATTCAGTCTTGAAGAACTTTGGGGCTTAGAAATTCTGAGGTTTGATGATAAAGAAGTCAAAATCTTGAAGAATTTTGCCTAATTTTATGAAGAAATTTATAAATGATAGGTTTTGTTTGTGCCAAAACAGATGAACAAAAGTCTAAGTAGAATCAACTATATAACTAGGTTTGGGTTTTTTTCTTAATTTTTTTTTGGCTTCTCAGAGTAGAGCAGACTCACTTCAATGAAATGTTTGCATAAATCACCGTTTAAAGTACATTTCCTGATCATCATGTTCATCAATTAAGCATTACAGTCTGTGTATATAAAGAGATGTATGTTGGTACATTAGATCCCACTAATCTCATTTTATGAACAAGAAAATAAATATTCCCATGTTTTCAGATTGAAATGTGCAATCTTGATGCATGATTCTCACCTGCTATGCAGATGTGAAGCTATTCTCTCCTAAAACATACAGGTGTATTGTTACAAGCAAAGCCTTAAAACATGTAATTTTAAAACCAGAAATCTGCTTTGTGGGAAATTTGGTAGAATGCAAAGGGAGACAAGTATTCAAGCGACATTGTTGCTTGGCTGGTACCTGGAATTAAGCTGAGATTCCTCAGATAAAATCTGGGCAAAAATAAATTGAATAGAAATTATCTAATCAACTTGAAGTCTTTTACATACTCCTGGTGTTAATCTCTATTTTCTGCTATCATTAACAACATGAGTAACTGAAGCAGATATAAAGTACTTCTCCATAAAAGTATGTAAAATCCCGACAAGGGCAAGGAAGACTACATGACCTATTTTCCTCTGAAAAGGCATTGTATTAACTGAAAAGTTTAATTAGTTATTTAGCAACCAGCCTTCTCATGGGTTCTAGTTGAGGAAGGGTTCCCTGTTCAGACCAGAAGCTGTGCAGCATTACAGCTTTTGTATATGCTTCAGGAGTGAGCACACTTCAGGAGGTCAAGCACTCTTTAGGAAGGATCACAATGGCATTTAGTCCACGTTAAGCCTGTAATTCAATACCAATACTTTATCATCAATACACTGCTTCACAGCAGTGGCTGACAGAGCTAGACTGATAGGATCTGCTCAGCTAACACACATTTAAACCTAAACAGAAACACTCACTGGAGTTTATCTTTGACACTGAATGAAGACTCACAGAGGCAATGAACTGTATCAGAAACAACAGCAAGATTACTAAAGAAAAGCACCACTAATATACTGAAAGATGTAAATAAAATTAGCAATGCTGCATGGATCTCAGTGCACGAGATCTGTATAACTCATCTATTTTCTCTTACAAGTAATCACACCATTATCTTCTCTAAGATAAAACAGCTGGAACGGTTCTGTGGTGTAACTTTCGCACATTTCGGGGTGTCTGATTTAGCATCACAGTAGGTACTGCAATTATTTCCCACCTTAGAGTATGTATAGCAAGTTCTTAAGACAGAAACAGAAGATGAGAAGGTACTTTGTTAAACAGGATCCTATGCACCTAGCTTGCAATGTAGGAAATACTGTTTCCTTATTCACTGGACTGCAAAGTACTGAAGAAACATTTATCATCTACTAATACTGTCACAGTTATCTATGACACCATCATGGAACTTAGCAGCCCTCAGAATGGCTCTAAACCAGCATAAACCTGAAACTGTTGACACGTGAGAAAACACTGGTTTATCACAGACTCTATATATATTACCATGATGACCAGTGAAGCAACTATGAAGCTTCCTGCTCCACTTCTGATTTTCTTTCCAGGTGAAAAATTGTAAAAGCAGGGAGAAAAAAATCAAAAAACCCCATACCTCTGAGCATGACAAAAGTAACTCTGTTTTAAGTAAGTCTGTTGACAAGATCTTATGAGTCAAAATATCTGAAGGATACTCAGTTATCCTTGCATTGAAGGATGATATTCTTGCCTTGTATAAATTCTTTATTTTATGCAAGTATATCAACTTAAGCATTGGGTATTAGTGGTCTTGCAGAAAAACTATACTGGTTGCAGGTCTGATATAAAATCAGACCTTCCAGCTATGCCTTTGAAAAGTAAAGTTGAAATAAAATTGAAATAGATGTTATGGCATGACATACTGCTGTCAAGACCTTCTATGTGACTATATGAAAGACTATTTTAATTTATACTGACACTTCAACAAACAGTGTCTCTTTTCCCTCCCAATCCTCACAAGTTCTAATGAGTACTGTACATGTGGACAGCATTTGGCAGTGCAATTTCAGTGCTCTGACCTGAAACCAGAAAATAAAATCTCAAGCACATCATTAACAGGCTAAGTGAGATAAAATACCGGTCCTCTAGAATACAGAGAAAACTGCAGGCCAGAAATTTTATGATGAAAAAGTTACTTCCACAAAAATCTTTATCTTTCATATCTGCACCTAAATAGCCTGACGACAGCTTTTTATGTTTTTTTAATCAAGTTCCAATGGACAGTCATGTAAGACTAGCACCATCCACATAAACACATTATAGCTGAAATAGAAGCTGCCTCTGTTCACTTGTCAGTATGCGACCAAACCCATTTAGTTATTTTCAGGCACACCACCAATCTCTCAGTATTCAGTGTACCCATACAGTTTAACAAGTCTCCGAGCTGACTTTCAGAAGCTATTTTAGAACAGTCCCTCCCTGAAATCAGAAAGCAGAGCATACATACACCTATGCTATGCACCATTCCAAACTGACATGGTTCAGAATGTTGCTTGAACACCCTATCTACAGTCTCATGTTATTACAGTCAAGGGAGCACCAAAGCTTACAAACTGTTGCCCACTCTGGTCTGCAGAGTCAGAGAGCCTGTTTATCTTCCCAGCACTATCTGTTCCTAGATACTTCCTATCCTCAGCACACGCTTCTGGGGACAGTTGTGACTTTTTGTTTACATCCCCATTTCCCTTCCAAACTTTCTTTAAATTTCACTTTACTTAATACACACATTTTGTCATGAGCTTTTCTAATAAATAGCAATAATAAAAATTTATTCACATCCCATGGGATAGAAAAATAAGAAAGCAAATAAAAATATAAAATACAGAAGCCAAGAAAGGAAACAAAAAATAATAAAATCAATTTTCTAGCACTATACCAGAGATTTTAAGGGGAAAAAAAAGAGAGAAATGTTATAAGTAGTGTAGTCCAACAACATACAATCAAATAAAGTAGTATCTATTTTCTCTTTACTACTACACTGACCATCAATCATTTAACCAAGTTCTCTAAAGGAATCTGTATGAAGGGAAAGTTAAGGCATCCACTGTTCACACAAGTATCTCTGATTTTAGATGATCACAGAACTTAAGGCTCTCTATATAAAATCCCTTACACCTATGCAAGAGGGCATTATGACACCCTCAGCAATTAAAAATGAGGAAACACTTATGTTACAGCTACCTGTTCTTATATCATACCATTACAGCTACCTGTCATCTCCAAAGTGTAACAGCTTTGTTCTGACTAGAATGTAAAACCAGACATTTAAAGCTTTTTTGAAAAGGAGTGCATTCACACAACCATACCTATTTCCACATAGCGGTTTGGAAGGTCACGCATTTCACTGGCATGTCGTTCCTTTACTGAGCAAATCTAGGAAACAGAGATTTGTATTGTTACAATGAAGAAACTAGAATTCCTAAAATGATACTTTGCATCTGTAAGAAAAGGAATTTCTGGAACTTGTCGGACATGGATTTCTTTATTTTGAAAAACACAAGTTGTGAAACAGTAATGATGCATCACTAAAGAAAAGCACATAGAAAAGTTGTGGTTGTAGTTTACAGCCTTATAAATATGCTGGGAGAGAAGAGGGCCACATAGGAGAAATGTGAAAATATCTGCCCACTACGGTTTCTTCATAGAAGTATTTATATATGAGTTAGGTTTCGGTGTCTTCTCACACTTTGCGTCTCATTACCTTTCAAGGTACCAGATTCTTATTCAGTAAGTTTGCTATTGGTACTCCAAGTTACAGGAGGGGAGTATGTACATATAAAGAAATGCAAATAACCAACTGTTGTGAACACAAATAGAACGGGGAAGACAGATGCCAAACTTAGGACAAACCTCCTCATTTATAAAACTCTAAGCTTAATGCTCCAAAAGCTTTTTACACGTCACCTACCTCACTTTATCCTCCCTTTCCATCTATTCCCATCAGGCACTTTTAATTTCCCACTGTGCAGTGATGCAGCAGTCTGTTATTAGAAAACAGCTAACAGGCTTGTAACAAACACATGTCAGGCGCTGGTCTGAGCAAATTATAATCAGTCTGCACTACACAAGTTTGAAATGCCAGTTTCCTGCTGAAAGATAAGAAAACCCTAAGCAGTCTGTCCTCCCACCAACCCATTTTTTTTCCCCCATGGTTGACGAAAATCATGCGGCTGTTTTAGCAGCTGCAACCTCCTCAGCGCCCAAAGCAATCCCCTCCAAAAATACCTCATGGTAAGTTGCTCTTCCTTAATGCTAATCAAAAGAACTGAATTGAACAACTCACTAAAAGCTTTCAAAAGAAAGAATCTTTCCAAGGCACACAGGAGTGAAATGTCCCTGAGGATTACATTCACTGCATGCTCTCTCACAGAGACCTGTATGACTGCTGGGTGCCGATCACTCCTTCTCCTCACGAGGGTCAGTCCAATGACATTTCTAAGGCAGCAAGAGTTCTGAGCACTAGTCAAACCAAATTCTATTTTTTTCGATTGTCTTTACTTTTCAGAAACAATCCTGTGTGTGTGTGATAACAGCAAGCATTTATTATAAAGACAGGTAATTGCACCTTTACTGAATTTCCCCAGCCAATAATCAGCGTTAAATTATCCTTCCAGCAAAGGCTGCAGGGATACATATCTGGGCGAAGGCTTATGTCATCTCGAGGCACATTGGTAATTCTTTGCTTGGAGATCATGTCAAGTATCTTCACGCCCTGAAAGTTTAAAAACAAGAGAACTTTATTCAGTATGACAAACTCCTGCTCACCATTTTGTATGCTAAGGCAGTCAGACCAGTTTATAGCATAAATTTCAGAGCAGGGCTGTGTGTGCCAACAGAAAAAAACTGTTGGTACAAATACCCATCTAATCCAGGAGGTGACAAAAGGAGTAAAGGGACCAGAGTAATTTAGATATTTTAAATTCACATGCCAAATAAAAAGACATTAAAAGTGAATGAGTGACAGACTAGCAATTCCAGTCATGAACCAGTTTGGCTTATTGGGCTGGTGCTACTACTACTGGAGAAATAAAAAGAATGCCAGCTTTTTCACAACAGCCCCTATAGAGACACAGACATTTCCACCTTGGAAAAAGAAAAGCAACAGCTCATTAAGATAAACAAATTCAATCTCAAGATATGCATTTCTACTCTTATATTAAAAGAGAAAAGCAAGCATATTTAAACAATGCTTGCTTTCGTATGCTGTGATTTTTTTACTCCCTCCTCAGGAAATCCTAAACTAACTGAACAAAAAGTTAAAAACCAGGAAGATTAAAGTCATTTGAGAGACAGAGGAAAAAAAGAACCAATAATTAGATTTTTTTCATGTCGTTTAGACAAGGTAAGCTATAACCTTTCCAATAGCAAAATGGAGATTAATTTCATGTTAAGTAATGACTTGTTCTTGGTAATTTAAAACATAAGTCTCTAAAATAAAATGTGTTAGTAGGGACTTCTTTTCTGCTCACAGCGCTTAGAGAGTCAGTCTTCAAATCACAGAAAAGGGGATGGAAAAGACCTTGAAAGGTCAGCATCCATGATGCCATGCCAAGTTAGGATTTTCCTAGTGGCAAAACTCATTTAGAAGATTCCACTGCCTATTTCTGTTCCCCACACTGTGAGTTTCTATGTCCCCAGCTGTACAAATACATTGATATAACTATTTAAAAGTCATGGAGGGGTCATGGTCTAAGCCAGGTTTCGCCTTTTTTTTTTTTAATCACAAGGAACAGTAAGTGGTTGAGGGTGAGTGAAAGGGGTTTTTTTCAGTGATCTTTCTCACTGAAGAACTGTGAGCATGGAATACACTTCTACTGGCATGTCATCAGCTAGCAGACATCAAGGTTTCAAAAACAAACAAACAAACAACAAACAAACAACTCACACATAGTATCTGCAATGTACAGAGCCCAGATCTCTAGGTAACATAGACAAGAATCTTATGCTTTGTGTTTTCTAAGCTCATCTGATAAAATTTTTAATCTTGCTTGAATTGCATTTTAATAAAGTTGCTTTTTATAAATCTTACTTTGTCTTCAAGGATGATTTTCAGTGACCCATATCACACCTTCTGTTTTTCTACACAGTAGCAAATCTTATGTGGGATATACCACCTTATGTTTAAAGTGGCTTTCAAACCAAGCATCCTCTTTGATTATAAGTATTGAGAGACAGTTGTTTAATATAATAAGTTTTACATAAGAATAAGTTATTTAGAGTTGTATCGTGATACAGTATGCTGTTTGCTTAGGTTTACTTGCTTAGCATGAGTAGCTGGATTTTTTTTGAAGTCTTAGGCTGTAAGATGTGAACTTACACCTAGTTATGCTTTTGGCTGGCAATTAACTGATTTTCTTTTTAGTAGCTGGTACAGGGATGAGTTATAGATTTACTGTAAGAATAATGTTGATGACTCACTGATGTTTTAGTTGTTGCTATGTAATTTCCCATGTTCTGCCTGTGAGCAGGTGCACAAGAAGTGAGCAAGGAGTCAAAAGGGGTACCTGTCAGCTCTTTGGAGCTGCCCACTGTAAAAGGACTCCAGCCCTTGCAGTTAAAGTCTGGATGGTTGTGTATGTGACTCCTTGAATGATGTGAGAATGCTTGAGCAGTGGCTTCTTCTCTAACAGTTATGCCATTTGCGCCATGAACTGAAAGGACTTCCACAGTCAACTTCCTATCAAGAGGAAGATAAAACCTGTCCAAATGGGAGTCCAGCAGCCAAATGTCTCTAAGGATTTGGTCCTCAGATGTCTCTGTTTGTAAAATTTGTGCTATTAGCCATGGAGGAAGAAGAGGGCATAGCAGCAAATATGTGTTACCTACGCATCTGGGGAGCAGAATTAGACCTTGACTAAATATAAAAACTAAGTAGCCATACACACACAGTAAGAAACAAGGCTATAAAGACTTTCTCTGATTTTGAAAAAAACAAAAGTGTAACACAAAACCTCTCTAGACAATGGAGTTTAAAAAGTTAAAGGGGAAGGGAAAGGGCAATAACTAAATATATTAATCTTTTGGAGGGCATAATTTCATTTTTCTTTGAAAGATAGGCCCTGACCATGGCTTTTTGTCTCTGACAGATGGTTCTAAATGTTTTATTAGTATTTTGTGCTCTGATGTGGCACATCATCTCTAGGGATAACTCTCATCCTATCCATTCCCAGCATATACCTAGAACATGTATTTTAATTGCATGGCTCTGAAAAGAACAAAACCTTCAAAAAACCTAATGTCATGTCAATCAAGCCCTCCATGAAGTTTCCATTCTAAGAGAGTTATTAAAGGGAAGCAAATAAACGAAGGTCCACCTCTAACAATTTCACATCAAACTGGTTTTGGAAGATAGAAAAGAACAATCGCTTTGAAATATTTTAATAAATGCTTCCCTTTAGGATGGAAAAACAATAGAAGAAAAAAAAGCTAGTGTTTCATAAGTACTTTCACCATATTTTAAAAAATACTTTGGAATTTAGACATGATACTTAAAACATATCCCTCTCTGCTCAAAACATAGAGCTTGACCCATCAATTGGATACACCATGATAGGTGAACTGCAACACTCAGAATGAATGCAATGGTTTCCTTTGAAATTACACTTAGAACAAAAGGGGCCTATTTTCTCCTAAGTCTAACTTTTTCTAGTGTCCTAACAAAATTATTACTGTATTTTTTTACAATCTGCAACACTGAAAGTGTATGTAACAATGTTATTTCAGTACAAATTACAAAATCCAGACAGTTTACTTTTTTTCCCGGGGTGGTAGGGAGTGGAGATATTTTATTATTTATATAGCGAAGAATTACATTGACATCCCTCCCTCGCTTTGCTTCAATAAATTGCACTAATCAAAATTCTAATTAGCAATTGTGTACAGTAGTGACCACCATAGTGGTATGTACAGCTACTTTCCTAATTTCTTCAGAAGTGGCAATCATATTGGAGAACTCTGACTAACCAGCAGGAAACAATGGACAAAATTTCTACCAAGAAATGACATATAAACCACTATCCTTCAATGACTTTTATACCCAATTCTACAAATGCACAGTTTTTCAATTGAATATTTTGGAAATTAGAATTGAAAAATTTCAAAAATCAGCGCATCACAGAGATATTTTTGTTCATGGAATGGAGGTGAAAAAAACTTACCATATTATTAGCCCAAGCAATTAAATGTCCTCTCCATTTTACGTTTCTTATATTTCCTTCTCCTTCATGTAAAACCGAAGGCTTCCATCTATTCATCCAGCTTCTTTCATATAACAGCAACTATGAAGAAGTGCAACAGTAAATATTTCTGTGACACAGTGCTGTATGCAAACATGGGAATTATTTTTTCTTCATTATCCCATACTCTGTTTGGCAATGAAAAATACACATCTATCACAAAACAATAGCAAATATAATCAAGCATTTTGATATAGTATATGTAAATCGAGCATCTTGTATATTACAGAATTCCAGTTAAGTTTTAATAATATTAAGAGGAAGGCCTTTCATCAAGTTTCTCCAAAGAATAGTAAGTATAATTATTTACCTCCTAAAGACAAAGAAATTAAGGTATTTCAGAACCTAAGCCTACAGCACTAGTGACAACATTTCACAAAATTGTTAAAGAAACCAGGTCACCTCATGATCTCGAGATCCACCAACCTTGTTACAGGTGCCTTACCTCCAAAAAAAACAGGTAGTCAAAGAAAATTATCAAAGATACCTGAGCCTGTGACTTTTTGCTTGACTCCATGCAGAACTACACAGCCTTCCATAGGGGTCTAGAGATGCTGTGTTTTAGTCCCACATCTGCAAACTGGACTTCACCACAAGTGCTGCTGATTGTAAAACTTGTGTCATTGCTAATGCCAGGTTCTGTGACTAAGGAAGGTATTTTAGAATATCTAAATGTATAAGAGTTGTTATAAGATGCTTTTCAGCAGCAAAGAAAAACCCATCTCCATGCAGAAAGTCTGCACAGAAAGACAGTCCATACCGGTTGGCTGGAGCATGGTGCTAATAACACCAAGGCGGCAGGTTCAATCAATTTATGGGCCATTCACTTAAGAGCTGGACTTGATGATCCTTGTGAGTCCCTTCCAAATCAGAGTATTCTCATTCTGTATGTCTCAGAAAGTTATTCAGTAGGATTACACTGAATCACTCTGAGAGATGCAAAGTGCAGCACTTGGAGGGGATACCTAAATAAGGAGCCGAAGCATCTACAGACATCACACTCTAAGGTACCAGCCCTGCTAACTTTTGCATGAATACACCCACATATGAACATATGCACAACCTGGACCTGAGCTCACACCTCACACTGGAAGGTGTGAAATAGCTGCCTGCAAGATTTCTATCATGCAAAAACCCGAATGGAGTACTCTTGTTGCTAATATTTCCCATCTAAGATCCAGCTGTATGCACTTTTTAGATATGGTTTTCTGCCACTTGTATTTGGATTAATACATCAAATGTTAGGACACTAGTTGTTTAAAATAAGATCTTTTAGCAAAATACGAGGCTTTACCGGCAATGCTCAGACTGCCTCTCTCTCCTGAAACCAGCAGATGGCACCAGAAGACAAGTATTTTCTCCAAGAGTTTCAAGCAAGCTCCAGGTAGGGTAGTCTACTGAAAAGTTTTTGTGTGAAGTGCACTGCAGATATCAAACTTTTAATTCAAGCAAAGTGATTTTGTGTCCTTTACATAGGTCACATGAAGGCACACCTTTTAGACAGTATAGATTTTTTTTCCCCACATACGAAAAGGCTTCTGAGTAACTCTCACAGAACATGTTATTTTACCGCTACGAGGGCAAGCCACTGAAAACAGGCTAACATCTGTGCTCGTAAGGCAGTGCTATATGGAGGGATTTCCATTAGAAGACTGGTAGGTAGTAGATGTTAAGCACAGGAGCAGCCCTCAGCCCAAATGAATAATCTCCACTCCCATGCTAAATATGTCATTAAAAACTAAGTGCTGTGCTAATCTAGATTTGAAAATTACTTTTTTCCTAGTTTACTAACCCCTAAAGAGAAATTGGACAGAAGAAGAACTGCTGCTTGGATGCTTCTTTCAATGCCATCCAATAAAGACAGCAGCAAAATACATAGTATTTGCATTGTGACTTACTGGATAAAGATGCAAAAACCGATGTGAAAGGTTAAACCTGGCTGATGTCAATTATATAAATTAAATTTGGAATTTTTTCTGCTTATGACTGAACCATGATTTGAATTATTTTATTACACTTGAGAATCAGGGCAAACTTGGTATGATACTTTGCATCTTTTTTGTTACTCATAGTTGGTGAACATCATGCTTTTTCATGACTCTGAGTAATAAACTGCAAGGAAAAGTAAGTGATCTGAGAAAGAACTGATGGAGAAGATAATTTGAAAAATCCTTCAGTTCTCTGCTCAACTTAAAGAACACAATAAAATTTTCAGACCAAGGCAGTAGAAGACAACAGGCTGATATCGCCTATAATAAGGATGGAAAGTGAATCTGAATCACTGCAACACCCTGAATTCCCTGTTTCAGATCAGCAACTGAAACAGGTCCAACACTGAGGCCAGAGGCCATTCCACACTGTGCCTTCAAAAAAATAATATATTTATTCTCAAAACATGCTCAACTAATTTACCTTCAATGTTATAATCTGTGTGCGGTTGATATATATACTGTGATTTATTTATTATTTTTTAGAGCAGTGACACCTGGAAATTGAATTTGTGAACCCAGAACTTTTCTATGAGTTTTGGAACGGTTGTCTACTGAAGGCATCCATCTCAAAATAAGCAGACTAATTTCTTTCTTAGTCTTTGTCTCCACATTGAAATGTTTATCATACCAGAAAGTGATTTAAAACTTCAAAAAACTTCAAAAGAAGACATGTAAGAAGAAATCCACAGTTTCTGGAAAGGTTCTTCCTACCACCTCCTTCTCTTTTTGGTAGGGGAAAAATATTTTAGGATTTTAATTGCCATAAATCCTGTATTATTGTAGTCAGCACTCACAGTACTTATATTTCAACAGCAGCCAAAATCCCACTTTCTTGCCTCCTCTGCAATAGAGTTTGTTTTCCCCATTTTTCATTTGGCTCGTAAAACTTTCTAGTCCTTTGTTACATACAATACAGTTGTGCTTACAACACTCTTCCAGTGTATCTTGCATGCACTGCAATCAGGAGATTAATCTACACCTAAAAGAGCTCAAACCTCTATTTTAGAGTGCATCCACTAAAGAGCATAGATGAGTGCTTGGATTTAATGCAGCCTGACATGCAATTAGCATTAACACTAATTACATGTAATCCCAGTCTTAAACTATGTACAGAAATTCCCAATCCTCTCAATAAAGAAGTGAATGATTGCAGATTTGGTAGCATCAACATGGTGAAGTAATTCAATTTAATTCATCCTCAATACCAATTACTAGCTTCAATATACTGAAATAAAAGATGTCTGTTCTCACAGAAATTTCATAGGAAACACACTTTTACTGATGCCCAGCATCACTACTTTGTTTCAACATAGCCTGGTTGGAGGTTAGAGTTTTTTCTTTTGTTTTTCTCTCTCTCAAGGAATTTTCCCCCATTTTGGTGCTAAGGAAAAATTACGACCAGGTACTTAAGAGACAAAAGAAGTTGCCATGCTCAGAGGAGGGCATCTGGCTGCACTTCCTTCTCTTATCTCAGGGTTTCTCTCTGAGGGGCAGAGATACTCAAGAACTGGGCTGGGATTAAGGGGGCTGGGGCAGCTATTAGTTTTCTTGCCTCTTGGCTTCGGAGGAGGACGGTGGGAGCTGCTGTTTGAGGGAGGGAATTCGCTGCCGCTGCCAGAGCCCGGCCCCGTCCTGCTTCTGCTGTGGGGTGAGCCTTTGCTTGTGAGAGCAGCCACTGAGAACTGGGACCTTATCAACACCCTACCTCACCAAACAAAGGACCCTTCACCATCTGCTCGGGTGCCTCAGGCGAAACCCTGGCACCCCAAGCCCCTCCCACTCCAAGGGAGCCTCTCCTGGCTATGTTCGGGAGCTGGGCTGCTGCTGCCCAGCCCCGCCATTTCTCTGCCTCTGCTCCAGGCTTTTTGCTACTCTGCAGCCATGCACCTCCTGCCTGCCGAGACACCTCCTGGCTCCTGCCACAGCTGCCCAGAGTTTGATACATCTCGTCCACCACTCCAGGACTTGGCTCATCCCTGCCTTCCCAGCTTGCTACTCTGAGGTTCCTGCTACAGCTCCCTTTGCTATCCAGAGGGGACATGAGGATCAGCTTCCCCTATGACTTCGTAAAGGAAGCTCTGTTTCCATCCCTTCCTGCTGGCTGCGCTGCCATTATGGAGAAAGATGGCTGGACCTGTGCCACAGCGCCCCCTGCAGGTGCGGGGAAACCACGGCCCCTGCCGGCTGTGGCCGGAACTACAGCAAAGGGGACAGGGCCTGACAGCCGAGAAAGGCTGGCACTGGGTTTGTGGTTTGCTTTGTTATTGCTGCCATCGTTGTTGTTTGTTTGCCTTGTTATAGATATATACTAGTAAAGAATAGTTATTCCTTTTCCCATATTTTTGCCTGACAGCCCCATAATTTCAAAGTTATAATAATTTGGAGAGAAGGGGGTAATATTTTCCATTCTAAGGGAGGTTCCCACCTTCCTTGGCAGATACCTGTCTTCAAACCAAGACATGCCTTCTGTGTAAAGATTTGAAGAAGTTTTAGTGAAGTGAAGAAAAAAAGGCCTAAGACTGCAATTTGTAACCGAAGAGCCACTTTTCCCTTCCTTACTGCAGAACTGTTGGATCACTTTTTATTTCACAAAATATAAAATAGGGAAAAAGTCCTTTTTAAGGGACAAGTAATTTCCTTGTCCTGTTCTTTGTCTAAGTGTGAAGATGAGCCTACCTGTGGTATTTTGTCCTGTGTTTTGGCACCTCTGTCACCACTTTCACCTCAGCTAGGCAAGACCACAAAAACCTAAAATGCTATTTCCATGGTAACAAGTGACCACTAGAGCTAGTTATAGTTTTCAGCATAAAACCAGTATTTACAGGCACAGCCAAGATTAACAGATACCAGAGAGTAACACAGAACAGCATGCTGCATGAAGACTTACTGTTTAATAGTTCATCTCTAGGAAAACATATAGCAGCAATAAAAAATTACACTTTATATTTGAAACAGACGATGGACTTGATAAGCTCAAACAAGTCAGAGAATAATGTAAGCCTCAAGCTTACAGCTGAAGATGAGCTTTCAAGAATTCGTCACAAAATGTTGTCTAAGGAGCTGGGTTGTGAACAGAGAGGAGGGCAGCAAGTGCAGTCAAGGGAAATCAAGCAGGCAGAGGCAGACAGCAGCATCGGGAGGTATGCAATGGCAACAGTGAGAGATGAAACAGGAGCTACTGCTGTAGTTCATGGACAGAGAAGCTAGAAATTTTGAGATATTTAATACAAACAAATGCCATTGGACTTTTACTAGGCTTCACTTTTAATAACTCAACTGCCACAGTCCAGCTGTTGCCTATTCAAAAAGAGCTGCAGAATTAACACCCTGAAAAGCAAATCCTGCAGTCTTGCAGGCAGACATGCCTTTCATATACTTAGATCCTCTTTGCTTGCCACCTCAGGCAATGAAAAAAAGGGTTCTACATACACATTTGCAAAACACACAACTATAGATTACATGCACATAGGACTATGATCCATTCACTTTACACAAACCAAATTTATTACAGCAGAAGGAGAACTTTTGTTTCAGCGATAAAGAAGTGCATATCCAAATACCCATACAGAAGAAATGTAAGCAAAAAAAAAAAATGCTTATTAAGCAAGCAGGACATACTTCATATCAAAGTCTCATCTACTCAATAATATGGGATACATCTGGGCATTATACATTGCAGCAAGGACATCACAGACCAGTATTATTGTGGTTTGCTTGCTGCTACAGTTTGTTTCTGACTTATGGTAAATTATCCAATGCATGGACAGAAATTGCCATAGTATTACTCCTTTTTCACTTAAATCAGACCTTTCAGTATTTACTGACTGACATTTTATAGCTTACAAAGCAATCTGCCTCTCTTGTCTGGTACTCTTCTACCCAACATAATGCCAAACAGCTGACTATCTGCTTTCTAAAAATGGACTGTGCTGCAAACAGCATCCTGACAATTTAATAATTTGTCAAAGTAGTTCAGTTATTATGAAGTACATGTCAGAGGGTTCAGAGGTAAGGTCACCTACTAACTCACCACGCAAAGTGCATCTGCTGACACTAAAAAGCAACAATTAAAAAAAAAATCTGAGATATTCCTTGCCAGACTTGACTTTAACATACAAATTCCACTACCCCAACAGCAGTCACAGATCCCTAAGAATGCTATTTCTCTTCCCATTTGTGCACCATTTGCAATCACCATCCTTTCTCTGTGTATGTAGCTGCTCCACCTGGAGTGGAAAGAAATTTAGATTGTCCTGTTTTGCATCTCAGGTAGGAGGTACTATGGGTCCAGGCCAGGATTCTGACACTGAAATAGGGGTTTTTTTTCTTTTTAAAATGAGAAATTTGCCCCAGGTTTTCTAAGTTCTCTCTGCTTTTATAAAAGACAAAGAAAAATAGAATCTTATGTTTAAACACAAGCACTGATATGTTTACATGTTAATTCTGGGAGGATAAATGAGACAAACATGATCAGACACATCTGTATTCGAAAACCAGTTCTTATAATGTATCTTCTCCAGCAAAAGAAACAGAGACAATATTAAAAAATGCTTTTATATATATTTCCAGAATATGTATATATACACACAAACACACACATATATATGTATTAAAAAACCCATGAATATATTATATAGCTATAGACACAGATAGATATATAGAGATGAGACTGTTGACAGTCACAGGGTAAAGCTGCAGTTTTATTTTGGTTCTTTAGCCCTTAAAATGGTTCAGATTGGATATGCAAATCAATGCTTATTATACAAATTGTATGTCCTAGGCAAATGAGGAGACCCATTCCTTCTGAATATTCAGTGTCCTTTATGATATGGAATACTCTACTCCTATACTTCAGAATACATTTGCTTAATTTGTGCTGGGTCGCCACTACCACGCTAGGTAGAGAAGCCTCAGAAAACACCTTCATTAGCACACATTCAGCAGAGCAACTCAATCTCTTCAGAGAATTCACTCTCCTAAGAATTTCACTACAAAAACCTTTGTGTCTAGTTATTGATGTTAATAGGGATGACATCTCTGCCAAGAGAGGAATTCCAACTTGTCCTGCTCTCCTAAGTTATCGTTATGTAAGACACAGTAACTGATACCTTGACTTTGGAACTGAAATAGTCTTCAGTCTTCTTTCTTTCTTAGTTCTGTCTTTTTAACGCTCATGACATAATGAATACTTGAACTTCAAAATAACGTTCATTTAGTTGATGTACTGGGAAAGACCAGCACTCTAACAGTTAAATCAAGAACACCTTGTTTTCAGCTTTACCACCCTCATTTAGTTGGCTTTTACCCTGTTATTTTTTGAGATTAGACCTTTTTTTAAAAGGTAGAAGGTTATGGCCTTCAATAGCACAGTATTTGTCTTTTCCTTGCTTTGAAGCTCTGTTGTCTGCTTTGGACAGAAATGCCCTGTTATTTACAATGTACAGTATTATTATTTCAGGGTTACCATCATCTGTCAAATCAGCACAATGGTGCTATGGTTAATTACCGAGATCAGAAGGGGGATAAGGAATCACCTCCTTTTAGCACGGTACCTATTGCTTCTCACTGCAATAGTGTCAATTTCCACAGTGCCTGTCTTATTTCTAGGCACAGATAATACTCATTCACTACAAAAAAAAGGTGAAATAAGCTTTTCCAACCCAAAACAGAAGGCAATGATATTATCTCAAGCTTAATAGAAGTTCTTGTCTTTTAATAACTAGTGCTTTAGAAAGAAAATAATTTAAATAGGTTAATTAGTTTGTAATACATTTTAGAGAAAAGCTTCTCTACATGCCTACTTAAGCAAAGTTAAGCAACCATATAAACATATGCACAGTAGAGTTAAGCTTACAACAATTCACGATTACCCCAGTTCCCCAGGGAGCACTGCTCTGAAGTCAGCTTCAGGTCAAGCTGAGCTTCTAAGACACAGCAAATCTCAGTACTACACAGCCAATTCACCCAAGTTTCAGACATCCACCTGTGTAGGGAACTGAGGACCTGCACTGTGCATCCCTCAAGCATGTTGCTAGGGTTTATTTCCCCCTTCTGTCTCTTGAACATTTCCAGGATGCCCTGCAGTAGATCTTTGAATGGAAAAGTGTATTTTTTACACATTTTATATTGTTAAGAAGAATATTTTTCTAAAAAAATAAAGGAGAAGCAAACAAAAAACCCACTAAAGTTTAAAAATGCTTATATATATATCATGTCACTATTCCTAGAAACAAAAACAAAGACAGACCCAGCAAGCCTTTGGATTGTCCTGGGTTGCAGTATATTCTATCACCATCCTCATGAACTGTTGAAACCAGGTGGGGTGGTGTTCCCTGCCTCCTCCCTCCTGGGCTATCTTCTGTTAATGGGCCCACCACTGCCTTGCCACATGACTCAGAGATAACTCCCTCCTGGACTGTTTTCTGTTAATGGCCCATCAATGCCTTATCTCATGACTCACCATCCCATTGTGAGATGCTCCGCCCCGAGGGAGGAACCAAACATTCCATCCTGGATATAAGCTGGGAATTTGAACACCACAGCAGCCCTTACCTACAGGACTCCCAGAGGACAGGAGCTACTGCTGGACCTTCAGGTGAAGACCAGACCCCCTTTTCTTCCAGAGGATCACCGCCTCAACTAGACCACCTCGTCTGGACGACTACCACCACCCTAACAGGGCGCCAGGTTGTATTCTGACTCTGTCAGTGTTTTGGTACTATTGCATTCATTCTTTTATCATCTTCCTATTAAAATTATACTTCTGACTTGCGATCTCCCACTGGTTTGATTTCAAACTAGTACATGGATGAAGAGTTCACATGATAAACACTGTTTTTTTAATGCACCTCAGGCAAGGAACATAGCATGAGAGCTTTAAGCAAAGCTTTTCTCTTAAGTTTGATCCAAAATGAGGATGCTCTTACTGTTACCCTTACTTTGGTGTGGATGAGGACAAAGGCAGCATGCCTCCCACCACTGCCAGCTATCAGGGATGATGTCACTGTATACATGCAAAGGCTAAAAGTGCACAGACCTCAGAAGCCACAGGAGGACCTGTCCCTCTCCCTGAAGGAGCTCCCCCAACTGCACAATTTCCAGATACAGGGAGAGAGAGGTGAGGTCCACAGTCTGAGACTGCTGTATGCTTCAGCCTGCTTCTCCTCACTCTTGCATTCAGCTCCATGTTGCCTGCTGCCTCCATACTACCCTTTGTCTTTTTAGTTAAGGAAAGGGGTAAACGTTCAGAAAAAGAAAAAAACAGTAGCTATTTTAGTAGGTGGAATTTAGCTTCCTGAATTTTCAAATAGCATTTTGTTGTTGTTTTTATAAAAGTACATATGCTCCTTTTGGAGCAAAGGAGAGAAGGGGAAATGTTTCTACCACAAGGCTAGAGGTTTTATTTGTTGGTTTTGTGTACCAATAAAATCAAATTACAAGTGTCAAGGGACATTTGTTTCAATGCTAAATACCTTATGTTAAGATGTCAATTAAAGTTTTTCTGAGGAGGAAAGTTCCTCAGCAAAGCATGAATGTATTAAGAATGAGTATACCATTCCCCAGAGGACAGAATATAAAACAACCTGTCAAGTAATCAAAGATAACCAAAGAGAATGTGTTAACTCCCTGATGTTTTTTTCTGTTTGGCATCAGGTGAATGCAAGATCTTTTACCACCTGACGGAGCCCTGTTCTATTAATTCCTTGCTTTTCTCTTTCCATGCCCCTTTTATCAGCACTAAAAAAGCTTCACAAACTGGTGGCTGACACAGACACACACTGACTGTGCATTATTTTAGGGACAACACTAACTTATACCAGTCAGAAAAAGCTGTCAAGCACATACACCACTTAAATAAATAAAGCACAGCTAAATAAATAAAGCACAGCTATGCTTTGAAACATATTGAACTGTTAATGAAAATTAAGATGTATTCAGCACTAGAAGTCTGTAGTTCTTACATGCTGGTAAGAGAGAGCAATGGCATTTAGTCTGATGCATATATGAGGACTGTTCATCCTTAATTCATAACAGAAGGCAATAGAAAATTCCATGAATTCAAGAAACTGTTCCAAATAAAACTTTTCATATTTTGACTAAAAATATGCAATGTGATATAAGATACTTGTAGGACCTGGAAACAGCTGCAATTTGGAAGCCAGAATTGTATCCTACACGAATAAGACACTTAATGCACATTTAAAACACCAACTGATCCAAATAGAAGACTGCCTAGCGATATAAGTGCTTAGAATGGGGTGAGCTCTACTATACCAAGAACTCCCCTTAGCTCATTTAAAAAAAACACCCAATGAAACCGCTCACCATGGACAAGACTTGATGAAGATACTTGGGTTTATTTCCTTAAAGTAAAACTCCCAACAAACAAACAAAACCCCACCCCAAAAGATCACCCACAGGTAACTCAAGATCAACATGCTTTGTAAAAGATCAGTATTAAGGTCTAACTTCTGCTCCTACCTCAACAAATTAAAACAGAAAATCTGGCTTAGGAAGTATAAATTACTTTTTTTCCAAGCTATGTAGACAGAATGGTATTTCTACACTGAATCTCAACTTGTTGCAACATGTTTTAACACAAAAAGTGCACTTTCTCTCCCCCTGAAATCACTTTTGATCACAATGCTTTAGAATACAATGCTTAAAGAGAAGGAAAAAGCAAAAGTCTTTGTTCTAGGTGTTAAAAGCCTTCTGAGCTATTTCAAAAGACTATTTAAAGGTAGCCAAAGTTCATTATGACTGCTTACCTTTTTTCCTCCTGTTACAAATTGCTTGAAGTGGGATCTTACGAAATGAGGATGAACAGCAACAATCTGGGGGTGGTGGGGAAAGGGGGAAAGAGAGAATTGCGGCTTAAATAAGAGTTTACATTAAGCACCACATCACTTTTTAAACTACATAACCCTTTGTCAATTATCAAGTATTACAGCTAGGTTCTTTCTCCAAAGTAAAGCCTAGTTGTTTTAGATGTTTGTTTTTCCTAGAAAAGAAGATAATTCTTCACATTGTATGCTGTATGACAAGTGTGACATTGAAGGCCATGTTACACTGAATAGCTACTTTTCTGTATAGCAGGCAGCTGAATTAGGACCAAACAGAACAGGACTGCTGTGAGCAAGAGTTACCCCAATTAAATCTGGTCTGGGCCTGCCTAAAGGGTACATACACCTCAGCCCTGTCAGAGGGTAACACTGTGTAGCATCTTACACAGTCTCTTTGCCTTATGTGTTACGTGTCAACTGTGGAGATCCAGCTGTATGAGCAGTAAAGGTGCTAGGAGGCAAGTGAGTCGCATCTGGCATGTGTGAAAATGTAATGATCTCATTCCTCTACTACCCGTCCTAAAGAGCAGCTGCAACATGGAAAACACTAAGCAGCAAAATGCAAACATTTGCGCACATCACTTTTTCTCCTGCAAGAAATGCTTCTTGTTAAAAAGTACTAGATTTTCCCATACGCCTACCAGAGGTCCTCTTTTCAACAGTCAGGAAGACAAGCTCCTCTAAAGCAGAGTTAACTCAAGTTTTCCCTTCAGATAGGATACATCAATATCATTGCCCATTGCCTTATTTTGAGACAGTTTTAATGGATATGAACTGGTTCCAAAATAATGACCTCACATTTAGCAGAACCCTCAGAATTTGTATCACAAATCTACAAGGAAATGTGTTGGGATGGGTAATGCCTGAAACAGGACAATTTCTCTTTCACTGTCCATTTTGTATTTGAATATCTCAATAATACTTTTTTTACAAAACCAAGGTTGGCTTTCTTTCCACCTAACCTGATCAAAAGCTTTTATACTGAGCTAGAAAACTATTTTCTAGTGACTTGAATAACATTGTAAGGAAGCGGTATTCCTCTCTTTCTTTTAGAATGAATGTGACCCTTCTGTTATTAAAGACAATACCACCCCAATTACTAGAGATAAAAATGAGCACTTACTTTAATAGGACAGTCAAATGTTTCATGAAACTCTTCTGCTGAATATAATCCAAACACTTGCACCTGAAAAAGTGTATTAAGAAACCAAATGTATTTACCTAATTTACACTGAACAACTAACACTGAAAGCATTTGAATGCTAACAGTCACATCTTTTTTCCTAAAGGAAGACACAATTAACAAGTCACAGCTAATTGATACAGCTTGGTCTTCTACTGTGACATATCTCTAATATTTGCAGCAGTACAAAAGTACTTTTGTGAATATTTTCCCTCCTTTTTTTTTTGTTACAATCACAGTAAAAACTGTAAGTTCCTTTTGCTTTAGGCTGATCAAATCTGTTTAACAGATAGCAACCTAACTATGGTAAGAGCAACAGAATAACATTCAGGAGAAAATAAATTAAAAATTCTTCCTTTCTGACAAAGAATGGTAGGATTTTTTTCCCTTTAAGCAATACATGGTTTACAGAAGAAAAGAAGTTTGTGACAATAAAGCAAACCCCCCACCGAAATCCAAGTTCCATACATTTCTAAGCATCCTCTACTCCTCCCAAGTGCATACAGTGCTATTTTTTTATTCCATGATCACTGGAAATGTCTTTCTCTGAAGAATCCTCCCTTCTCATTTATGTCATATATATGGTATCAGTACATTTAACAATCAGCAATGGAGTTGCAACCATAGGCAATCAGAATATCTATCAGAATTAATCCATCTGAAAGAAGCGTCAACATTGAATTTTAATTTAAAAAAGTTTCCACTGTCAAGAGAATTTACAGATTTTTAAAATGTTTCCTTGCCTTTAATTCTGAACAAGTACAGAGATATCAAGTGTTTATGAAATATTATTAGACTCATATTGTATGACTACAGAATAAGATCTCTCATGATTATTTTAAGTACAACCTTCTCTGGGACTTATTTCTCTTCGTTCAATACACAATATACCCTTTCCAAAGTCTCAGATGAGACAGCTGACAACCCAGTTCCTGCAAAACTTAGGAATGAAACCGGGCTGAAGACTTATGGCCAGGAATAAGTAACTGATTAACTATGATTTCCACAAGGAATGGTTTGCTTTTTCATTATGTTTTTAAGATGCTTCCAGCCACTGTCAGAAGTTGTTGAAACAAACTCATCCCAGAAGGAATGTACACCACTGGAAGAAGGGAGAAAAAAAGAGCATCCCTGGAGCGATCAGTGAGGAAATGTATCTGACAGCAAATCTACTTAAGAAGGGTCTCAGATAGGCTGTCATTATTTTCTGGAAAATTTTCTGGAAAAGGTAATTCCTTCAGTAACTCTGCTCTTCATGTTCAGCATTGGACTCATAAGTTTTAAAAGATCCTTTAACCTTATTTCTTTCTTCCCATCATGATTCCCTCAGGGGGTAAAACAAAAAAATAATAGTAACAAAAAAAAAATAAATACCTTTTGAGAAAATCTGAAGAATACAGTCAGTAAATACCACTAAAGGGCCACAAAAAGTGAGCCTTAATGGCTCTGAAAAGATCAATATGGAAGACAAGAACCCCTAAAATTCCTGCAGACAGTCAAGAAGACAGAGTAAAAATATTAAACTTCAGGGAAACTACAAGAGGAACTAGCCATCAGCAAGGAACTAGAACACCCTTAGAGAGGCTCAATGTTCAGCAGCCTCAGTGAAGTTTAAAACAACTCAAAACACCTCATTTCCCTTTCAAGCTTGTCTCCTGGATACATCTCCTAAGCAGCATTATCAGCTAAGTCCATTACTCATTAGTGAATATACTGCCTCTAACAACATGCTTTAAAAATACTTCTGCATGCACTGTGTAGGGCTGAGCTACTGCTCCAAAGGATTAGAAAAATCAATATCTGGAGACTGAGATGTATCACAAAGCTGTGATTATGTAAGCCAGCCAAAGGGTTGTATTTGAACTGGACCTGGCTGTAAGCCTAGAAAACCTTTGGGCTGATTTCTAGAGGATTTTGCTTTCTACGTTTTTGTTTTCATCAGTTGGCACACCATATTCAATACAACAGCCTACACAAAATAAGAAACAGAGGAGAAAATAAGACAGAGAAAAAAAAGGGGAAAATAAAAAAAGAAAATACATGGTTAAAACATAACACTGCAAATTCTGTGAAAGCAGAATCCTCAAAAATTATAAAACAGCCCTCTCAAATTAAAAATAATTAATCAAAACCAGCAACAGTACCTTCAACATTTTCCTAATATATCACTGCATATGGCAATATGATATTTCTTTTCGAGTATGAAAACAAAATGGAGTGAGTTAAGAGGAAAAAACAACTCTGGAAAAAATCCATGTTATCATGTTTACTCTAGGGACATCATCTAACAGTTATTACTTCTTAATGTCTCATATTCTTCAGAAAGAAAGTGATTCTTTTGCTATTACAAAACTATATTGGATTTATCTATTTCTACTTTCCATGCCCACTCTGTTCGTGATGCTCTTAGGCAGCTGGAAAAAGGATTTTATGATTCCACTACATGTTGCTAGTCTTGTCTGATTTTAAATATCCAGAACCCATCACTCCAGTGAATCCAGACTTATCTGCTTCTTCCACGTGTGGAAGAAATAACCAACCTTAGGTGATCAGAAGGCAGGAAAACAAGTCACATTTCTTGAAAAATTATCAATATAATATTTCATGGGTATTCTTAACATTAATGTTGCTGCAGGCATTAGAGATGACACTAAAACATGAAGCACATGCATTTTCAATATAATTTATATTTCTTCATACAAAAAAAGTTACAAGCTGGAATAAGGGTGCCAGTTACATTGCTCTTTTGTAATGACATGAGAGCTTTATCAAAATCAGGAGTCAAATCCAGGTTTTTCAAGAGAGTGTACAATTAACTACAGACAAAACTAACACAAAAACCTAATCTAAAAATCTCCACAATTCTGAAGATGCAAGCCTGCTTCCTGTTCCATTCATTTGAGGACCAAAATTCTCTTACACCCTGACATTTCAATACCCAGCAGCTAAACTAGAGGGCTGGTGTTGGCTATGATTTCTGCTTCTTTCCATGCCAGTGCTGATCAGCTGCAGCTGAGTTCCTTAGAAAGGAAGGTTTTTAAAGAACCAAATGTGCAGTACAGAAGAGCTGCAGTGGCTCCCAAAGCATATGTTGGACATGTATGACATACATGTGACAGGTTTTGACATCAGGTCTGGATGTTGACTGTCAAGAAGAGGGTCAGAGAATTGTACTGTGCTTCTGTGCTCTCCCTCCAGTCCACATGCCTAGATCAAATCTAGTTTGAGAGTCAGAAAAAAAATGTAGTAAACTAAAATATATCAGACAGCAGAAGAGATGTGAGGAGGAGATTCTCATCATAAGGCCTTCCCTAAAGAAAACAAATAGTTTCCATCTCTATCATATTGGATCCACTTTGGTATGTGAAAATGCACTCTGCTTATCACAAAAGAGAATGTATCTTCATTAATTAGTAAAATATACTTGCATCTTAATTGGTAGAATATACTTGCATCAATCCATCTGACTCAAAATTCCCAGGCCTCTTCATCACATCTGCTTTTTGTTTAAAACCGATTTAAGAAAACGAAGCTGTTTTAAAGGTATTTTCCCTTTTTTTTTTTAAGGATTTCACCACATTTATGTATTAATCAAGTTAATGAAGACTTTGTAACTACTGGTACAAGTGTTTTAACTTCTTACAATATCAACACTTCCACTGTAGTAAGGAAAGGGCTATAAGGAATGTTAATTTACACTTTTGTTATGACCAGAATCTAGAAGTGCTACATTATCTGGCCAGGAATCTGCCATTTTCTTATACAGTAGCACAACATATAAGTATGTATTTTAATCAGTTTCAAGAGTGGATTATTTCAGAGACATGAGCCTTTCTGGATCATGTGTAAAGTCTACTAAAACACCCACATCTTTCAAATCTCCATATGAGTTTTTCACAAGTGTAGAATATGGTGAAGCTACAACAACCCTGGACTCTATGAATGCAAATATGCTGAATATTGTACTTGTGATACTCCACCTCTGTGGCTGTGGAACTATATTTTTGACTGCCTTGTATAGTATGTAATGTCACACATTGGTCCCACAATAGCTATTTCACTAAATGAAGACAGAGTCACCATTTAAAGTATTGAAGTCTTTTCAAATAGAGCCACACCAGAGTAGGTATTATGGATTTTTCAGTATTTCTGAAATTAAATAAGTATATTTAATATTACTGTACAAAAAAAAATGTGTATGGCTTGCAGTCTCACTGCAGCATAGGTATTTTGAGTCAGTAATCCAGTCACATCTGAGGAGCCCTTACAATAACAGCAAGTGCTTGTTCCCCAAAACCATACGAAAACATAAACCAACAATGCTAGCTTCTGGTTATTAGTAGCTTTGTACACTGCCTAATTTCTGTGGTAATCTTGCCTCTTTATGCCTTGGGATATCTTAAACCATTTACAAACAGCCTAAATATTCCTCGGCTGTGCAGCTCCACTTAAGCCAGTGCCAGCTGTTAGCTACTCACCAGAAGCAGAGAGAGAAATATTTGCTGAGACTCCAGCTATGATCTTAGAGTCATTTATTCCCTCTGTCCTGAGACACAGAGTGCTGACCTAGGCAACCAGCATGGGTAAGAGGCTGAAGCTGTGTCTGATTAGTTTTGTTACAGAGGGGAAAGGGGATACCAGGGGCAGAGCTGGGATAAACAACCAACCAGATCAGAGCCCGGGCTGCTTGAACATTAGACAAAGGACTATCTCAGAGTCACATGGCAGGGACCTAGCCAGTGGGGGGCCATGGGGGGTCCACCAGAACACTAGCTCAACATTTTTATTAGTTTGCACAATTACTGACCCTTGCCTTATCTTGCTTAGACAAACAGGATACTCTTGTGTTTCACACAGGATGTAAAATTCTACAACCACTTTCATAGGCACTTGTATCCCAATTACTGTGTCAAGATACCGACATCAAGACACCTCTCAGAAATAAAAGGCCTGGATACACAAACTGGCTGCCTGCATGTTGAGGGAAAAAAAAAACCTATTTGGAATGAAAAACCCAAATGCATACGGTCTAAAAGGGTTGTTTCCCTAATTTTCCTACAGCAAAATCCAATTGTATTTTAATTTAAGGAACTTCTACTGAATGCAACATTAGAATTACCAACACTCCTCCTCCCCCAAGTCTACTGTGTAAGAAATGTTCTCCTGAGTAAGTTGGATATTGAGAAATTATTTAAATGATTTTTAAAACACTGCATTTGCATATGGGCATTATATTTAAAAAGAAGCTTAAATACACTCTGTGCATTAGAATTTTATCATAGAAACCAACATTGGAAAATTCTGTCATCGACCGAAAAAACAAGAAGACATTCTTATAAGTGGAAAATCAATCACTAAAACCACTAAATGTCACAGCTCAACATTCCAGAGAAGCACTGATAATTGTTAGTTATACACTACACAAATGATATATGTTCTCAGTCAAGGAAGTAGGTGCCAGTTTTTTAGGAAACTGTACATATATTGATTTTACATTTATTTAATGTGGCTGCTGTAAGACGCCTTATTCTTCTGATAAACTATGATTGTTTATCAAAAGATTCTGTAATTCAAGAGAAACATTCATAAAGTGTGTGAAAATGAAAACCACCAGCCTACAGAAATCAAGCCCACAAAATCCAATTTTGTGGATTTATAGCAGAAAGGCATTAAACTACTGTCTTGCAGGAACAGCAGAATAGTCACTGAAGTATAACTGGCACAGCAGTAATGATTAAGTTGACATGTCCTCCTGTCACAGCTGTTAATCAGCTTAATAGCAGTTACATTATTGACATTCTTGTAATTACTTTTCCTACAGCATATTTGTGCAAAATATATTTATTTGACTTTAATTTTTAGTATTCAAAGGTGAGCTCAGTTCTCAAAATGTATGGTCAAAGTAGTGGTGCTAAATGCAGGAATACACTCCACAGGTTATCACAATTATCCTAGTGTAATACTAGGACTACCTGTTACCTCAGCAAATATATAAATAGATTTGTTGTACCTTGCCATCTTCTGAGCAAACACCCATGTGTTCTCCACTTTCATCCAGGCTGATCTGATTTATCTTTACTGGGCTCTAGAGAAAGAAAATAAAAAGAAAATACTTTTAAAGTTACTTCACCAATGACATGATTTAACATTCCTTGCACTTAGAAAGATTTACATGTTAAAGGCTGAGCAATATTTAGTAGCATGAATCAAAAAACCCTCACAGAGTAGGTATTTCTGTGACAAAGCCAAAAGACAGCCCTCTTTCCAGCCTTTTGCCTAACCCCAAAATTTTGACTTTCTTTTTGCAGTTACCTGCCTCAGGGCTCTGGAACTCTCATGAAGTGCCAGGCTCCCAGATCTTAAGCATCTGTGCCTGCATACCACAGCTATTAATTCCCACTATCAAAACTTTGGATAAAAATTGAAAAATATGGTGACCACAGGCATCAGGGTAACTGAAAACTTTTCTAGTTTGGCCTGATGACTATGCTGGTAATTATTTATTTCTTCAAATTCCTTCTCTTACTTTCATTTTTGGCTCTAATACTGTTCTCGGAAGTGAGAAGGTATTGAAGTGCAACATGGGTTTACTCTTTCTTAGACAAATATGGAGAAAAGCCTGAAAACTGCCCCAATTTAAGAAATTTTTCCTTCTCTATCCAAACCTACTTTTGGTTCTAACCTACAAAGTTAGACAGTATCTGCTACTGTTTACTTAGCTTAAACAGCTACTCATAACAGAGGTATGGGGAACTAACTTATAATTTGAATAACCTGATGCATATCCTCTTGCATACAAAACCCAATCCAATTACATTCAAGTACCAAGAAACTTCTTATGCATCATGATCCTGATTTCCTCTGTAACAAACAGCTCATAATTTCAAGAATCACTGAAGGATCTTCACACAGGTAAGTCTCTCATACTTTTAAGAACAACTTTTCTTATACTTATAAAACATTGAATGGATTAAACCACAAATTAGATCACTCCTGTGGTTCTGAGCATGATAAAAGAAATCCGTCATATGTTTGTGTAAAAATAAAGTGTCACTGGAAGAGCACTGCAGTTGTGGGATCTCGTTAGATATTACACAACTGTGTCTGAAGTATCACAGGTCCTTATATATGCTATGACAGTTGGAATTGCACTAAAAGTACCTAATAAGTATATAAAAACGCACTGTCCACATGAGCTATCTACAGCAGATAAACAGAGGTGCTCTCACACTCTTTGGAAAGTTTTTCCCCCCATAATCTTTCACACACACAACAAATTCTAACTCAGAGAAGGGAAGCTTTCCTCTCGTCCACTTTGAAAATAATATATGTCCAAATCATATTTTCTAAAAGCTTCTTTAAATAAAGGTTGAACAACTGAACACTGCACTGCCATAGTTGCCTGATGAGTTGGGAAAATTACACTGCCTTTTTGCTTTCCTGCTTTCTTGTGTACAGAATACATAATTCTTGGTCTCACTACAAAATGGCACCTGGAAATATTGTAATTACTGCCTACCACAAAGCGGTCTTTCCACAGTGTGTTGTTTGCAAAGAAGTTCACTCGCAAGGAGGAATTTAAACCAGTTTTCCTTATGTGCCCCAGAAGTATTTTCATTTGCCATAGTGTGGTTATGCTGTTGCTACATTTCAAGAGCAGAAGCAAGTGCATGACTAGCAGTGCAGGCAGCTGGTGCACATTCCACAGCTGTGTTACTCCTGTCACATTTATGGGGGTATCAGCAGAGGAGTACAGCTCAAGCCCATCAACTTTATGGTGTGGCCAACATCCTTGTAAAAGCTCCATTTGATGGTGTGGCCAACATCCTTGTAAAAGCTCCATTCTCAGATGTTACAAACAGAACTGACTAATTCCAAGACTGGAGGATGCTGAGTAAGGCAAGATATATCAGCTGTCAGTCTGACTTTCTAGAAGCATCATAACCAGCATGTCCTTTTATTCCTGCCTTGCCTTGAAAAATGCCTTTCTAAATTTCTGGTTTGCTCATCAAGGTGAAAGAGAAGACTTTGTCTCTGTCTAGGGATGGGCATGGGGGAAAAGCCAGCATGTCTGCACTGTTCCCTCTACAACCAGGAACACCTCTGGCCCTCTGAAAGAGCAAGTATAGAAAGCTTAACTGAGTTTATCATGGAAGGGCTGCATCTAAGTTACCATTGCCACAACTTTCTCACTAAGTTTCTTCTCTTCTTCTGTTACTTCGCAATTGCAAAGACAAAACATCTGTCTTCAATAGTCCAGTCTTGGTACAGGTCATACACTAAGGTACAGTGTTCAACTGGTCATGTTCCTCTCATTACTCCAGCACCTACATCCACCATGAAGCTGCCATTACAGCAACAGCAGATCTGGCAGCACCCCAGTGTGATGGGCCTTGTTGGAGACACTACTGCAACAAAACCCAAGACAAAAAGACATAAAACAGGACACACTAAAAGAGCTGACAGCTCAATACCATAGTCCACACTGTTCCTATTTTCCTGTCAAACAGCTTTGGTAAGTTTGACTCTGAAAAAATGAAGTGTAGAAACTAGGGAATGTGGACTACGTAAGCTATCTTCTCCTAAAAGTTGAAAATGGGGATCAGGATGATGGAATTTAACTGCTGTGCTGTGGTTTGAAAGCTATGGGGCAATACTTTGGAGATTAAATATGTGATTGTACTCAGGTAATTAACAGCGCCCAGCAGGGCAAAACCTCTCCTGCAGGATACTAAGGATAACAGGAAGGGTTTCTATAGGTATGCAGCACACAAAAGAAAGACTAGGGATAATGTGGGATAATGGGATAATATCTTGAAGAAGATGGGAGACCTGGCTACCCTAGACAAAGAGAAGGCTGGGGTTCTCAACGACTTCTGTGCCTCTGTCTTCAATGGCAAGTGCTCCAGCCATGCCACCCAAGTCGAGAAAGGCAGATGGATGGACTGGGAGGATAAAGATCCTGAGCTCCCTGTAGGAGAGGATCATGTCTGAGACCATCTAAGGAACCTGAATGTGCACAAGTCCATGGGACCCAATGAGGTTCATCTGTGGGTCCTGAGGGAGCTGCCAGACAAAGTTGCTGAGCCACGATTCATCATTTCTGAAAAATCATGGCAGTCAGGTGAAGTCCCTGATGACCAGAAAAAGGGAAATGTAATCCCCATTTTTAAAAAGGAATAGTGGAAGACCCAGGGAACTACAGACCAGTCAGTCTCACCTCTGTGCCAGGCAAGGTCATTGAACAGATTCTACTGGAAACTATGCTAAGGCACCTGGCTAACAAAGAGGTGACTGGTAACAGCCAAAATGGTTTTACAGGGGAACATGTGTTTGTCATGCCTGACAAATCTGGTGTCATTCTGTGACACAGCTACAGTGTTGGTGGGCAGGGGCAAAGAAACTGACATTGTCTACTTGGACTTAATGCAAAATGTTTCACACTCCTGCACAACATCCTTGCCTCCAGATTGGAGAGACAGGGATTTGATGGGTGGACCACTCTCTCAGTGGATAAAGAACTCACTGGATAGCCAGACACACAGAGTTTTGGTCAACAGCTCAGTGTCCATGTGGAGACCAGTGATGAGTGGTGTCCTTCAGGGGTCCATACTGGGGCCGATACTGTTCAACATCTTTGTTGGTGATATGGACAGTGGAACCAACTGCACCCACAGCAAGTTCACTGATGACACCAGACTGTGCGGTGCTATTGACAAGATGGAGGGAAGGGATAATGGCCTTTGGAGGGACCTTGACAGGCTTGAGATGTGGACTGAAGCAAAACTCATAAAGTTCAACAAAGCAAAGCGCAAGGTCCTACACCCAGGTCACAGCAATCCCAGACACACCAATGAGTTGGGCAGAGAAGGGATTGAGAGCAGCCCTGAGGAGAAAGACTTGGGGCTGATAGGTGATGAAAAACTCCACATGAGCCAGCTGTGTGTGCTCACAGCCCAGAAAGCCAATCAAATCCCGGGCTGCATCACAAGGAGTGTGGCCAGCAGGTGAAAGCAGGTGATTCTGCCCCTTTACTCTGCTCATATGAGACCCCACCAGGAGTGTTGTGCACAGTTCTGGTGTCCCCAGCATAAGAAAGATGTGGAACTGTTGGAGCAAGTCCCGAAGAGGGCCATGAAGTTTGTGAGATGACTGGAGCACCTCCTCTGTGAACACAGGCTGAGAAAGCTGAGGCTGTTCAGCCTGGAGAAGGTTGCATGGCAAACTTCCAGAATGTGAAAGGGACCTAGAGGGAAGCTGGAGAGGGACTCTTCGTCAGGAACTGCAAAGATAGGACATGGAGTAGTAAGTACAAATTGAAAGAGGGGAAATTTAGCTTAGACATTAAGAAGAAATTATGTACTGTGAGAGTGGTGAGACACTAAACAGGTTGTCCAGAGAGGTTGTGGATGCCCTAGCCCTGTAAGTATTTAAAGCCAGGCTGACTAAGGCCTTGAGCAACTTGGTCTGGGGGGAGGTGTTCCTGCCCATGGCAGGGGGCATTAGGACTACGAAATCTTTACACTCTAACACATAACATTCTATGATACTAAGATTCTAGAATGTTGGCAGTGTATTTGCATTTTTCCCACATTCAAAATTGTGCACAATACTTCCAAACTTGTTCTATTGTCAAATAGAAATTTGATGATACAGTATTTCATAACAGCATATATAACTAGCACTTTGTTACAAGCCTTCTGCATGCCCAACACCTCTATCAGTTGCTATTAACTTTTTATTTCTCCTATTACTTTTTTCCTTTCTGTCTACACCAGACACAGATGACAAATTCAACTAAAAGAGACGTGGTCATTTACACAAACCTCCTGCTAAGTTTCAATAGGAAATGACATACACAAGGCAAAGCAAACACAGAGTAAATTTTTTTCAGCACTCAAGTCAAACTAGCACAAACGAGACTATTAGCCTGTTCACTGACTTTACAATTCAGAACTTTCTGTGGAGCTCAGAAAGTGATGATAGACCATGAACAGTCCAGGCTGGATATTACATGCATTTAAAAACAAAGTTTCATGAAGAACTGCTAATGCCAGAATCTTCAGATTCTTGTTCAGAGTTAAATAACAGTCAAGCCTATGACTCCAGAGCTATGTTCCACTGGAAAGCTGTTTGAGAACTCTTTAAGGTCTCAAACTATCCAGGAAATGAGAAAAAAAAACCCCACAGATAAAACTGATACATATATTATCTAAATCAAAGTGTTTTTTCTAGAATCACCTCCAATTCTTCTTTCCATAGCTATCATTTGTTTAAATACACTTCTGTGCCAGTCAGCAAAGCTACTTACCATTTCAAATTTAATTTACATTTATACCTTATCAATACCCCATGGATAATTTTGATATTTCAGAAAGGAGGAACACAAACAATATTGTGGGTCACCCCCCTCACCCTGCTTTTGTTTTTAATTTTTTTATTAAATGTTACAAACTCAGGCACAGAGTTACAACTGCCTTTCCCTTGTGGTTTTTTAAAGCTTTTTCCAGCTAAACCACTGACGAGTGTACTTGCCTGACAAAAGGAAACAGGCTTTGGATTTTACAGTAAGGGAATAAATGCCCCTCCTGCAAGATCTATCTTTACATCTCTACAGAAGATGAAGAATCACTCAAGGTTAGAGAAGACACAAGGAGTCACTAACTCATCATAATTTGAAGGACTGATTATTTAACACAGTTGGAACCATAATATGCACTGGAGTTTGGTCAGTTGAGTGTTTTAAAGGTATTTTAAATGTGTGTTGAAAAAACCTGTAAAATGTACAAGAATCTAAAATTTAGAACATGTAATCCATGTAAATATCACTCAGTTAAGATATTATCTAATTTTCAACCTCCTGTCATAAAACCAGAGGCAGCTGTATATAAAATGTTGAAAAAGCTACTATTTACTATTTTACTAGCACTACATTGGGTTGTCTTTTTTTACCTAATCACATCCCCTAGCATTAGGCCAATCAAGTAAAAACACACAACTACTTTGTGATCAGAATGATACTTCCAGTACTGTATAAATGATAATAATACACACTGAATTTCTCAAGCAACATAATTCAAATTGGGCAATAAGGAGGATCCTGTTAGTTAGGAATGGAAATACACTTAAATGATTTACCTGGGAACAGCTTCAGAATTTAACACACTGTTGAAGTATCAGCAAAGAAGGAAGAAATACCTTCCACTGAATTTCCATTAGCTGCAGTTTTCTTTCTGATGGAGACATGTTTGGAATTCTGGACAACATAAGTAAGTTTGACTGTTCAAAATCAATAATGTCAAGCTGACACTACAGAACAAAAAAAAAATGTTACCTTAATGGACAAAAAAGAAGTTTAGGGAGCAGGAGAGAAAGCTAGCAGACACCTTGCACACAGAGATCTAAATACATGGTTTTGCAAATTCCTAAATTTAAAAGAAAGGAAAAATCAAATATCTAGCAGCAAATGTACCTCATGTGATAATCAATTACCTAATGTAAAATGCTTGAAATAAATGCTCTTACTATGGATTAAGTCAGCTCTTCAATTAGGAGTAAATTCACGGCCACTCAGAAAGCTTCTTTTAATTGTGTTCTTTGTGGCAACTCCTTCTCCCCTGACACTTATCATCAACCCACCTTATACAATCAGTCCCCCAATGGTGAACCTGAGAAATCAATCTGCTAATGTATAATTTGTAAAGCTCCCCAGACTAACAAATGGATAATTGATTCTTTCACAAATGCTGCATCCCAATGGATATGAAGTGGATGAACATGAAACATAAGACTGGATTTCACTCAAATTCTGTGAGAAATGCAATATTTAAAAGCTAGGAATCTAAACGTTTTAATAATTGTCTGTGACTTCATGCCTTTTAGCCATGGTTAGCAGGCAAGCCATACGCACATTAAGAGTGTGAAAAGCAAAGCAGTGTTCATTCATACTTACAGCAAAGCTCATTTTACTTCAAGAGGTTTCCATCACTTCTACAACCCCTTTAATCAGTGCTTTCATCCACTCTTTTTCAAGAATTTTCAGAAACTTTTCCTAAATTAATTTAAGCATTATTATTTGTCTGTGTGTGAGGAGCCAATTTAGTTTTGATTTGTCTCAATACTGGTTGTCAGAGGTACGTGGAGGAGGGGTGCACTTGCGCCACCTGCAGGAGGCAACTAGAAGCAGCCTTGTCTCTGGGGTGATTTTGACTGGCACCACCTCAGATGGGACAGGCAGTCAGTAGGAGACACTGAACTCTCCAGAGGGGCTTCTTCAATCACATGGTGATAGGTCTCCACCAATGGACTGCAGTGGGACACTGGACTGGGCCAATGGTATCCTGCCAGCAGACAGACTTTGGGAGGAGCCAGAGGGCATAAAAAGTAACTGGATCACATGCTCTGGGGGGCTTTTGCGTCTTATGCTTTTCGGCTTTATGGTTTTTGTGGCTTTTTGGAGACACGTCTTTTGGCCGGGGGCATTTGGGACTTGCTTTTTTGCTTTGGCTTCAGCCTACTGAGGGGCTCGCCACTGCTCCTTGGGGCTTGCTGCTGCTTGTTGCTGTGCCGTCAGTGGCTCGCTCGCTCCTGTGCCCTGGCCCCAGCCTGCCTTTTGGCTCTCCTGCCCTTGCTGGCTCTTGCTCGCCCTCGTGCCTGTCCTGCCTCCCTGTGTCCCTGACTGCCGCCCTGCTGCTTCACCCCCGTGTCCTTGCCTGGGCTGCCTGCATCCAATCCTGCCACGCTGATTCAGACCACCCTGCTGCCCCAATCCCAATGGTCGCGGCAATCCTGGCTGTGACCCTGTCCAGGGTCCCGGACCTCCAGTCCGAGAGCCTACTCACAGCGTGTCCAGGCGCCCGTCGCAACTCCTTTTTGTTTTTTTTTTTTTTTTTTTTTTTTGTTGTTGTTACCAATAAATAGTTCTCACGTACAACATTTGCCTCGTTTGGCTTAATTTCGTTCCTGACCATCCACTTCTAAAACAACAACTCGCAGTTTCCCTCAGTGGAATGCAACACCGTGCATACACACACACATCTGTATCCAAAGAAGACAAACATCTAAAGATCTTTTCTGCTACATGACTATCAGTCTGGATCTGCATGATTATGTAGCTGTTCCCCATACTAAGGCCGATTGTATGTACACAGTTGAATTGTAATAAACCTGTCTCCTACAAGTGCCTGTTTTTCATTTATTCATGTTTCATCTGCGTGCCATTCACATAAACAAGCATGTAAAGCTCCGATGTACAGCAATATGAGTCATCAATTCATGGTTTTATACATTAGTCTACTGGAGTATGGACCACCATTTTTATGTTTGTATTATTTCCACCATGATGGAGGTATCCAAGTGCAAAGTACTGATTTGCAAACAGAAACCACCTCAAGTTATTGTCATAATTAAGCTAAGATCCTCACAAAATACAAGCCTTGCTCTAGGTAGGATGAGGAACTTGCTTTGAAAAGCACCCCAAATCCTCAGCAACAGCTAAGCACAAGTGTATTACATATTGTGTGTCCCATCTGTTTTGACTTTGAAACACTCGTACCCAAAGATCTCTTGTACTGAGGAACTATCTTTAAAAAGAAACTGAACCCATGCATTTTTCTTGCCCCAACTGCTGTAGTGTCACACTGACTTACATGTAATTTGCATATTTGTAAAATTTTATTGATACAGTAGAGGCAAAAGCAACTCAAGTTCTGATGCTGTATCATATTTACCTATAAAAAGATATAAGTATACACATATCTGTGTGTTTACACATAACTGAGAAACAAAGCATAAAAACACAAAGGTTTAAACTGAAAAGGCAGCTGTAGAAGTTACAGAAAAAGATGTTCATCACTGCCTGCAACTAAGTAGTATACTCTGAATTCACAACACTTGTAAGTTTCATTTGCTGGAAATTTACTAATATCCACACCAAAGAGGTCTAGTTGAACAATACTAGCAGTGAAATTCTGGTAAGTGAGAATTCTTGCTCCATTGCATTTCCTATAACACTCTTGAAGCTGTCATTCTCCGAATGAAAAATGGGAGATTATGTTGGTTAGAAGAAAAAGGAGGGGGGAGAACTCGGGAGAGTGACAAGGTCTGGGACACAGAACAATAACAACATTAACTTTTAGTTTGTCTGCAGGAAGGCAGACCTTGCTTACAAAAAACAAAGATCTCAAAAGCTTGTCTAAAACTAAGGGAATATGAGGACAAGAAATCTCTCATATATATAATCTAAGACAGTGAGAAAGAACAAAAAGCCTACAGTGATTTCAGTATTTTCCACACCGCTGAATCCCTTAACCTTGTTTGTCAACTGCAGGGACTAAGACAAAAAAAAAAATCCAAGGAAAAAAAAATATTAACAAGAGATTTCCCTAAATCTCTAGTAGTTACTAGATAATCAGAATGCTTGTTTAGGAATGATGGAACTATTACCAAATCCAAATCTATATTGAAAACTTAGACTGCTTCCTAGCAGAATTGAACTGCTAGCTAATTCCTGATGGATCCAAGAAGAATCTCTCTTCTATTAAAACACTGGTGTGTAAGGAGATACCCTCCTGGGAACTATGTGCCAAAATAAGCAAACTACTCCCATTTCCTTCTCTCCCCAGGTCCCCTTTGCCATCCTCTATGTAACTGTAGGGCTCTTCAACTATATTATGTCCTAAGCCTTCCTCTACTTCTTTGTTGGTATTTGTGTATTAAAGCTATCTGAGAATATGAAGAAATATTCCCCATCACAAACCCATGGGGAAAGCTGAAGCACAGGGGAAGGGCTGAGGAAGGTCTGCTGGTGATAGATATACCTTCCTTGGAAAACCCAACACCCCCTGGGGAGAAAAACTATTCCAGGCAGTATGAAGGTTCACCTCACCAATTTCTCTAACTGCTTTCTTTTCAGGATAGTTTGCCAAACACAAGGAACTTGTGAGAATTCATCTTTAAATACAAACATTCAAGAGAGGCTACTGAATTGTTCAAACAGGATTTGAAAAACAATCCCCAAAACACATCTAAAACTCTTGAGGATGTAACTTAAGGGGCACTTTCACTGCTTGTTTCTAACAGAATACTACCACCACTGTCATTAATGTATTTAATAGAATTTTGTAGAATTTCATCCTTGAAGTGGAAAATATGAAATTTTACTCCATTTCTTGATAAGCCACATTTCCATATAAGCCATAGAGACATGAATAATGACAAAGGCCAAGCAGGTTACACTGTATGCAGTGCAAGTTCTTGTCAGGAGAGATTTTCTTTTTAGAGATTATTTTAACAACTTTAAAAGAAGCAAAGGGGCTGTTGACTATTCTGCTCAGGGCTCATGCACTGTTGTGCCAATATAATTTCCAGAAAGGTTTTCTAAACAGCCATGATGCTCATCCCACTCTCTGACCTAACAAAAGATAGAAGACATCACCACATGGAGCATAGAAACCCTGTTTTTCCACACATTCCACACATGGCCATTATTTTCTTCATAGTTCTCTTTTTTCTATGAACTCCTGCAATGAAAAACTGCAGTAAGTACTTTTTCGAGTTATTTTAGCTTGTCAACCACCCCACTACAGACAAGGATCCAAACCCAGTGGCTACTGAAATCAGTGAAAAGATCTGCACTGATGGAATCATACAGATGCAGAAATATTATAAGGGAATGGCTAAAAACAACATAAGTAGTCATATTCCTGGCACAGTTAAATATTACACTGGGTGATCACTGTTCAAGTTCAGGCAACACCTACACCTACAGTGTCATTTTCCCTTGTAAACTTTGAGTTATCAACACTGATACAGATTGGCATAGTCAGAGCTATATGCAATAATAAACACATTTTCTGGTTACTGAAAGCATTGTATTCTCTTTGGACACCAACTCTGGAACTTTCTTTATTTGCAATTATAAACATCTGGGGAAGTCTCCCAAGTCCACCAGAGATACTCAGCAACAGTCAATGGTGGGTGTCTGACTCTTAACAGGATCCTACAAACATATGCAAACCAAAAAGATGGAGGGAGATCAAGAATACTCACACAAGTAGAAACTGTGTATTACAAAATGCACTGTAACTTACGGTAAGCAGTATATTTTATGCCATATCCTCATTGTGACAGTAAGATAGGGAAAGCTAAATATGAAGATGAATTGATCTGTGCAAGTTCCTCAATGCATTTACATACAAAGAGGCTCTATTTCAGTACCAGTGAAGTGTAGACTTGATTGCATGTAATAAACTTTATTTAAAGTAGATCAAAAAAGCAAACAGATTCATTCACTCAATCTTTACACTGCTCACATTTCAAAGCTCCTATCCATAAAACTGCCAAGACATGCAACAACTAGACTTCATTTGCAGCCAGTCTAGGAATACAGTGGTGAACCTTCCACCTCTGGGTCAGAGGACACTGAGTGAAAATAACTTCTTTAGCAGCACCCCAGTGGAGATGGCCAGCTTGACAGTGGATACTTTTCTCAGCAGCCACTCTGAGGGTATTAACACTAGAGACTGGTCAAATCTGGACTGTACATGTTTAGTATTCCATCATGATTGCAATAAACAAAGTGCTATACACATTGACATGTCTTTTAAAACAAGTAAGTCTCATCCTTCAGACAGGAATCTTTGTTAGAATTTTTACGTTATCAATAATATCCTCCCCCATGGGAAAAACTACTTGGTTTTGCCTTCATGTTTTGCTCATTGTATTATGCCCCTGTTATGTCATTATGTATTTTTAATAGTGCTGTATTTTTATTGTTAATGGAAACAAAGGGCTGTAGCTCTATCATTAATGTCAACTTGTATAAAAAACATTGTCCTCCAGAACTCAGTCCTTCTAACTAGGAAAACATTTTCTAATGTAAATAATATTTTATTAATGCCTGAACTCTTAATAATTCTGACAGGCAAACTACTATTATTCTATATATGCACATAAGTGCCTGTGTTCCCTATGGACAAAAATGCCATCCAGGTATAATACCCCATTTGAAAGAAAAACAGCCCTAGAAATCAGCAATACAGTAGCTTCTTACAAATCAAACCTCTCCAAATCCTCCCTATGCTTTTAAGTGTTATTAGGTTTTAGAAAACGCACACCGGAGTTAGCAATCTTCTATGAAAGTACTTAATCAGTGCTACCTGAAACTAGAATGAAACTCTAGAGCAATTTGGCACAGTGGTCCCCTTTCTAAATAGTCACGAGATGTGATACACATTCAAACAGCAAATGTTACTAGACCTGGATGATGAACGAGTTAGAAGGAAGAAAAAATTTTGATGATCTTGATGTGTCCCAATAATATCACAAATAATTTTGTTCAAAACTGTTTGAAAGTGAAACATGTAAATTCACTTAGCGGGAATAAAGGACCTTACAGCAAGGTCCTTTATTTGATCCTCCACAAAAAAGAGAGGCAACAAGATCTGGTGAAAAATGAAAAAAAATTAAACATTGCCCTTTCATTGATAAACAATGCTGTATTAATTACTCCAGTAATAATGTCCTTAATGTCCTTCATGTTTAGAACTCTCCTCTTCTGAAATATCTTCCCCCTAGAATATTCAATGCTTCAATTCTTTTTGAAAAAACATGCAGAATATGATAGCACCCTACCAAGTAAAGATAAAGTGAACTATTTTCTGTCTAGATGCTTGTGACAGAACAGTATTCAATCACAGTCCTTTACCTCATTAAATGGTGGTGTAACAGATTTCTACTGAAATCAGTGGCATTAAAGAGGGCTGCTAAGGTACCTTAAATGTAATCCATTTAGAGTTGGTCATGAAAAGCAACTGACGCACAATAGATACCCACTCTGAAGAAAAGTGATTGATACTGAAGAACAAAGAAAGGAGATTTCTTCCTATGCTTCTGTCTCGGTTTTGGAGACAAAACTTCAGGAGGAAATGCTCTGGAATGAGTGTTTCCTCCAAAGGGAAAGCACCTCCCCTTTCCTCTACTGATGAGGCAAATAGATAACATCAGATGAACATGGAAAAAAATGAACTGTTTATTAACACAGAACAAAACAGAGTAGAACAGGAAAAAAACCTCAAAATACAACAAATGCCCAGAAAAGGAACAAACACACAGGCTGGCAACTGGGCTCCCCCAGTCTCCGGGAAGGGAAGGGGAAGGAGAAGGAGAGGTCCATGCAGCAACCCAGAGCAGGGCAGATTAAAAAGAAAACCTGTTGACTCTCGGGTGCCGGTCCTCCTCCCCACAGGAGGCGAAACGGTTTGGTGTTCCTCAGGGCTCAGACCAGCCACGGCCACCCCGCAGGCCTGCCAGCACCAGTCCTCCTCCTCGAGGCAGGTGAACCTGGCGGACCTCTGCGTCCCCTCGCTCAATGACTTGGCCCTCCCCGGGGTTCGGACCAGCTTGGGCCACCCCGCGGGCCCACCGGGGTCACCCTGCAGGCTCCCTGGACCAGAGAGAAGGGAAGGAAGGCAGTGAGGCAAGGAGGAGGGAAGGGGAAAAAAACCCGACACAACCTTTTTCCAGCTAGCAGCAACAAAAAAAGCCAAAGAGCAGCACAGTGCTCCCAGCACATTCCCTCCTGAGCCCCACTGAGACCACTTTTTTAGCCCGAGCTGTTGGGCCAAGCCGTTGAACCGACCCGCACTCGGTACCCTGGCTCCAGCCCTGCCCCCCAGATCCATCCTAAAGATACAGCATCTTTAAGTGGACGGTTAAGGAATAAAAAAAACCCAAAAACCTTATAACATCACCCCAGGACAGCTTCTATGATAAAAAAAAAAAGAGGAAAACAATATGCATTTGAAGGGTAATAAAGTTGTAGAAGGACCAGTTGGTCTAAAGATGGGGCTGTAATCCCTCTCAAAAAAAGATACATGGGCAACATAGTTGCTAGTCAGTAGTTCAAAAGAGAAAGCAGAAACAATTGCTATCCCAGAAACAGCTGATGAAGTACTTAAGCTTCTTACTTTAATTGAAACAAAATATATCTACAGCATACATGGTACTGTTTGCTGCAGTACAAGCACACATTAGACTTGTATGAGCTAACAACATTCAGAAATAAATGACTGGACCACACAGTTCTGTAGCTGAGCTCATACCTCCAGCTGAACTTCTTACATTATTCTGCACTGAGTGACAGTTACTGAAACTACAAGCTTGAAAGAATAATTGAATGAAATGGTCACACTTGCCTCAGTTTTGAGCAATAAAAATTAAACACAAATGATTCTAAAATTGTTTAGAACTCCCACATTTCATCCAAGCAACACTTCTAGTAATAACAAATGCCTTCATATCCCTTTGATCTTTTTGGTTAACTAAAAATGTAAACAATACTCCTTTCAACGGAATGTCAGATACAATGGTACAAAGATGATGTGCAAAACATGTACAAGAGGTTGGTTTTTTTCTTGTGTCAGTTTTGTCAGACAAGAAATGTTTCTAGAGCTATGGAATAATGGTCATGGCACCACAATCTCTGCCAGTTTAGGCAAGCTACCACAGGTACACTACGATTCCTGCCAAAGATGGTTCCTAATCTTCAATAGCTCCATAGTTCCCATTGGAAACCCTCCAGGGCACAAGCAACCTAATAAACACAGTACCAGAATAAACATATAAAACATACTTTCCAAGCCTTTATACCAAAAAGCCAGACTCAAAAGACCATCTGAGTTATTGCCACAACTACTGTAAAAACCTTCGGATTTCCAAATCATTGGCAGTTAAAATGGAAAGACAGATAGAAGCAGAAATGGTATTAAATTGGTTGTAGACACTGAAGTCTTAAGAGAAAAATCCCAATAGATGACACTTTTACCCATTTTTTTAATTTGAAAGAGCTAGGGGTTAGCATAAAGCATTTCAGACATAAGAATGAAACACCCATTTGGGTGGGAGGTCCCAGAGTAGAGAAGGAAACCTGTCCCTTGCATAGACACTTGTTTCTATCAAAACCTTAATTTTTATTTTGGTTTTTGGAGCTATCACTTAAAGTAACCCGCTTGGTTTTGTAAAAACCTTAAGAACTCAGCTTCAAATTTAACAGGCACAATGACACCATGCAAATACTAACACAGATCTTTAAATTCTGTTGCTTCACTTCCTAAGTTTTCTTACATAGTCTGATACTGACAACCTAATATGATGTAGTTAAAAGCAGTAAACAGGGAATTTTAAATAGCCTGTCAAAGTAAGTGACATTTATATCATCTTAGTCTCAAATTCTCATGCAAAGTTCCATCCAAAGCAACTTCATCATGAAAAGCTAAAAGTTACTTTCCCCACTGAAATGTGTTGCATAATCTCCTACAGCAGTTAGTAGGTTTTGCATCATTACCAGCAGCAGCACTCAGTGCTTAAGAACAGGTGTTTCTTTGTTAGAAATGTTTTTTTCTTGTTAACAATTAAACTCTTGCCAAGAGACATCAAGTCACCTGAAACCTCTGACATTTTCTTTGCAACCTGCTGAGTTATCAGCAAAACCAACAGGCCACAGACTGACCTTCAAGGTCCAGTGTTTGGCGAGTGCTATAACTTCAGTATACCCAAGGACAATAATACCACCACGGAAGGAAGTCCCTTTCAAGTTTTCAAGATAGCAGAGATGACCTAGTCATTTTGGATTACCATAATTCCAATTAAAAACCACATAATTAAATAGCTAGTGCTACACAATGTGAGACAATCACAAAAAACCTCCCATGACGCAAGGAAAGAAATACATTGTAAAAAGAGATACTGTGAGGAGGTTTCTTTCTGAAAGTCTAGGAGTCTTGAATTGCTCACAAATGTTGCATACTAAAAGGACTTCAATTTCTTTGTAGTAAAAGAAGCTTTAAAACACTATTTACATCATTTTCTAGAATCATGCATCACCTCTGAAACACCTTCAATGCATTAAACTTTTAAATCCCCATTACTTACAAAATAGGCAATCTTTCCCCTTCTAACAGACTATCACTGGCACCATCCAAGACTTCTTACCACTTTTCCTTTAACTTGATATTTATTAGAAGACCAGAATGGGGACAGGTTTTCTTGCCCTTTGAAAGCTTTTTGATTTGTTATGTAACTAAACATGTTTGTACAGCTTTCTTCGTATCTACAAATCCTTAATCCACAGGATGTCAGTTCAGGCACTAATTATATTAATAAATTGTAGACAGTCTAAGAAGGAAAGAAAGATGGAGAGACATTTGGAATTAACGTGCTGTGAATCAGTCCTGCTTCATCCTTTGTCAGTGGAATTAGCAGGCTTTTCTTCCCTCTTCTTGTTGCCTTTTAGTAATAATTTTCAGTGCATTTGACACATTTCATCTCACTCAATGCACTGAACCCTAATACAAGGGAACACCAGTTTGTCAAACATACGTTATTGAGGATGCATACCAGTTAATCTTAGGCAGCTGACATTGTCAAAGACAAGCCACACTGGCAAGAGCTACAGAAATGCTAGGCAAGGAGGAGAGAGGGATCACAAGAGCGCAAGCATGACTGCTGAGATACCAAGCAATACAAAAGGCCAAAGCCTCCCAATTCCTGTCTCAGTTCTCCCCAAACCAGAAATCTCTCACAACAGTTTCAAAGTACACAACAGTTTCAACGCATACATCTCCACTGCTGCTGACAAGAGGCGGTGCAAACCTGGAAAGACTAGTCGTCCACTTGGCACAGGATTCAGCATCAGATACTTGAAGAGCTGGATGAGAGCAAGACTTTATTCTGAAAATAATTTAGCTTTTTACATGAGTTTCACAGAAGTGTCTGTGAATATTTATGGGTCAAAGTAGAGCAGACACTACAGTATTTGTAATCCAGGATAACCACACTGATTTGCTGCTATGGACTTTATGAAGTGCAGTCCAAAGAGGTTTTCTACACAATAAACAAAAAAGCGTGTTACAACAGCAGAACTTCTAGGGATGCCAAGCTTTATATTTTAGTGTTTCTTACAGCTGTTTTTTAGCTCAAATTAAAATGATAAATGCATTCAGTCTTCAACAGGAGTGCTGTCATTCAAAAGTTGGCCTTTCTGGAGATAATGCAACATACTGGTGAATTTTCTCCCTCGTTTTGCTGCAAATCCACCAATATCTTTTTTTTTTTACAATTTGGCTCAAATGCAGATGTGAGTCAATATGGAAAATAAAGGATTTATTATAAAAGCAAAACTCTTATATCTTCAATTTCCAAGCCCATTTATATTTTTGAACATAGCTTCTTGAAATTAGGAAAGAAGGAGAGAAATCAAGAGGACTATGAGAACAGTAAGGCAATTTTTGAATTATATTTAATATGAACTTACCATTAAAATGATTTTTTAAAAAACAGTTAAAAAAACCTGCTCTTGCTTAATTCTGGTTTATTTTACATACTAACAAATTTTCAGATCTAGCAGCTTTTAAAGTTCCCCATGTCTGATTTGTTTTTGATAATTACACATTTAGCAGATATATAGAAAAGTAATTAATTAACTTTTTAATTTCCCAACTTTTCTTTAAAAAATACCCAAACCCAAAACAATCCCCTGAAAAATAGAGATAAAGACTCAGATGAAGAACAGTTCCTTGAATTATGTAACTGATTTCATTTGTACAAAGGGCATCACATTGCTATCCTTACAAATAATTTCTGCAATGTCACAAGACAGAAAACATCTGCTGAAAAGATCCTTTAAAAAAATACATAAAAGACACTCCCCAGGTACACTGTTTACTGCAAACTATTAAAATATGTCAGTGGTAATACTGCCATTTTACTCAGAAAAAATTCAATACAATACTAATTTCCAATATTCAGTAACAACAGATACTTCCCCTATTAACAACTTAAAGATGAAACCACATATGCCATTCCTCCAATGAAGAAGGTTCTAAGAAAGAATTAGTTCATTTTGGATCAGAGAAAAAGAACCAGAAAAAATACCACTAGTGAAAACAGTCTGCACCAGCACATTTACAAGAAATGCTTTGTCCCTCTATGACTTCAGGAAGTAATTCCCTTTCTTCTCAAGAAAGGGTTAGGTTTTATTTGGGATTTACAACATGACAATACTTTAATGCACATTTCCCAGGAGAGACAATAAAGAGGCATTGGTGGGAGAGAACTGAAGGAAGACCTCTTTGAATGTTTTGATAGCGATGCCTTTAGTCTGAAATCCAGCATCTTGAGAAGTTCAGGTTAGAAAGAAAGTATTTTGACATACAGCCCCCATTTCAGAATAAACTGTCTATGGGTTCAGCAGCTGACAATACTAACTTAGAAAACTTCTCAATTTAAGCAGCCATGTATATCATGGAGCTGTTTTCTTCTCACACAGGCAGCCTGTTCTGTTCTACAACAGTCAGTCATTCCTTGAAAAACTTTTCTTTTAAAGACAAGTGGTGCTAGACAAAAATCATTCTTCTTAAAACTAGAAAAAAAAAAAAAAAAGAAAAAAAAGAGAAGCACCATTTCCACCTAATCCATTATACAATCTGTTGCACTGGAGACATGAACATTACAAAAAGAGACATAAACATTAAGAATAGAATCCAGGAAACATTTTTTTCCTATTCTCCAGCTCAAAAAGCAGGTTGTGCTCAAACAATAGTTTTGAAAGAAATCATTGCTATCTTTATACGGAGACACAGCACAAAAATCATCCTGAAGCATGATGAGTTTGGAAAAGTAAGCATCTTTGAACAGAAAATAATTATATAGCCCAACACTAACTTCATCATAAGAAACCACCTCCCAGCAGGCACTGGTAGGACTTTTTAGTAAAGAAAAGTAAAGAAAATAACAGCAGATTTTGGAGGGTGGGTATAAAGAGAATGCAGGGATTTTGTTTCATAGAGTTTAGCAGATAGCGAGTCGTCTTGTTCTTTGCTCTACACCTAGGCAGTCCCCTAAGTCTTTACAGAAGGAAGATTTAATCCCTTGGAACCAGTGCAAGAGAACAAGGCATTGGTGGTGGACAGAAGAAGATTGTTCTACAAATAAAATTTTCCAAGCCCCTTACACTGAATGGAACAGATACAAGTTTATGACAGTTAATGCCAGACTCAATACAAAATCTCCCCTTCACTGGAGTGAATCTCTGACTCTGTCTTCTACTGCAGCAATGGAAGAGAATAATTCAGGTACACTTTAATCTGATCTGCCCCAAATAGGATAGTATGCATGTAAAGTAATCAGAATTGCAAGGGAGACACCAAAAGTTTTTCCTCTTTTGAAATGCAGTCATCATTCTCATCTGCAGGCCTAATGAACAGACAAAATTAAAAGAAATAGTAGTACATAATCAACTTGACTTTAATCAATCCCTAGTAAGGTCATTGTCAATCTGACTAAAATTAAATCTAAAAATTCCTTCAAAAGCCATGCCTAAAAGTTTATACTACCCTACTCCCTTGTACAATTCATAACTAGATTTTTTAAAAATATAAACAAAGCTTTCCACCCCTTCCACACAGCCATGTCAGCTTTAGAACATATATATTCCCTTTGCAAACATGTCCACATCTTGTAATGGTTTCTATGGCTAATGCTTACACTACTATGAAAAACCAATGCTTGGCTACAAAAAAATTTTACAACCTGAGGAGAAAAAGATTTGCTAATTCTCTTCCTTTCACTCCCCAAGAAAGACAGGGAATTTGAAACTAATGAACTAATATCCACCATAAAATGGAACATAAAATACTCTAGAACAGAGCTTTAAATTTAGCATTTTTTTCCTCTGATACCATGAACCACAATAAGGAAAAAGGCTTCTTCTTTTCCTTCAATCAATACAATCCCTTAATAATTCAAACTTCAAAATAGTTACATAAAATATTAGCATTATATATTTGTAATTGACAAACTGAGCCAGCAAGGTAATCAATCAATTTTCATTTGCTTGTGGCAACTAGATAAGATGATAGCGCACAAACTAATAACTGACAACAGTCACCTAATGCACAGGTTCATGCCTTATGGAAGTAATGAGCTCTGGGCTCCATTTTTAATAGCCACTTGAAATCACAAATATGTATTTCCTCTTCTGCTTCATGAAAAAGTTTATTATATATAAATTGAGATGTGCTCACCACAAAACCATCCAGTATAACTTTTTTTGCAAGGACCATACACTGCTTTTTGTGTTATGGAATGCATTAGTGTAATTGCAGGTGTAACAGGAGTGTTAACTGACTTACTGGTACATCACAGCATTTTCACATCCCTGTAAATGGGTTCTGAATAATGTCATACTTACAACATCAAACTTCTGTGTGATATTCCCCTGGACATCAAGTAAATAAACTTTGCCATAATGTGTTCCCAGTGCCAAAAACTGTGAAAGAAAGAGATTGATTGCATAAACACAAAGACGCCACAAGAAATACTACAGCAATGCTAAATGAACTCCAGGATTAGCAACACTGGGGAAAAGAAAAAAATCCACCACTTTCTATAGAGAAAGGTTATTTTATTGTACCCAAAGAATAAAACAGGGCTTCAAGCCCATATTACTGTGATAGAGCGAGTTAGCTGTCAGAATGAGTCATGAGGACCCTCATCCACTGACAACTAATGGTGCGTCTGCAGTCTGTACACACCAGCTGATGGACTGTGGCAGCAAATTAAAAATGCAGCGTGAGAGCAAGAACCAACGGAGATCTGAAGTAGTTCCTAGATCTTTTCTGCAGCTTTGTTTCAATCCTAATGTTTCCTTTGAATTTTATTTTTAATTCTCCTTCATTGTTAAAATAAAAACAAAGTGTTCAAACACAGCAAAAGGCCAGCTATAAGCCACTGGTAAAATACAGCTGAATTATGGAAGGTCTCAGTGCATTTAAGCACACACCTGGGTTTGCTTTCCTTCACATAGTAACATTCCTAAATAGAATACTCCCAAGACAAATACATTTACTTGGAAATCTCAGGAATTTCTTTCTAAAAAATAGCAGCAAAATAAAGAAGTCTCCACATAAATCCATACTATCTTATTTTGATACAAACTTATTTTGATACAAACAAGAAGGAAATTGATTCTGAAAGATCTGCTGCTAATCGAACCATGTGAACTACACACCTAAACAGAATAGGTAGAATTTCAGTACTACTTGATTTATGACAAAGATTTCTTTTATTTGCCCCCTCCCCCATCCCCCCACTTTCAGCATTACTGAAATAGTCTAGGCTACTCAATTCTCTGTATTTCACTGCATGTGAGCATGCTTCATTGCAACCTATAATGAAATGCTCAAATTTACAGGCACTGCTAAGCGTGTCAGTCAGGCAGCACAATCTTTAAAAAATAACCTTACAGAAAGTCAAGGTTTAAAAGGATTTATCAAAATGGAATTGCTTAAAATGAAATTTCAGTTCAGGCACTTAAAATATGAAGCTACATTAAAAGGAGTCAAGAAAGGGAAAGAAGGGGTTCATTAGAAATTCATTCCCTGCAATGCCTTTCACTCCTGCAAGGTTGCCTTTTTTCAGGAAGAAAAAAGTCCCCCGGGTAAAAAAATCAATACTGGTTAATAAAACATCAGGTGTGCAGACATAACTAGGTATGACTATTCCACTGCACAGGCCTGCTTGAATGCACCAGGTGCCATGACGATTAGTCATCCAGTGCAGACAGCAAGCCTGGTGAAAATATGATGCTTTAGCAGCAAAAAAGAAAAAATCAAAAAATTCTGGGGGGAAATTAGTCTGAATGCAGGAGCCAGATCTCAGGATTCCTAGCAAAGTTAAACTGCTTTAGTCAGAGTCTTATTTTACATATTACTGAATAATTTTTCTAAAGATAGCATTTAGCAGGGCTTTTCCTGTTCATTCAGGGAAAAAAGAAACAAACAAAAAAACCAACCAGAACAAAATAGAAATACCCTTGCAAAACCTATAATCCAGCTTCATTTTTAAACTCTCTGTGGTAAGAGACCTATTCCTAAAAGACTGCAGTACTTGGCTTCTAACAATATTGATCCTTCTCATAAATAGTGTATCTAGTTTGCTGCAAAACTGAAAGTGCTGGGATACTTCAGCAGTTTTCCTGTATTGTCACGCTTTGTGGCACTACAGTAAAAGCTGTATCTGTGTACATCCTTATAGAAAAATGGTGTTAAATTCTTGGCTTTCAAAATTTACCTGAGACTCAGGAATAAAAGGTAATAGAAACAGGCCATAGACAAGGAGGAAATGCTTGCCAGTTTTCCAAATATCTGTGTAATTCTAAGTTGTCAAAAACATTTTTAAAAGACTTATTGTTTTCATTCACACTGTTAAAATACAAGCTTCATCTTAAGAGCCTCTTGAGCCATAGCAACAGTCCTCTGAGGAAAAGAAACACAGCACAAGTCAATCTAAAAATATAGCCAAATAATAAAGATAGATCCCTCAACAGTAACTGTTAAGGAGATATTACTGGCTATGAAAAATTATACATTCGGAAAATAGCTACTATGTTTTACATACTAATAGTTGACAAATCATTAACTCATACTTTCAGGTGTTCTTCAGCATGGCTCAATATTTTAAAATATTTTTCAATACTTATAAAAGAGAAGAAAACTCATAAAATACAAAAGCAATTCTTTAAATCACTAAAGAAGCATATAAAGTTTATTCTTTCTAAGAAAAAAATTAAATTTTTCTTAAAATTTCTTTACTTTGCAATACCTATTACTCTATCATTTTCTGGTACATCAAAAACCTTAGCATGTGCATTTCCTCTCCTTGTTTTTAACATACTCAATCAGGGAAGGGAAACAGGGAAGTGTTAGTACAACACAACCCAAAAGAAAAACCTAAGCAACAAATACTATAATTTCTTTCTTCTACACTGTATTAACATGTATATAACATATATATAACACAGCTGAATATATGCTAAGCTCTTGGCATGATAAAGTTGGTCTTCTCTGATATAGGCTGTGCACATAAGCACAGTATATACCAACTTCCTTTCTGAATAAAGAAAACTTAGGATTGTATTCTGATTGTAGTTCATAATACTGTTCATAATAAATAAAATGGAGTGAGCATTTTTCTAGTAGCTTTCTAGTACATCTTATCTAATGAATCATTGTATCTTGAATTCTCACCTCATTTCCTCATTGAGAAAGTGTGTTTCTCACGGAAAAGATGTTTGATACAAACAAGAAAGGAATTGATTCAGAGAGATCTGCTGTTAATTGAACCATGTGAACTACTCATTTTATCACTGAGAAAATGTGGATTGTTCAGTACAGGTTAATGGTGAGTTTTGTTTATGTTACTGTTGTCTTGCACTGCAACTCTGGATTTGGCATCACCTCTACAAAGAAATATGCAGATGCATTATAAGCACAGATAAATATATAAAACCAAGCAGAAGTGCTATCTCAGCCACAAAGTCACATAATACCTTTTCATGCACCGTCATGCAGCTGGCTGCATCCTTCTGGAGAATTTCTGTCATTCCATTGGAAAGCCGTTCATACTTGAGCTTAGGTTCTTCTTCACTCTCATCTTCCTAAATTTTTAGGTGTAAGAAAAAGGGAGAAAGAGAGAAAAAAACAACAAAAATATTTAGAAGTTTATTTTAGATAAAAACAAGTTAAAAGATATCCCAAAACTATCACACAGCAACAGGCGAAGATGGATCACTGCGATCTCTTCACAACAGCCATTACAATCAAAAGCCAAACTTTCACAGTTTAATCATCTGAAGGGGTTTGGGCTGTGCTTTTTTGTTACTGGTTTTTCTTTTTACTCCAAAGTTGTAGGTGCAAAGACTGTATAGCAGCATGTCAATTCAGCTGTAAGAGGCACTTATTTGATATCTAAAAAGCAGGAAAAAATGTGCATGTGTACTTTGTTACATAAAGTTAGTAATTTGAAATTTAGAAGTAAAATACAAAAAGGATGGATATGATAACGAATGATGATAAAATAATGTGTGCCACTGTAGCCACAATGAACTGAAAGCTGAAGCATGCATGTTACAAGAAACTTCATGACCTTTACAAGATGCTGCACCTCTGAAGGAAGGATAGAGGCAAAATGCTGTGAACAAAAATAAGAAGAATCCACTAGGAATAAGTTAATTGTATAAAATCCACCAGTGGGCTTATGGCTAAAAAAAAATAGTATAAATATGTCTTCTGGGAAAAGGATCTGGACACAGTATATTCCTATGAATCACCTTTATCTTTCACATGTTAGGATTTTTTCTGGTAAATACTGAAGCTCTCCTCTCTTTCTTTTCAAGTATGTTAGGTATTATCACCCAATCACTGCTTAAATGCAAGGAAAGATCATGGGACAAAGAGTGAAGAGAAAGGAAACCAAGGCAAAAAAAAAAAAAACCCAAGCAGCAAATTTATTGATCAAAGAAGACGCAACAAGTTCATCACTTAGGAAAAGAAAATCCAAGTTGCAAAATAGGTCACAGGCATCTGTCTGTAACAGACAGCCTACAGAAGTACAATGCCAGAGAGATTCCAGAGGCTTCAGTAAGTGTCAGTTAATCTTATACATGCACAGACATACACAAACCCTTATATATCCCGTGGTCCTCACTGGGAAACAGTATACCTGCAATAATATTGTCCTACACTCGCTATTGACTGTAATGAATATATCAACACTGTGTATGCTTCCCACATAAAACACATCTTTCATTTCTAAGCAACCAGAATATACCCGTGCAGTGCTCTGCTTAAAGGAGTTCCTTAACTTCCCACCAACCACTGCCTTCCAATTCCTAAAAATGTACAGTGTCAGCCTATGGCAGAACTGTATTTGTGCAACACTTTCTTGTAGTCAATGATGCAAAAAATAAATTTGAAAGAGAGACATGTTAACAGGTTAATAAAACATATTTTGTTTAAATTGCCTTTGGAATACGAAAGCCAGTCTTTCCCAAGTTAAATAGTACAGCCATTTACTACGTGTGCTACCATCACATATGGAAACATGTACATAACCTTATACAAAACTCAAACAAGCCATGCATACCTATGGAAACACCCAATATTTAGCCACATGCTTATAGAAATATGCTGCAAAGAGAGTCTGTTTTAAAATGTTATGTGAGAGTTTTATAACAGAATACAAATTAGATTGTACAGGGATGTCAGCAGCGCATGACGTAGGAGTATGAAGTGAGGTGTCAAAATGTCCACCAAGAAAAAAATTTATTCAGTAAATCTAACACTGAACAAAGTTGTTACTAGACAGAATGACAATGTCAAATTACAGGTCTGTATATAAATCAGTCAAATTCCTCATGCCTACAGATCCTTAATAAATGGCTATGAGGTAGAGGGAGGAGGTAAAGCCAAAGTAAAAAGCATACATGTGATGGAAGGAAGGTGTAAGGAAGCATGTCTCCATTTTATAACAATTAATACATTACTCCATTTTATACATTGCTTACAAAGATTACACTTGAAATGCATGGGCAATCATTGAATAAATTCATAAAAGTAAAAATTGAACTCCAGTCATCTAGTTTTTATAAGATCCCACATGTTGCTGGGGTCTGGACATCCAATGTGCAACCAATATGAAAAGCTAATTCTAATCTCTTGAGTAGTTTGCATAAAATCATTCATCCATGGACCATTAGATAAAGTTACTGTAAATAAGTTTTGCCTGTCTTATTTATGAGTGAAAACTAAGTATTTTTTTCTGCACATGCATATACAAAAAATATATACTTTCAAAAGTCAGTGCACCGAAGCGTTCTGCCAGGCTTCAAAGTAAGTAAATAAAATGAAAACTTCCAAATATTAGGCATGATGATGTACCTATTTCACGCTTTCTTGACAGGTATCTTCTATGTTAAATAAAAGTCAAGCTAAAAGGCGAATTGAAATGAGGTTGGGACACTTTACTGTAAACAAAATGAAATGAAAAAGGTGATTTGCAAAAATTCAAGATTTCTCTGCTGCTTCAGACTCTGATATAATAAATGCATTTGATGATCTCTTATTTAGAGTATCAGAGTTTAATAATTTTAAAGGTATTTTTCTATCAGGAAAAGCTTTTATGCAGTTTGAACTTCTAAAGTAAACACAAGCCAGTGTTAATAAAAGTAAATCAATATTTTTTGTTAAATTTTAATAATCTTGCAAACCCACAAATTAAACCATGAGCAGTCTGAGTTGAGATGTCAGTTAGCTGCGTTTCTATGACAACCTAAAGGAATGGTACAAGTCCTGACTTGCAGCAAAGCTAAGATATAAACAGAGTGACATTTACCCTATACAAGAGAACTCACAGCTTTCCTTTTTTAAGGGAAATAATAATAAAAAAATCAATTGCTGAACTTACATTGATTTTTACTAAGTGTATGATACTTTTAATTAAATCATCCTAGAGAATTCTAAAAATTTGAAAATAAATTTTGTTAACACTGCTTTTTGTACCACCTCTAAATATCACTTCAATATTTAATGCCTAAAACTATCTGAAACAACAATACTGAATTTTGAGATTCTTTACAAATGTTTTGAGAGAAAAAGGAATATATACTGCAGAAAATGTGTAAAGCAGTCCACACATAGCAGCCTTAAATTCTGAAAGGGAAGGACACCCACAGAGCTGACAGGAGGAAGATACCTTTGTGACGTTGTAAAATAAATAATGACCATTTTTCAATGACAGGAATGCTAACTTGAAACTCATAATCCATTTGATTTTTTACTTGCCTTTTAATGCTAAAACTGGCAGTCATATTGCTAAAAATAAGCTGTAAAGAACAGATATCCATAAACATTTCCCATTGAAAGCACATTTCCAACTGCATGAAATACTCTAATTAGCCCCTAAGACTAACACAAACCCCTTCCTACTAAGAGTTCTTCCAGCTGTCATTGCTGAAGACTCCTAAACTGAAAACAAATTCCTCTTCATACACCCAGCAAGCTACTCACTAACCAACTCTTCTTCTGGAATGGATTTACAAAACTAACAAGAGCCACAAATGAGAAACAAGCTCTCAATAGGCCACTTCGAGGGATGCTTGCCTGCCTTTCTGAACACAGGTTCACAACCTTCTACAGATATTCTGCCCCATCTTTCCTAGCTTTGCCCACATGAACTATTGTGTAGGAATTATGAGTAGGAAAAAAAAAATCTGAAATCAGTCCTCTTGAAGAAAATTTCCAGAAGGAGCCTGTGGGCAGTTCCCAGAGTTATTCCATCAGCCCACATTTGCTCCTGCAGCAGAGGATCTGCCCACAGGACTGTCTGTCACATGAACTACATGCTCTGTTGATTACAGATACTCTTAATTATGTTACAGGCACTGACAGCAAAGTGTCACCCTTCCCACAGAGTTTGCCCTCAAAGTTTTTCAAAGCCTTTATGGAAATAAACATTGCATGCATTATAGGGCTAGTGTTCTTCTCCTTTGCTGCACACCTTCTGTCCAGTCCCAGTAAGAATTCCAATTACTCTAAGTGTCCATTCCAGCCTTGTTCATGCCTGCAAGATTTGATCCTGCATTTAAACTCCAATACAAAGACAGCTGAGGTCCATCACTGAAGCAATTTCAAAGAAGACACACTCACACCCTACTCCAACAAGGCCCCAGTATCATAGGCCTTCTTAAAAGGCTATGTCGGGAAAAAAAAAAAGAGACAAATAAAAACCCTACAGGTAATTTTCTTTTTTTGCCATGCTTTCTTTAAAGTTTACTTTGATTTCAGAGATTAAAAGCAAAAGGTTAAATTACCTCATTTCCTCCTGGCCAGGACAGGGTTAATTTTGACAGTGGCCAGGAGAGGCATGGCTAGGTCACAGAGGCTATTCTACACCACCTCATGTCATTACCAGGCATGGGGAGAGAAGAGGACCCTTCCCTGAAGAGAACAGGTTCCTTCTGGTTGAGCAAAGGAATGGTTTCATAATGCTGGCTCCAAGCTAGAGTAGCTGTGAGTATTTCTGCATGTGAATCTCTCTCTCTTTTGTACACCTTGATTATTAGTACTGTGGCAGTTACTGTTAATTTTCTTATCTCACTGCTGTTTTCAGAAAATTGTTCTTGTATCAACCGGTGAACTTTCCCTTTTGTGCCTCCTACTCTCCAGCCAACTGCAGGGGAATACGGAGGAGGGGAGCAAGCTCGCTGCCTGCAGTTTGTAGAGTTTTAGTGCGAGCACTAAACTGGGGAGTACCATTCCTAAATCACAACACTCCCTAGCTTACTTGGTCATTCAAAGTTCCCTGCCTCTGTGTATCTGAATACTTAATGTTTAAGACACATTATAAAATCCCATTAAAAACACCCCAAAACCAAACCAAAGAACCCCATTCTGCTGAAAAAAGTGCAAATCCAACATTACTTCAAAAAAGTGAGAAGAGACTACTTGGCAATTTGTGAGAGTAACTCTTCCTGACACTTAATACAGGTCAGACCTTTAGAAACCCTAGCATGAAATCAGAACTTTTATTTATTTAAATAGTCATCACTATCACACAAAAGAAAAAAAATTAAACCAACTAGTTAGAGCTCCAGAACTACTAGTTTACACGCCATATGAAAATCTCCAGTAGAACCAAAGAAACCAACTCAAATTATTTTTGAGTTAAAATACAGGTTCACAGAACGTTTTCAGTTATGCAAAAATGAATAAACACATCCTTAGTGCTCTGCTGGGGGCAGCTTCACTTCTTATAGAAATTCAATGACAAATATACAAAGAAACCAACATAAAAAGACCTCAAGCCCCAAAATGAAGTCTCCAGGGATACTTACTTATTTCTCTTATATATGTGCAGAAGCACAAAGTGCAGCAAAATGCCCAGCAGAACTGAGTTGCCAACATAATTTATTACCTTTCTTGGTTTTGACATCTTGACTTGATCCAAGGTAGAGCCATCTCCAACTCTTAATTTTTTTATGGAAATAGTGTCTTAATCAGGGTGTTGACTGACTGTCTCAGCTTTAGTTTTGAGGGCCTGTGAGACTGGCTGGAAAGAATCTTTCATCTATAAAGCCCCTATTTGACATGGGAGCAAAGAGTACTTATCCAAGTGGCTGGTGCCCTGCTGAGAAGCTAAATGGATGGCTTCTAAGCAGACTGCTATGAAAAGCACATCATCAGTGGGGTTTTACATCATCATCTGACCTCCCAGCTGTCTGCAAATGCTTCATATCACCAGCATTGCTTGGAAGGGCAGGATTGCACCTAGGACACCTGTGCAATCCTTACTTTGGACAAGGGAGCCCAACAAGCACCTTCCAAACTTAAGGTTAACTGCCACAATATTTCCAAGAGGAGACAAGTACTACCTGACAAAAGATACAGATAAAAACTTTTTATTTAAACCCTCACATCATTTCTACACCTTGGAATCGTACCAAATGGGTCATAATGCCACCTCTGGCCCAATAAAGAAATTATGACTATTTTTGGTCATTATCTTTCCAGTGCAGCTCTCAGACCTTTGTAAGGACCCAACTATCTCCATTCATTCAAGGTAAAGAGATACTGATTTATAAATGAACCCAATTTTACATTTGCTGAACCCCATTCCCCAAAATCTATGGGGAAATATCTAACATAAAGTGCCTCAGATAAGCAGGTTCACTTATCTGTCATCTCTAGTTTTCTCTACCTATGTCATATTTGGGCTAAATGTGGCTCAGATAATCTGGTAATCCAGATAATCAGACAGAAGCCTCTATATTTTCAGTATCACCCCAGGAATATCTAAGTGCATCATTTCTCACTTCCTTCTTTATAGTATTTCACATCAAATCATTTTCTAATAGCTGTATGCTAAAACATTGAGACTTACCATACTTTTCTTGTACCTAATGGCAGTAATTAAACTTGACAAACTGTATAGTTTGTTCACCCTGGAAATAAGGCTTCAGTTTAGACACCCTTGCTCAGTTAGGACAACAAGCAAATTCTTCAGCCTTGCTGATTGTGACAGCAAGGCAAGATGCAGGCAGAGCAACTCTCTACTGCAGCTCTGCAGGATTGGGTCTGCTGACAGGGTTACTCTCAATTTTGGGACGTGAATGGAAAAGGAAAACAGTGACTCCCTGCCACAATATTATGAAGGTTAAAAGATTGAACGACTGCCTTCAAAGTACCAGTCAATCCTGCCTATAATCCAATTATCCAAAACACATAAAGGGGCTGGCTCCCACTTAACACTTAACTTCCACTTTTAAGACTACTGAGTCCTGAAGGCTCACAAATCTTCCCCTAGCCTCCCCCTAACAAATCTCCTCTGCTCCATCCCCTTGTAACCCTCAGATGGACCTCTGCTGATACCCTACCTCCCCTCAAAAACTTCATCAAGCCCTCTCAGCCTAGACTCCAAGTCCAATTTAAACATTTTTCAGTGTGGCTGCCAAGAACTCCATCTTCTTCCTCTTCAAAACTCCCATGTCCTCAGTTGGAAGCTCACTTCCAGCCCGGCAACCCTCATGGCATAGCTTTCCTAGACAGAGTTTTTTAATGACTGCTTATAGCCTGACACGACACAGCAGTTCACAGGACACCAGAATCTGTGGAGATACCTCCCTGCTGGGAAGTCCTGGGGAAGAGGACCCTGGCCACGGGGTTTCTCTACTCCCTGGTGAATTCTGCTTTCCCATTGGCTGTTCAGTGTTCTTCGGCCCAGGAAAAAGGCTGGTTGTCCTGTGACTCAAGAGAGATCACCAGCAGGCCCCCATGCTACGAGGCTGGGAGAAATAAACATCTCTGAACATCTACCAAATATCATTCCATATTTCATTTCCACATGTGTCACGGTATAATACTTGCTGTAAGAATTCCCCGATCACTACAAGAATCCAGCATGAACAGCTCACCAAATATACTATAGGTGGTTCTTGGAAAAGGCAGACCACAGCTCCCACCTCAGCTGCACACCCACACCAGCTCAGAGGCATTCAGAGGACAGAGATCTAGAATGACCACTAAGCAAATGGATTTGGACAATTACCATCCTGTATTTCCATGACCTCTTTCCATGTTGTAAAAGCACAGATGTTCTTATAATACATGGAAGGAAAAAGGGTTGACATATGCCAATGAACACACTTCCCATTTTCAATACATGGGAATATTGCAAATGCATTAAAAAATCTAGCAAAAAAACCTACTGCAAGTGAAAATATCACATGGGAGCAATACGACTTAACACATGCAGGAGGGTTAATAATCTTAAAGTAGAAAATATTAAGCAGCAAACTGTAACAAATTGCTAACATCTTGCTGACGCATTTAAGGAAGTAACATCATCATGTCACAACACAGTTGGGAGATCCCTTTGACTTCCACCCCAGGTCACATCAAAGGCCCTATACCATTTGCTAAAAACAACAAATAGGGGGGTTTGTTTGTTTTTTGAGAACCTGAAAATGAAGAAAAACTCCCAATCTTTCCCTACTAAATGGCTTACCGTGCTCACAGCTTTAAGTACAATAACAACTGGGTTATACCTGTGATGAGATAAATTTGCCTTCTCCCCCTCTTCCTTGTTATATTCCCATTTCACAGTCACAAAATAGCCTTTATAAATCCTACTATTGCATTATGACTGCAGGCATCAAAGTACTTTAAGAATGAGGGGGTATAAGTTTTGAACCTACATATTTAATTAGTGTATTATCTATGTGATATAAGAAGGAACCCAGGAATACTTCTGGACCGTTGTCCGCTTCCTTCTATCTTAAAAGGAGTATGTTCTTCACAGAAACTTCAAGTAATTGGACCCACTATTAATTACATTAAGTGTGCATACCAGCAGACTCTTATTCTTCCTCAGCAGCACTAGGAAATGTTATTTAAAGATGATGACTGTTGGGGTTTTAGGAGTTCTCCTTTTGTTTCTTTCTCTTGAGGAATTTTCTCCCATACGTGTTGCTAGGAGACAATAAAAACAAGAGAGACAAGTGGCCACAGCTCAGGGGAGGTCCAGCAGGCTACTCTCCCTTTTTACCTGACAGTTTCTCATTGAGGGCTGAGATACCGTAAGAACTGGGCTGGGTGCAGCTCCAAGCTCTCCCTTGCTCTCTCAGCATTCACATGGGAAGGAAGCTGCAGTTGCTGTGGCAAGACTTCACCACCACACTGGGGTTCTGTCCTCAGCTGCCTTCTACCATGAGTAGAGTTCTGCTCATGGGAGCGACCATTGCACCGGAACCTTGCTAACACCCTACCTCACTTAAAGAGAGACTTTTCACTATCTGTTGGAATGTCCCAGGGGAGAAGTCCAGGATCGTCAGCCCTCTCACCCTCCCAGAGAGCCTCTCCCTGCCCTGCCTCTGCCATTTTTTTACCACTGCGCTTGAGTTTTTGCTACACTGTAACTTGCACCCCCTGGCCTGCCCTGACAACCCGCAGTTTCAGCTACAGCTGCCGAGTGTCTGATTCATCTCATGTACCACTCCGGGAGTTCACTCATCCCTGCTACAGCTTCTTTTGCTATCCAGAGGGGGTACAGGGATCAGGTGCCCCTGGGGGTTTGCAAAGCAAGCTGTTTCCATCCCTTCCTGCCGGCTACGCCGCCATTACCCATGTGGAGAGATGGCCGGACCCGCGCCACAGCGCCCCCTGCAGGCACGGGGGAACCGTGGCCCCTGCCCTGCCTGGCCAGGAGTCACCAGCGCCCCTGCCGGCTGTGGCCAGAACTACAGCAAAGGGGACAGGGCTTAGAGAGCGGGAAGAGCCTGTTTATTGGGTTTTCTGTTCTTGTTTGGTGTGTTACCATTGTTGCTGTTTGTTTTCCTTGTTAAGCATACACATACTAGTAAAGAACAGTTATTCTTTTTCTTATATCTTTGCCTAAAAGCCCCTTATTTTCAAAATTGTAACAATTCAGAGATGGGAGGGGTTAATATTTTCCATTCCAAGGGAGGCTCCTGTCCTTCAAACTGAGACAATGACCAAATCTGGTCAGAATGGGGGTAGGAGGAAGGTTTGTGTTTGGAAAGTTTTAGAAGTCAGAATTGTCAAAAAGATGCAAATTACTGAGGTGGGCAGTGAGGACATAACACTATCATTATAAAGGAGGCAGCTACTTACTCAAAGTTCTTCCATTGTAACGTCAAGCTTCTTTGGTATTTGCCTCTAGTGCTGCCACTTTTGAAAGAAACTGCACACAAGACAACCCAATTGCCTGCCATTCTGACATGAAAGACAGAAAAAACACCTAGCCCAAGTCCTGCTTCTTCTCCCACCAAGAGGAACCTAGGTTATAGTTTAGAAATAATTTAAATAATCATTATTTCTGAAAAAATACCTGGAAATTCAAAGCAAAAATTTAAAATTTACATTTTCATTGTTGCAAAACTTCTGGAGGATTGTTACTCTGTACAATCAAGAAACACAAGTATAATTTAGAAGCTACTTCAGTCCTTAAAAAGATAGCACCTCAAACTCATTTTCTAAAGCTCCTCAAGTAGATGTCCCGTTATTTGTTATTTTAAAAGATTTCTGTGTTCCAAAGTGATGCAAACACACCTTCCCTGATGGCCATTTCTGGGTCTTACCTTCAAAAGAAAAAAAATCCAGAAGCAAGCAGAAGAAAGCACTCCATCCCCCACTGTTTTGCATTATATATCCACTTGTGCTGAAGAATCAAGTGCTACAGAGCAAACAAGTAGGATGTGTAATTATTACAAAGTGCAGCTTCACCATTACCATTTCTCCATCCCTAGGATACGGTTTCCAGACTTCTGCTCCTACCTCAGTGATAAAGACTACCTATGCTATTTTCAGAATTAGGATCCTGACTCAATTCCTCACAATGCAATCAAATCTCTAACACTAATGAAATGCCAAGAAAAACTCAGACTAAGGCCTTTAACCTGGCTGCTTTATAATACCAAAACTGGAATCAATTTTATTGCAAGTTGTTTTATTTACTGTTCTGAATTTAAATCCTGAGCACTTTACCAGACCCTCTGGAAAGCTCACTGAGACAGCATAAACTTCTTTTCCTCCATTACTTACATATAAAAAAGTTGTTCCTACAGAAAAATTTTGATAAAGCAGGAAAAAAACCCCTGGTTTACGAATGAGAACAGCAAAGAGCATTTAATCTTGAAGTCACTGGTTCAAAAGCAGGTAGAGCAATAGGGAATAAAAGCTAGCAACCCATTAAAGTTTTTGACTTGCACCAGAATTATTTTCAATTCTGCAACTACTGATACACAAGAAAACAAAAAGTATGAAGACTGAAATTTCTAAACTATAACTGCATGCTTGTGACTTATGCTGCTAAAAATATTTCCCCTAATTCTATGGTGAAAATACTGTAATGTTAGTTCAGGGAAAAATGTGAATAACCTCTGATCTTGCTCCTTTACAACTGTTCATAAGGCAAATCACCAATGCTTTTCCAGTAGCTAGCTGTGAAATTGGTAAATATGGATTAGGATGGTAAAATTTCACACAACAGAAATTTCTGTTCTCCCCATGCATTTTCCACAGGGATTTATTTAATACCCTGGGAAAATGCAGATATACACCAGAAGCACGGAATTAAGATGATATGGCTGCCTGTGAATACGTCTCAAAATGGACTGTGTTTACAGTATGAAATGACACACAGATGAAAAACAAAACATAGAGCATTTTATTTCTTCACAAAACTGTTGTGGCATACAGAATATTAGACTGTATTTGCACAATACCAGTTGAAGATTTACTCCTACAGGTTTGAAGGAGCTGGGCACCAGCCTAGTTTTGAAGTGTAAGTAACACAGAGATGACGTACTGCACATGAGCAATCCTCGTAAATGGCATGTTTAAAAAAACAGTAGTAAAAAGTCCATATAGTACAATTTGATTAAATTTCAACTTCCATCAATTTATTTTACTGATAGTTTTGTGCATAACAAAGAACACCAGAAACTTCCAAATCCACTTCACTTGTTCAAAAACACAGGATCGGTCCATCCACACCAAGTGCGCCATACAGAGGCAGCATAGGATAGGCTGCTTTATCTTCCATGTCCAAATCCAATTCCAGCACAGAAAAATCCAAACACAGTTCAAATCTCAATGAAGCTACGCATTTCTACTTTTATTGTCCTTTTGCTGAGTAAGGAACTTGGGCAAACATTTGTTTCCCCTGTGAACACTACTCAAGCAACCCAGTTGCCACCTTGTGATCTACTGCAAATGAAAAGCTGACAGGGCAGTTTTGGCAATAGCAGTTTTTGAAGCTCACCTACCCACCACTGGGAAAGAGCTGAATTTCACCATTATTTCCTTTTTGCAGCCAAGAGTGTTATTCCACGCAGAAAAATACATTTAGTGTTTTGAAAAAGCCACGTCTGCATACCCTATTAACACAGTAGCTTTGCAATTGCATTTAATTCACGTAAGAAGCAGAGCAGCATTTTTACTTTTTCTGTATTCCACAACACACAGATAGAACAGGCACTTCTGGTTAATATTAATAGCTCATTAAATGAAGTATCTAATTTTCACTCAAAGTCAGAACATCCTAAAAGAATATAGTAATAATTCATTTTTTTCCTGCAAGTCAATCCTCTAACGATGTTTATTATAATGTTAGTTACTAGTCACTGCAAACTTGTTTTTCAAATTAATGTATGAAAAGATTCCATTTAAACTTCAATAAATAATTTACTATGCTCATCCTACTGACTCAAATTGATAAATTATTTGCATGATACATTTCTTCATCAATAAAGAGAACTTCGTACTTGGAATTTATGTAACTTTTCCTTCCATTCTCCCCAAAAGGCCAGTTTAATTTAAACCCATGCAGAGGGAAGCAATCTCTCTTCAGACTGCCCACATATGTGAAGCAGAATACACTTTTTGACCATTTTTCTCCCATTTTACATTTTAAAAAATAACCTAATGTACAGATATTCAATAGTAAGGAAAAGAGGCATGATTAAAATGAGTACTTTGGAAAAGGTCAGATAGGAGACAAAAAAGGCAACTTGGACTAAGGTACAGTAGCCAAATGTGCTTTTCAACCAACCATTTTTCTTGCAATGGTGATGCCCCTTCAAATGTTATTATCCACAGCAGAGCTTAACTCTTCCAGCCCTATGCTCCACACTCCATGTTAAGAGAACATTTTGATGGAAACACCAGATACTTTATTTACTTGAAATGATTTAATTGCTTAGACCTAATCCAGACCCAACCTTCAAGACTAAAGTTGGAATACACTGAAAAGAGAAAGGAAATATCAAGGCTTTTTAGTTGCCTCTTTTTAAGGCTTACATTTTTCCTAACTGTGTTCCTGCTCTGATCAGTTTTCAAAACCTTAAAGAACAAAACCATTATTAATTTCAGTGGTGGAAGTGTATCAGAGAGGGATATTTCTAAACCACCAGAAATAGTTTGAGCACTGGATTAACCAGGAATTTCTACAATACCATTCTCTCTACAAACTCTCATAGAATTTATTAATATAGTGTTTAAATAACTAAACAAGAAACTAAATGAACAAACACATCCCTTTCACAGGGTAACAGTGATCAAAACAGCAAAAAAAAGCTAAGAAGGGGACATATAAAAATAGAAGTGCTAGAATGAAAATATGTGCAATACTGATGGCTAACACATTCATGTATCTAACAAAAAAGCAGGAATAGAGATATCAATGCACCTTTAAAAAAAAATACTATTCTAATACCTCTTTGCAGAACTTTAACATCTGCACCAACATGGCTTTCTTTTGTGGTTTAACAAGCAAATAATTGCAAACCAAAAAATTTCTGCTGTAGTGCAGCAGCAAAAAGAAAAAAAAAACCAACCAAAATCAGTGACACGCCTTACATAATCAAGGATTATTTCTCGGGACATAGCACTCATTTATAATTGCAGGATATTTGTTCTTGAAAGGGTGCTTCCTGTAAAAAAGTTACATGCTGGAGCAGCACAATCTGTTCACAACCCCTGTAGTAAATTAGAAAGAAGGAGAAAAATTTAAGCCTTTTATTCCTTGCTAATTAGCTGGCAAAACATAACTGTCTGACAGAAAACAGCCCAATTGAGAAAAGTAACATTTTACAGAAACAGACACATTGCCAGGATGAAGAATAATTTGAAAATAAATTCAGATTCAAGTTGTACAAAATTTATGGAGATTTTTTTTTCCTCCATAGTTTACAAACAGCCAAAAGTTACATTACTTTGCTATCTACTTTTTAGATCTCATCAAATGCGACAGTCCAAACATTTAGCTTCAGGTGCTATAAAATAAAATTAAATAAGGCAATGAAACCACATTGTACTAGGACTTTTCAGCCAAACAAACCTGCTCAGATTCAGCCTCAAATTTGGCTGCATATTTGACGATTAGACAAGCTTGGAATAAGTAATGCAAATACACTCCTCCAGAAAAACAATTTAAAACCCCTAACAAACAAAAAACCTTCAAAAAACACTAAAACCAAATGTCTAAAGCCAAAGATACAAAAAGAAAATACTTATGCTTCAAGACAGCAGTAAAATTACTTCACAAAACAAGGTTTTCTCCAAAGAATTAGAGGACTATTAGATATACAGGTTCCTCATCATACCATGGCATAATATATAGCAGCCTGACTACAGGAAAAGAAAAAGACTGTAATATCCCAAATCATATATAAGAACATGATACTAAAGTGTCAACTGTACTGTAGTTACCACGAAAGATCTATTATATTTCTACAAGTGCTACAAGTTCTACGCATTTTACAAGTAACTACAGCTATCTCTGTATTGAAAGAAAGGTCTGCTTAACATCTGAACAAATTCACCATCTTTGCCAATTGATACCTTTGCATTTTACACATTCTGACTTCAACAGCTGAGGAACTCAATTTCCTGTGGAGCCATCACTGGAACCAAACTTACACTGATGAGCTTTTAGATGACATACAATCAAGACAGTCAATTTTTGCAGACTCCCACGTTTGAAGCCTACTATCAAGCACTACCACCAAGTCTGTGCAACTAAGCATCCTGGCAATTGTTAAAGAGCCGGTCCTTCAAAAAAACCAAGCAGGTAGCAAAACAGCATTAGAATCTTACTTGGTAGAAGATGCTAAAGGAATGATAGTAAGAGAGTTGCTGCATGAGACTGAGACAGAATTAATGTATAATTGATTCTTTGCTAAGATAATGGCACAGAAGTGTAAAAACATCAGGGAAAAACTTCCATATTTTGTTTAGACATCCAGTTCAGACAGGGGCATAGTTTACTCAAAATCAGAAATTTTATTATTGCATCCCTCCATAATAGAAAACATGTCTGTAATGTAAGTTGGATATGTGTCATGTGCCCTCTGGAATCATAAGTAACAATATTTAATTTTATATGAAGAATTTAAATTAATTGCAAGAGTACCTGTGTATGTAAAAAATTTTAGTACTGTGGTAAGAGGTCTATGAAGACCATGCCATAAATATATTTTTTATGGATAAAACTAAACACAGGCTGAAAGAATTAGAGTCTCTGATTCTAGAACCACCACCATAAAATCCATCCCTGATCATTCAAACTATAGGCCACCCAAAAGAAATAATTACAATTTTATGATCACAAGAGCTAGGAGTGAAGCCATCAGTTTGATCTTAGCTCTGACAATACTTCAAATAATATAAGCAAGCACTCAGAACATTTACACTTTTTGCTTTTACCATTTTGGTTTTATCTGAATAATCATTAGAAACAGTCTAATCAGTTTCATTCTATTAACTATTTACTGATCATCAAGATACTACAAACTAGACTTAATACTCAAGGACAACTAATGCAAAGCATTTTCACAGACACTAGAATGACAATTCTTCATTAAACCAAATCTCTGCATTCTTAATACATAAATTTCCTTTTGACATCTCTCTGCATGTGAAATTAACATTAGAAATAGACATCAACTTTAATATAGGTCTAGTTGAAATTTTAGGACTTTCAATTCTGTGGAAGATGCATGATGGGTTTTTTTCCTTAAGGTAAAAAAGAGTAGACCCCCACCAACCTGGCAACCCATTTATGATTAATTCTGCTGTAAATACTGATTTACTACCAGCTGAACTCTTGAAAGCCCATTAAAAGTGCCAGTTTTTCATTGCAATAGGCTTTAAGAAAAAAAAATCACCTCAGTAGGTATCTGTGTTTACTATCCTGTGAACGTCAAGCCTTGAGAGGATTACTATTCTACCAAGTACTGAGTCGTAGCCCAGTGATTGTTTATCTGCACTTCATATCACAAAGCACTATTCAGAATGAAAGCATTTCACACTGGGCAAAAAAAGTCTGGTCCTGGTAGCTGTTTCACGGAGCAATATTAATGGGCCAAAAAAACCCCTGCTTCTCACCAGTACTGCCATTCAGTGCCACTGAAGACAACCACTCAATGGCAGAAAGAAAACAATTATCTCACAAGAAACATAGCCACCTTCTATGGCAAAATGATTTTTTCACAATCCACCACTACAGTCTCTGCAGCATCCACTATCATAGAAATTGGGATTTCTGTCTGCTTAGTGCTTAAACCCAGATATCAAGCATGGAGATTTGTCCTAGGTAAAAAAACAGAAAATCTTCCTAATACCAAGTCCATTAAAGTTTTATAAGTCCATGAGCTACTCTGACTTAGATACATAATGGGTGAAAACACTCAAGGCAATAGCCTTCTCTGTGTCCTCTGTTCTTGCTGGTGGTCCACACTGAAGTTGCTCAGACACCTTTATTTCTTCCTTCTTGTAGCTATCCTGCTGTAGCTATCCCTGATGTCAATTATCTCCTTCGGATCTTTTATGGTTCCTTCAGTGATCACAAGTTTGGAGTTAGTACATTACTGTTCAGGGACAAACTCTTGAGCTCTCTGTAGCCCCCTTCCTCTCTTCACCCCCAGCCCCCTTTTCCCATCACCTACAGCAGTGTAGGCAGACCTCTCCAGAACGTGAGACAATTAATGACAAAACATCATCTCAAGAACAGAGAGTCTATGGGACATGATTAAGTCTAGACTGTGTAACTATTAAAATAATAAAGTAATTACTTTAATGTAGTATTGCTGCTTATATTAGACTCACAAATTTTCATTTTATTGAAACAGAAGCACATGCACTTGAATTTGTCTCTCAACATAATTTTACTATAATGGGGCAATTGTGAGGTTTTTTTAACGTAAAGAAGCTTCTAATGCAATTCACAACTTCTTTTTAATAATTTAAATCCAGATTAACAATCCTTGCTACATAATACTGGCCAAACTTCTAAAAATAACCGGTGAAGTAGTATTCTTCACTCCATATTCATCCAAAAAACTAGCACTGACCACACTGACACAGATTTGAGTGTGAAACATTTAGAAGGGTTACCTCAGATTCATCTGTTGATTCCTCATTAGACCTGGTTTCCTGAAAAGGACACAAAAAACAAAGGAGTAAATAACTAAGTACATACATAACTGAGCAGTTTTTCCCTTTAAAAAGTACTTTTAAACCCTTATTATGAAATGAAAGACAAAGCAGAAGCAACTCAGACTCATGACAATCCTTGTTACTCATACCCGATTTATGCTCGCACTTGAATTTGAGTGCCACACTGACACTCAGGAGCAGCAGGGACACTGTTGTCAGTTACCCCAAAAGACAGAGCGACTGGATCATCTGAGAATCTTTCCCTGTGGTAGCTTCCCCTCTTCCAGAAGCAGGAGCAAATTTTGCAAAGAAACTGCCCATATCTTGACTGCCATGGCAGAACAGCAATCTCAAGTTATCCACAAACCAACCTTGCTATTCATCTACTTAGCTGTTAATAGGCTTATTTTAAACTTATATAATTTCAAACCATTTTCCATAGAAATCCAGCATTCAATGACTTTCTCCTTCTCAACCCATGTTAACACAAGACGTGGCTTTCTCCTGCCTTTGAAACAACTGTACCTTTAAAACATCTTCCTCTGGCAAGATAATGATTCTTTCTACCCTACAAAAAAAATTTTTTTAAGTCAACTCCTGCTCATCTCTTGTCTGTCCACAGAGAAAATCTGCTGATGCAATGCCTCCTCAAAGAAGTCAGCAAAACGAAGATTTACTTAACGTATTTATCTTTATCAATAGCAATAAAGGATTACAACTAATACACTGGCAGTGAATGTAAGCATTTTAACAATAAAATATGATATAAACAAAGAACAAGCAAGAGAGAAGCAAGCATTTCAAATCTTATGAAGGAGTCTTTGAAGAGTGAGATAAATAGGTACAGAATTCCACCCAAGAAGACAAAAAAAAAAAAAAAGAAAATACATCCTTACCAACAGCTTAGAGAAAAATGGAAAAGGAAGAAAATTTAATGCACTGACAACCAGTGTAAATTTTTGTTTCTCACATTTACTTATTTACCATGCTTATAAAATGCACTTATTATGACCTGTACACCAAAAGCAAAGGCTTCCTTTTCATTAGAGGAGGCTCATATTGACGCCCATAATGACCATCACAGCAGATGGAAGAGCAGCAAAGCAGCACTCCTACCTGCTACTGGAAGCTTAGTGCAAGGTGTTACCACAATTACTGACATCTGCTTCTTCCATTTTACTCACTACAGATAGGCCCACCTCTGAAACACACATCCCATAGAAGGATATCTCATAGAAGGGTTATCATTGTAGCCTGTACTTGTGACATGAGTTGGGAAACTGCAAGTAGGAAATACATGGGAATCACGGGAAGATGGAGTAAAATCCTGGCATCCTTTGAAGTTTAGGTCTGACTTTGCAAGCACAACTGAACAGTCAAATGTCTGTCAGTCCCCTGTGTCTCTAATCACAAGCTGCTGTAACTTTTCAGGAAATTACATTTTGTTACATAGAATCTTTGTGCATCTTAAACTCAACACCAACCAAGTGAGAACAGAACTAAAACACTGTGGTGTAATGCTGCCAGCTGACTGGATGAGCTAGAACAACACACAAAGGCCAATGCAAAGTATCATCAAATTTCTAATAAAAACCCTTATTTCCTTTCCTGAATACCAAGAGCTACCTACTCAACTCCTTAATAAATCAAAATTAATAGCACTACCATTATGACATTTTGATATAATTCAAATAGTTTGAAAAAAAAAAAGCCCTCCCAAACAAAGGAATTACAGCAAGTGACATTTTTGGTATACAAGAGACTTTCTAGTGCAGCTACACCACCTACATCTGCCCCTCATGGTCCAATTGCTTTGGCTGTCTAGACAGAAAGTTACTTTCAGGATGAGCTCACTATCTAACACTATGCACCAATACATGCCCAGGGTGGAGTGAACAGCTCACTAACTGAGACAGCAGCCACTCCTCACACCCACCTGAGCAACTTAACTGAGCTGCAAGTTATGTGCAAAGGCATCCCTAGAGAATACTGACATACAAAATTAGGGCATGTCAGAAGTCAATTCCAATAATCAGGCCATGTGAACTAAGAAAATATCAATCTATTTTTATTTAGGGCATCTACCCTGGCATCCCTACTGTAATCACAAGGCACCACAACCCCAGATACTAAATTTCACAAATGCTTCATGGCCTCTATGTTTAACTGCAGAAAATAACATGCAAAAATTCAGGGGGGGCCTTGGCTTAGGAAACCAATGCAGAAACTGTATTTATTCCCTGACAAGAAGTTAGCTGAAGGTGCTTAGAATTGATGCTAACACTTAATACTGATACCTAATAACTCGCTTTGCTAGCAACTTACTATGAAAAGTTTTTTCCTGAGTTTTCCCCCTTGCTTAGGCAAACTGGAACAGTAAACTGTAGTTATGATTGCCCTGGGGTTTTGTTAGGTTCCTTTCCCCTCCCTCCAAATGCATGAACTGAGAGGATTATCCACTTCCAATTTTTAGGAGCCTTGTAACTGTGGAAAGGAAATCCCTAAAGAGGGATTTGTAGACAAGTAGAATCCAAAATCATGTAGGAATAGCACTCACTGCTGGGTCTCAGACTCTAGAGGAAAATCAGCAGTATACTTCAGCCAGCTGACAAATGCTGTTGCTGAAGTAGCCGAAGAATGCAGTAAGGGAACACAGATGAGGAAACCATAGAAATGTAAAGTAATCCCTCACCATTATAATCTCTCACTTAACAGATCAAATGTAACTTCTCAAAAAATTCTTAAGCAGGCTTTCCAGTGTGATGGGTATGGGGTTTTCCCTTCCTCTGCTTTTACAAACATCAAGTGTAATAAATTACACATTTAGGCCCATAACTTAAACCTGACAGAAGGTGAGTTTTAAAGAAACACATGCACAACATACAGATCTCTTTCAACAGAAGTGTGCATTCTGCCCACAGGAAATAAACTGAAATGAGTAAGGTAACTCTCTTATCGTAGTCCAAAGAGAGCAAAACACAGGCTAGTTTTATCTCTTGTAATATTAGAGAATAAAGATCTGTCAGAGTTGGTTTTATCCTTCCAAATGCTACCACAGTTAAAATCTCACCAATCCTGGGAACAAAAGCCTCCCTCAAGGAAGCCAAGCCCTCCCAACAAACCTCGGTCAGCCGGGAAGGTGGAAACCAAATGCCAATCTCTAACTTTGGCCAGGTACCTTGAAGTAATTCTAAGACTCTCTCACTTCTAGGCATGCAAGACAGAAAAAGATTGCATAGCTCAGCTGTCTGTCCAAATGCTGGCTCAGCAAAGAAACATTTAGAAAGTACCTGAAAGGGTCAGGAAGTGCATTTTTGCTTTACTTTTTTTTTCTTGGTGAGGAACAACCTAGGGATAAGGAGCTTTAGGAGAACACCCAATTTAGGGAACAACAGCAAGAAACTCCTCAAGTTTTGTCTCAGAAAAAAAATCCCCTTGTTGAGATAAACTTGGTCATGCCTCCTATGTCCCTCGGTAATCTCCAGCTCTTTAATCCTGGCTCCACAGAGGTGCCAGACGCACTTCTAAACCCACCCTCCCGGCCAGACCCAGGTTCCCCTGCCTCCATCTTCCCTCCTCCGCCCCGGCGCAGCGAGACTGTCCCGGGGTTGTCCCCGCCGGCCCCGCGCCCCGCAGGCCTGGCTGCCGGCCTCTGCCCGCGGCACAGGCACTGTCCCTCCGCCCCTCCCCTCCCATGTGCCGCAGCCCGGCCCCACGCTTCGGCCGTCCCGCTCCAAGCCCCGCTCCTCGGCGCTGCGGCCACAGTGCACTGACACTCTCTACCTTCTCCGCGGCTTCCGCCATGGCGCGGCCAGGCAGCTGTCATGGAAGAGGCAGGAAGGCGGCGGGGCGGAGGCACTCTGGGAAATGTAGTTTCGGGGGGAAGGGATTTCCCTCCCCCCTGCCCCCCCCGCCTTTTACCCCTCCACAGCCCAGCTGAGGTATGCTGCCGGTGCTGTACAAAACGGAGGGCAGACACAAGTTACCTCTCCGCCCTCCTTAGGTGCGAGATGCTTTTTAAAGCTGAAATGCATTATTCTTTCAGGGAGATCACCATGATCTGCCAGCTCCAAGGCATGCCCAGCTGTGATGAGACTGAAGGCAGCCACTGCAGGGCTTGGTGAGCTACCCCTAATTAGCGAGGGTTCGGGTGAAGCCCAGAGCCATTGGCAGCCTGCCTGCTGCTGCTCTTACGCACAGCACTGCCAGTGCTCCCGGACCAGGCCCTTCTGTTACCATCCGCTCGAGCAGCACCTGGCCGAGCACAGCTCCGGTTTCCATTGGATCTTCGGGTTTCCATTGGATCCTACATGTAGCAGCTTCTGTCCTCTTTGTCCTTTTTTTTCTTAATCATCAGTATTGAAATGGCCCACACTAGTGTCAGGAGAAGGATTTCAGAAAGCCTAAATGTCTTCTACAATTCCAGAAGCTGCTGCATTTTGACTTTTAAAAGCATAAAATAAGACTTGAACATCTTACTTGCACACAAATTGCTTTCTTTGTATGTTAAAAACATAATCAAAACTAAAAAGCAATAGGCAGAACTTTTTACCATTTGTGTTCTGCCTTTGCAGCTATTTAAAATCTAAGGTGAAGCTACAGTGTTATGTGTCCTTGGGTTCAAAGCCACAAATTAAAAAATGTGCAGTGCAGATCACCTTTGGCAATAAAAGAGAAATTGTATAATACCACAGTGCAAAACTTAAGGCCATACAGTTAATTGCAAAGAGTACCACCTTGTCTATGAAAATAATGTATATCATTGCCATACCTTCAGAAATTGCCAGACTTTTAACTGAGAAGAGCTAGAGCTGTCCTTTAAAATCACACTGAAAGCCGTACACAGGGGTGAGAGAGCTATCAAAGTCACCAGTTTCAGTGCGAGAACATATGAAAATAGCTATCCTGAATAAATCTAATTTGCAAATTAGATAATAAAGTATATTTTTATGGTTTGTTATGGACTATCAAGGTACCATGGTGAAGAAGTGTTTAAATGTCATCCTGGCCATATAAGCCATGGGATATCTACAGAGAAAGAGGTGTTTGGCTGCCATTGTACAAAATACTGTTGAGACCACACCTAGATATAATTATGAATTTGGACTCACCTTTGTTAAATATGTTAAAAATTAATTGAAACTGCAAGGGGCCAAAGAACTACTTTTAGGCTCCTACCTGTTGGAGAAGACTGATAAAAAGAAGGGCTCAGCAACTTCAGTCTAACAATAAAAGAGATCTGAAGAGGAAGAAGAACTATTAAAGTAAAAGGTATGAGATCAAATAAGTATCAGCTATTTTCAGTGCATTTAGGCTTGAAATCAGAAGTAGATGCCCATGTGTCAGACATGCATGGTCCTCAGAAGAATCTTGCTGGCAAGAAATTTAACTGATTTCAAGATGAAACTTAATAAACTTAAGTAAGAGACTGTAAGAGGTGTTTGCTGACAGCTGCATGGCTTACCCAGAGTGCTGCTCATTACAGGCCCATTCAGTTTTTCTTGAATCTTAGTTCTGTTCAGATAAAAAAAAAATAACACCATTGCTGTCAATGGAGCCAGGATTTGTCCTTTAATATGTAATGCATGAGCTATATTTTATGTTACTTGTAACTGTGTATATTTTGTGAAAGGAAATTTTGCCAGTGAAGTTTTTTCTCCTACTTTAAGGGAACAAAAAGCCTTGAGAGAGGTTTTGGGCTACAGGGTTTGTTTTCTTCTTATTTCCTCCCCCCCGCTTTTTTCCCTACTTCTTTTTTTTTTTCCTTTTTTTCTTTCTTTCCTTTCCTTTTTTTTTTTTTTTTTTACATCAACAGGTATTTTGTGTCACTTTTTAAATTGGAAAGAACATTAATAACTGACTTTTTAAGTGCCAAGAAAAACAGAGTGTGAGGGAAAGGATGGCAGATCTTGTAAACTTTGCTATTATAACAGCTAACTATGCACATTTGTTTCACAAACAGGGCCATCAAGGAACAGCTACTCTTGTTTTCATTGCACACAGAATAAGTTGTATAAACAATGTGATTTACTTATAGTGTGCTGCATATTTGCAGAATGGTGCAAAACTAATTCATTTGTTGTTTAGACTTAAGGTATGAATTTGATCTGCCATGAATATAGTTTTTTATTGTGTCAGGAAGACTTAATATGTTGGCATCTGATTCTGCCACCCCTTCCACACCCACCCTCCAGAAGAGCTGAAAGCCATCTAAAAGCAATGACATCAATCGATTTTAAAATCTTTCAGCCCCTCCCACAAAGTATCAGCATCCTACAATTTTGGGCCTGAGAACATCCCATCAACCTTTGAAGACAAAAAGCTTAAGCATAGTTCAGCATAAGTGGGAAATACAGCACTGCCTAGGGGAAATAAATGTTCTGTCCTAACCTTAAAACCCACTCTCTTTCACTGTCTGCCAGCACACAGAACTGAAGTCTGGGTAAAATTAGTTGTACAAGAGGTAGAGATTTGGGATCTCTGGTGAGATTATGGATGCTTTGAAGTGCGGGTAGAGCATTTTGGCTCAGATTCATCTCACGTGATAGGTGGCTGTGCTTTATTGCTGAGTTTTAACTTGGTTCACCAAAAATAGCACACTTCATAAGTCTTTAAATAAATATTTTAGCTATACCATAATGTCTTTAATGTTCTTAATGCCTATTTTTATTCAGAGCTTCCAGCTGATGGGATTTCTGCAGGGCATTTCTAACAGGATGCTGATACACCAGCCAGTTTGAATTTTAAAGATTTAAGTCTGTCAGGATTTTCTGATTTTTTTTACAAAGAAATCAGGATTAGCATTGAAACTTGGACCTTGACCAACATTGAGTTTAAATAGTGTTAAAATTTTTCTCTCTTGCTTTGACACACTTTCTCTCTGACTACTGTGAAACATAACGAGTAGCAAGTATCCTTTGGTATATTACTGCATTTCAGTCTCCAAGAGCTCTCAGTTGCTTTCAAGTAGGACTGATTCATCCAACAAAATATTCAGCTGGATCATCTCTCACTATCTTTCATCTTCAGTTAAAAAAAATAAAATAGGTGGTGTTATCTGGAGTGTGTAAAACCACTGTGCTCCATAAAACATAGATAATGTTGTCAAACAATGGAAGTTCAATGATTTTCCTCTTTCTGTTTGTTTGTAGAAATAAATTTGCAAAGACTTTTTTTATCCTTGCAATCAAATAACTATTTCTGTAAGACACTTTCAATTTCTACTACAGCTTACATAATTATAATCTTGAACATTTTCAGGAACTTTGCACTTCACTAACAATCTTGTTTGACTTGCTAGAATTATATTGTTTTGCAGTTGCTTAGTTTTTTTCTTCTTAATCCATATCTAAAATTTATTTACAACATTTCTTCCTGAAATACATATCAGAACAATGACTGTAAAAAAATTCAATTATAAATGGAAAACACAGGAGTACCATATGGGCATCATATTAACTGCCTTCTTCAATTGGCACTGAAGATAACCCCTGTGTGATTTACAATATCATCAAAAAGGCAAGGTAAGAAATGGAAGTATGCATTAATACTATGTTCCACCACTGCAATGTATTTAAATTGTTTAAATTATCAGCTATTTTTATAAAAATGAGAGGTAACAATAGCAGAAAGATTATTACAATTTTGTTGAAATAGTTGATCTTTATTCCCTGACATTTAAAGACTTTCTTAAATTACAGTGAATTATTTTCAAATCTTTCAGGAATAACTCAGCTTCTGTGTCTGGTAATTGAATAGCTTGTCCACTGCTTAATTTCTGTGGTGAGCTTGCCTCTTTATGTCTTGGAATATCTTAAACCATTTACAAACAGCCTAAATATTCCTTGACTACAGCCCCACTTTAAGCCAGTGTTAGTTGACAGCTACTCACCAGAAGCAGAAGTTGAGAAGAGAAATATAGATCAAACCCCCTTTATGATCTTAAATCATTAATTCCCTCTGTCTCGAGAGACATAGCACCAACCTGGGCAAGAATCGGCTGGGGTAAGAGGCTTTGTGTCCAGTTGGTTTTGTCACAGAGAGGGAGAATTGGGATACCAGGGGCGGAGCTGGGATAAACAACCAACCAGATCAGAGCCCGGGCTGCTTGAACATTAGACAGACCCATCCATCTCAGAGTCACATGGCAGGGATCCGGCCAGGGGCCCAGGGGAGTCCATCGCAACAATTCTCCTCAGTCCTTTCTTCCTCTGACCCTCCCTCCCCATCTGTCTTTCTCCTGCTCACTTTCTTTGTCTTCACTCTCAGGCAGTCTTTATTGAAAGTTACCTTGTTGTGCTGTGTAAAACGTACATAGAAGATGAAAAAATGTGAAGCACAGTAAACAAGATAAAGCCATTTATTAAAGATAAACAAGGGCTGTTATAAAGGGAGAGGTAGTAAGGGATCCTCCTAAAAACCTTATAGTTAAATATAAAAAGGATCTTGTAGAGAAGGAGCAAGTCTGAAATTGAAAAATTATTATGCTATGAGAACATTTCATAGATCTGTAGATTATGAAGCCAGAGGGGAATAGTGCCGTGATTTAATCTGAACTCCTCCCTAAAATGGACCATGAGATTTACCCGAATTAATTCTTCTTTGTACCATTTTTTAAAAAAGAAAACATACCTTGACATAACATTTCCAACTACACAAAACTCCCTGCACTTCTGATAAGTCATTTCAAGAGCAGTTATACTCACTGCTAGAAAAATCAAGAATACAAAAGAAACAGGACAGTGGTCCATCTAGCTTAGTGCTTGGTCTTCCACAGTGGTGACAAGATGCAGTCTGGGGAGAACACATACCTCTGAGCTTCACTCCCTTGTCTTATCCCAGAATCTATTGGCATAAAATTAGGGATGTTAGAAGACATGTCCCTGACGCCTCCTTCTGGTATCTGTTAACAAACCTGCTATTAATGAATTTATTTCTTTTTGACTTCCTAACACTATGTACCTCCAAAACCTCTTGAGACAATTAAACCCAAAAGCTGTCTGCCTTCCACTTAAATAAATTCTTTCTTTTTTCCTGTCTTAAACTGCTCTGCTATAGTTCTCTACCAGTTTTGATAAGCAAGCTTTCAGTCTAATACTGCAGGACTTGGTACATACTGGTTTTTCTCTTATCCCTATGGCAAATTAAAATTTTTCTTATCTCAGCTTTGAATCTCTCCGTTATGTTCACCATGGAATCATGTCAGCAACTTCTGAAAGTTCTGTATTCAAAGATTTCTGTTCCCCATGTAACTACTTGTAGTCTAACATGAAATAGTTTCTTAGTTATTTGTTAAGGTAAACAGAAAATGCATTGATTGTTTCACAAAAGACGTTTTACATCCTACAAATAATTTTTTGTGACTGTTGTTTGCTATACCTCAAATTTGTTACCATCTGTTAACTTGCTTGGTGGGACATGTGTTTATTAATTTAAACTAATGAAACATACTCACTCCTTTTATATTTATGTTATTATTGTGAACAACTCTACTATTTTCAGCTGGCATTCCACTTAGTGGATTCCTTCTCCTTCCTAATAGTCAAAATACTCCTTGTCTTTAATTCTTCTAGCATTGACTTATTTCCTTTTTTATGCTCCATCTGTTTTTTCTTGTGGTTCCTAGGTTTTCTTTCCCAAATCTCCAAATTTAAGTTACTGCCACTGATTTTTTTCTCTTTGAAACACAATATAAAGATGAAAGAGTATAGGTATATATAAACCCAAAATGGATGGCTGCATGTTTTCCTCAAGGATATTTTATATTTTGTTGTCTTGTTGTAGAGTCACTACTATTCTTTTAAGAGTTCCCACTTCCCATTTATATGCTCCTCTAAGCTGGTATTCCTTCATTTCTTTCTTTTAAAGCAGCAGTAGCATTTGTTTTCAGTTAGAGTTACATTCCATTCTCAAACATAAACGTAAATTGAGTAATTAGCATTCTCATAAAAGAAAGGACTCAGATTTGATCTAATTTAAAATTTACATATAATGATTGCAGCAACCTTAATATAGTATTTTGACCAAGAGTCTCAGGAGCAATCTTAAATTTAATCTCCATGTTCATATTAAGTTTTGTTGGTTTCTAGCAATTTTACTTCCTTCCTATCTATTGAGAACTGCTGTTTATAAGAAAGACCAGTTCTTAAAAGAAAAGAGGTATTATGCAGGGCTCCAAATCTTGACTCTAGAATTTTATAGTATTATAAAAATTTCTGCGATTTGAAATTGAAAATCCAGTATCCTAATTTCTAGAACTTCAGTCTAGGTTTAGATAATTCTTATACATTATCTGCCTTATGATGGGTCTTTAGTAGAACTGTTTTGCCTGGTCATTAAGATCAACTGGCATAATGGAGTCCTTGTCATTACTGAATTATCAAAACATTTCTATCTATATTCTTGTTACAGGTTGCACCACCAAGAGAATCCCCATTCCCAAGGTGGTTGCTATAGACTGTCTTGAGGTATTGCCTTCTTCTGAATTTACAGGTTTAAGTAACTGAAATGATGCAAAGATAGTTGTTCTGTCTGTCAGGTGGGTGTTTATGCTGAGATTTTTCATGTCCAGGAAAGAGACACAAAGAAGCTGCAAAGGCACAAAGCCTTCTGGGGTAGTACCGGAGGCCTCTGTCTGGAGATGTATTAGTATATTTCAGCAAATTTAGATGTCAGGCTATTGAATTATGTTATCTAAAGGCTTTGGATTTAAAAAATGCTGTACAATCCACCAACCCATTGCATGGAAGCAAAATTAATGAATTTTAGCAGTCCTGCTAAAGTCCCTACTAAAGAAGTGACTCACCTCCAGAAGTCTTAAAATATTATTTCATAAAAAATAGGCCACATAGCTTTTAACAGTGTTCCTACACAGCATTCTTACATCATGTGGTTATAGTATACCAATGTTAGTAAGATAATCACTCTCAACAATGGATGTGGGTAAGTACATCTGCCACACGGCAATAATAGGATATCCTTCCAAAAAGCCATTTTTTAAAAATTTGAAATAAGTTTTTAACTATTCTTCTCATAGTCTAGCTGCCAAGGAGGTATTTTGTGGGCAATAACACTTTCATGTGCTGTTGGATTGGATATCAAAGGGCTCTCTACCTATCCTACTCTAAGCGTGCGTTGCAGCAGCAGACTGCCATTCCTCACCTTCCACTTCATTTAAGTACATTTTTATAGTACAGTGCTATGAAGTAGCCTCAGTTTAATCTGTGTCTGGATTGCTGTCAGTAGTGATAGTGACAGGTCACCAACAACAGTGTTCTCCATGGTGTTCACTGACAAGCCAGGAAATGCCCCTAGTGCTTGAAAACTGTTATCTCTTTTGTTCTTGGAGCATCCATGAGGACCAAATTCCCATTTTTCAAGTGAAAAAACTGAGGCAATTTAAGCATTTTAAAAAGAAAATATCTGTCTCTTGATTCCCAGCATTATGCTTTCATTACAGGACAGCTTTTCCAGCTTTGATGGCCTGCTTCAAGTATAGCCTTTTTTTCATTAAGCAAATACTGATTCTGTTCTCCTGCTTGCAAGAAGACTAGAGTTAACCTGGCTCTTTTTGGTTGCTTCATTGTTTGTGAATCTCTTGAGAATAGCATTTATTAATTAACTTTTGCTTATCTAATGGGCACTCACAAGCATCTTTTCTCTTGGCATGTGTTAAAGCAGCAGCTATTAAGAATGCTCCTCCATGACAAAGTGTCAGGCATTCCCTTTAACTATTTAATATCATGCAGACAGTCCATCCCCCAACATTTAAACCAGATTATATGATTTAGAAGAAACAGGACAGGAGCACTCATAACTCTTGTTATTTATTTTATAATCATCCAGCTCCTTATTATAATTAGTAATTTATATTATGGTGGTAACAACAGCATACTACTTATTTTTGAACTTAGTTGAGAAGATATCAATTTCCATCTGAAAAAACAGACTTCTAAATCAACATGAGATGTCATTTGAATTCTGTCTAACCCTTGAAGTAGCTGGTATTAGTAAGAGATGAGGAGGATCAAAGGGTTGTAGGAAAAGATGCAAGTGAACTACCATGACAAGAGCTGGTGGTGGCAGGTACAGCACACTGGGATTTTGGAGGTTTGCTAATACATCTAGCACTAGTTCTGAAGGATCAGTATACAGATCTCCTCTGTCAAGTGATACATAACATGTTAATTCAGACTTTCGTCATTTGGGGAGCAGAATTACTGGAGTAACAAGCCTAACTATTATTTTCTAAGGTCATCTCTGTGAGAAGATTTGATTGAGATGGCAGAATGGGAAAGTAATGGAACCTGACTGTTATCCTGTGATGTGCACAGTCACTAAATGACAGGAAGAGAATTATTTCGCTGTTTATACATCAATTTCAATGAAATAGAAGTAATGAAATGTACTGATTGTTGTGAAGTATTTTGATATCTATGATGAAATGTCCTAAAAATTTGAGGCTCGTTCCAAAGCCCTTTGAAGTCCTCAGAAGGCCCTTGATTCAGCTATCTTAATTTGCATTTGCCTTAGTCTGCAAGTCACCCACCAGATTACTGAAATTTGGAAATGTACCATCGAATGCATTTCTCAAAGATGAAAAAATATATTCTCAAGTAATCATTATCATTATCTTTGACTATTTGACTATTCAGTTTGAATTTAGAAAACAGCAGAATGATATATGCATTTGGATTATTTGTAATATTTTACAAGATCAAGGTGAAAACTTAGAAGACAGAGAAGGAAAAGCCCCAGCATGTTTCGTTGACACCAAAGAACAAACTCTGACAGAAACAAGCACTGGGGTTTTTTTTTATCTTTCTTTTCTGAAGGTAGATGAAAAAGATCAGGAGAAAGTATGTCTCATTAGAAGTGAATAAGTCTGTGGTAATCCATACTAAATTTACCAGGTCGTATCTTCTAAGAAGGTATTAGACACCAAAGGGCAGGTAGTTATATTACAAAAAAAAAAAAAAGAAAAAAAAGAAAAAAAAAAGTATTGAAAAGTTCATGTTTAATTTCTTTTTCCATGTAATAAATGAAATGGCACAGACTTTCGAGAAGAATTTTAAATCTTTTAGTGTGATAGGTAAGGTGAGAGAAGGTTGTAAAATGAGTGCTCATTATTCAACAAAGCTCACAACAAATGAAATGTGTGCTGTAAGAACATACTTTGTTTTCTTTTTTTTTTTTTCTGGAGAATAAACACTTTCTTTTTGCTAAAATAGAAATATTATCTTTATGAAGAAAACGTTTTTTCCTAATCAATATTTTTTAACCTCTGGGTTATTACTTCCTCAAATATCTTTTTTTTTTCTTCAAGATTGGTCTATGTACTTTAATGAAAAATCTGAACAGACACGTGCCATTGTTCACATTAAACTTTCAAAGGTTATTAGCTGTGATAGGGCATTACTTGTATTCCGTACATTTTTTTTGTGATGTATCAGGTTCTTGGGATGTATGTGTGTGTGTATATATATATCATTGGGAGTGAAAAGAATTAGCTGTTAGCAAAACAGGAATATCCACACTCTGGTTAAAGATTAGGAAACACATTCTGTTCTTGCTATGCCATATGTTTTATATCTTGTATGTGCCACTTGGCTTCTTTAAATTGCAGTTCAGGTATCTGATAAATGAGATTAATATGATAGGGACATTTATCTATCTTTCCTGCCCACTTCAGAAGCCTGGTGATTGCTGGAAACTTTAAAATTTATTTTTATTAAACTCCATGTGATGTAAAATAATTTAACTTTTCAATTTTCTTATTTTCTTAATTTTTAGAATAGAAAACATGCAAATAACATAAAAAGTGATTTATATCTAAAACCTCTTATGCCAGCTAGTAATTCTCCAGAAGACTTTTCTCTGCCAGATCATTATTTGTATCACAAAACAGCTTAAATTCTCAGGAGTCCAAAACCCTGCTTTGTCTCCATCAGGACTTCGACTGTTGGGTATCTGCTGGAATTAGCTCAATGCTATTTTCTTTGGAGCCCACATCTAATACGAGTCAATGGGTTTGAATGTATACCTTCTAACCAGACGTAGACCGTACATCAAAATAAAGCCTTAGATATTTTATTGTTTCTTGAGCTCTGGCCAGAACAGGATGATGAACACTGTGTTTGAAACTGCTGATGCTATTGAAAAACTCTACAATAAAATATCTGTTGCTATCTTTTTTCCTTGATTACCAAGCTGAAAGCAAGCTTTAATAATAAATGGCAAATCATGATTGCTTCCTTTTCTATGTCTGTCACCCATCTTATTTGGAGAATAAGATAAGACCTGATTATTGGGCTCAATTCCAGTATGCTTGTAAAATTTCGGTGTTCTCTCTCATCCTGCTCCCACATTATCAAAAGTTCTCTGTGAACTCTGCCTTTCAATCTTCTTATACAGTGCACGCTATCCCACGAGTTTGGGTACACAATTTTAGCTGAGCCTATATCACAAACTTACAACTCATGTAAAGGTAGATAGAAGCCCATTCTCCATCTCAATCATAAATACTTTTAAATAAGAGTCATATTCTTAACTTCACTGGACCCATTTATGAGAGATCAAGCAAAATGCAAAAAAACCTGGTTGTAGTACAATAAGGATGAATAAATAAGTAGGAATACATGATATACTAGTATATCATGAGACTGGACTTGATCCTATGTGTCCTTTCCTAGCATAACTACTATTTTTCTCCTGATTAATTTTTAAAAAAACATTTATTTTATGAATTTGGGAACTTCTCCAAACTGAACAGTTGTTGTAACGGGGAATAGTTACAACATGTATAAGATAGCGATGAACGTTGGAAGGAAATATGAAGCAATATTTTGCTGGATGTTCAGAGATATTTATTTTCCAGCCCCATGGCTGGAGTTTCCAGGCAGACTCTCCCAGTCACAGGACCCCCAGCTCTTCCTGGGCCCCGGGCACACAAACCGACCAATCAGGAACAGGTATAGGGCCCACGTGACATGGGAGCAGGGGCAGGGGCAAACCCGTACTTCCAGGCCCCCCATCCCCCACCAGGACTTTGGGTGAGATATCCCAACAAACAATCTTTCTTTAAAATATATGCATAATTGATGTAAGGCTGCATTCTTCTTTTGTGAGATCTGAGTTGATGGGGGAAGTTGCTGGCACTTCAGGGAAGAATTTGACATTCCAGCTTTCTGTCTAAACTCCTGTACGGGTTGGGGCTGTTCAGACTAAAGACTAACCCTGTCTACTTCAAGTTCTTGTTTCAAAATTATTCTTATTTAAGATTTTGGCACTTTTTCCTATGTTTAAGAACATTATCCAATGCTGTTAAAAGTACTAGAAACAATCCCATCAATTTCAACCAATGTTGCGTCAGAACAAAAGAGAATAAAATGTTCAGTGGTTTAATTTTTCATTCTAGAGGTCCTTAAAGTTACTTAATTTTTTAGAGCTTGAATAAGTAATCTGGGAGGAAGAAAGTATCTCTAGTGTTAGTATCAGGGGCAGAATAACTTCGTTATCTAAATGTACAATATCATTCTTGTTCATGGGATGTTGAACACTTCATTGGATTGAACAGAAGAAAACTGATAATGACAGATCTTTACTAAATATATAATTAAATCTCTAGTGGAATAGGTTCTTCCAGGCAGGTAAAGGGATGACAAAACATTTCATGTGATGTCAACAGATATCTTAGTGAACCTTATCCTCCTAACATTTACAAAACAATGTTAATTTCAGTATCCTTCTTACCATGCTTTGCATGTCATATGCCAGATTCACTTCTCTGCAATAATGACAACACATACTATGCACATCATGGTTAATGGCTCAAAAATTAGGTTTCTGATCTTGTAATAAACATGGGTTGGGTAATGCGGTGGAAGGCCCTCATCATTAGGAAGGTTTAAGGCTCCCAGGGCACTTTGCAGCACTACCCCAGCAAGCCCTGGCTTTTAATTACCTATTACACACTCTTCCACTTGTCCTGCATCTGCTGAATACACATTTATGTTAGTCAGGTGGGCACTGGTTCCATTATAGCTATAGTCATGATGATTAACAGATAACTTAAAGATTGCTTTTTTTTCTGTTTTTCTGCTGCATCCTTCTTGCTGCTATTTCTAGTATCAAACTGATCACAACAATGCATAATAAACACCAGTATGATCTTTTGAAAGTTTTATTAAAAGCACAAAATCATGTCTGCTAGTGAATGAATACCTAAGATACAAGCTTACTCAGATTACAATCTGTTTTCTTTTAAGACCTTTCTTTCAAGCAAAACAATGTACAAAGTACCTTCCAAGGTCAAGTTTAATAGCAGGAAATCTCCAGATAACAAAGGTATTTAGGATAACTGATACAGGCACATGCTGAAGAATGAGAATCTGCAATGAATGAACATCCACCTGCAGCTTTTTCTTCTGAAGCGTTAATACAGGACCATAGGAAGCTTCTGTTCTTTCAGCTTCAAGGAATTATAGGTGGTTTCTAGGTCTTTGTTGTACATTAACCAGAGACTGAGCAATGCAGACGCATATGAAGAGCCTCCTTTTGACATGCTGAGAAGTTAAGGAACATTGCCACCTCACAGTCAGGGCTCACAGGGAGACATCCTTATGGTTTTTCTAAATTTAGGTTTTTCTAAATTTTCTAAATTTTCCGAAATAGGTGGTGCAGAGTAGCTATTCTAAAAAGCTCTATACTGATGTATCCTTTTATTTCCAGAAGAAAATTGTGTATGCAAAGGAGGTTGAGAGGGGATGGGGAGGCTTTCTAGCCCAAGAAAATCTTTGTGCTATAACCAAATATTCTTCAGTATTATGTTCTGGTTTAAACATCCTAAGAATATATAGACAAATCCACAGGTTAGTAGAGCTTCCAGATGTATTTCTCTTTGCCTTGCTCAGAGCTGAAGGCAGAAAGCTCCTCCATCTACTGTCTGTCTGGGGCACTTGGTCTGCCTCTTTCTCACCTGAACTTCTGACACTTCGGACCCCTTCCCTCCACCCTCTTTTAAGGTCTGATAAGTGCAGGAAGGATGAGGCTCCAGAGTGAAACGCACCAGATGTCTATCCTGGAGCACAGAGAAAGTCAGATGCAAAGGTCTGGGGGTGTGTGTGTGTGTGTGTGTGTGTGTGCTTTTGTTGATCAAGGACCAGAATTTCTACCCTATTTCTGTATCATGCTGTAGTACTAGTTTTTCTACTTGTTAGTCAAGTAGGACTGGCAAGATAGGTCTTTTCTTTGGGTCTGATTTAAAGTCCATTGAAGTCAATACAGAAAATTCCTATCTGGTTTCACTCTGACTAATGTTTTACATCATTAGGTTTTTAACCCAAGTAAAACAAACTCTGAAAACAGTTAAATTGTAATTAATATTCTTCAATTGTGTGACTCTCTTCTACTCTTCTTCCACTCAAAATTCCAAATACAATGGGATTAGGTAGATCTTGAGAATTAAATTTAAAAATTGCATTCTTTCTCCACCATTAAAAAATGCAATTTAAGCTTTCATGAATAGAAGTAGTACTACAGCTCACTTTTGAAATGTATGCCTCATTAGTTAATTTATAATAAATTTTTTCTAGTGCCTCATCACTTTGGTCTTTTGATATTTTAGATTGGACAGAAGGAACAGCTCTGCAGCAATACTGAGTAGCAGAGAGTCTCACTAGACTATCATTGCAGTGCAGGTGAATTATGAAAACAGATGGTAGCTAATGGCAATTGAATTAAAATAACACTATTATTAATCTAGAGGCAGTTCTACAGAAATCTTTACCCATAGATCTCAGAAACTTATAGATAGATTGCTAAACTGAGGACTCTATTTTGCTGTTCAGTCACAACAAAATAAGACCACAGTCCTGGAAACTGTAGGCAGCAGTCTGTGCTCCATCTGTTGTGCTCTACATCAAGCCAGCTCTGTTGGCTTTTGTCAGCAGGTGAGATGATAGCATCATATGTTGAATAAAGTATGCTTTGCTGAAGCATAAGCCCATACCACATTGCTCAGGAAGCAGAAGGACTGTGGGGAAATACTGTTCCCATAAACCAGAATGGATCTTCTTTTCAGAAGAGCAGAAGATCCATATTCTTTCCTTGCAAGAATTTCTCAGCAAGCTTCATGAAATATAGGAACAAGGAGACCACATTTGAGTGAAAAAAAAAAAGAGTAAAGCCAAATTTCTGATTTTGAAAACGAGAAGTGATTAAATCAAGTTCACTATTATATTATGGGAGCAACCTTGGTAGCCACTGAAATGAAGACATTTTTAGAATTAAAACATGGTTATTTTTCAAAGGATGGAAAAGATCATGATAGTTTTCTTAAGTGGCAATAGAAAATATTGAGCCATTGGCAATTTGAATTCAGGTATGCATTTTAAAATCCTTTTTTCACCTTGGAACACTCAATATTAATTGCAGAACTGGAGCAGTGCTGATAATGGCGTTTTCTGCGACTTCTAACCTGATTCTAGAATGTGTAAAAAATAAAATAAGTTTGAAAGTTCCTGTTAAACTGTTACAGAGATAAGAAGCAATTATATGAGATAGTTGTTCTGCCTGGTAAAAGTGGATATTTAAATTTTCCTTCTGCCATTTACCTTTTTCTTGATAAAAATAATTACTTTATCTTGCAAACATAGAAGCTTGTCACTTATAGATTGCAAAAAAAATCACTTAAAAGTAAAAAAATGTACAGCAAATAACGCATTAAAATAGATTTTACACTCAGTAAAGTTAAAATGTTGCAATTGAAAATGAATATATTTCACTAATGCTAGTAAGAATTAGAAAACAAAAGTTCTAATGTTTTCATTTTAAGACCTTTGTGATTTTCATTTCATTACTGCTTTTGGATTTTATATTGTTACTTTAGCTGACTTTTTGCTAATGCCTAAATACTGCAGACAAGAAAGCAATATAATTTCAAAAGACATTTTTTACTGTCTTAGTTCTACTGTGCTTTTGTGTTAGCAAAATCTTCTTCAAGCAACTGACATGATTAGATTCAAAGCTTTTAACTGGTTCAACACTGTGATCACAAATACCACCTTTCAGTCCAAGTGTCTTGGACTGCATAGATGTAATTTCTTTTAACCCTTCTGTGAAGACAGTACTGGAACAGAAAATTTAGGCAAGATCATCCATGTAGTCTCCTTTATTTACTAAAATATCAAAGGTTGGAATATTTTTTTTTAGTTACTCATAAAATTGTTTGAATGTGGACCCCAGCTTGTTGTTGCTTATGTGATGCCAATGCTGTCTTTGTCTTCCAAAGCATTAAATAAGCCCACAAAGAACCATGCAGCTCACCCCAGTCAACAATTTTTCTCAGCCAGAGCAGTTCATTTCTGCTCCAGAAGAAGCTGAAGTGCTTGAAAATCTGTCATTAGTACCCCATCTTTCAGAGGGCTAATATTAGCAGTGCTGTCAACACAGGTTACAGAACCTGTTAAGGAGATTCCTCTCCCTGCCCCTTGGCCTATGTGTGAGTCCACCAGACCATTAAAAGTTCTGAATGAATAGTTCTGTGCTTCTGTTCTAACCCTGAATATCTGTGTTTTTCTTGGCCTTCTATAAGATTGTTGGTCTTCAAGGTACACAGTAACATGAGGATGGTTATACACAAGGCTCTTCGCGAAGAGATCCTACAGCAGACTTTCATAGAACTTGGGAGCATTCAGTGAATTGAACTGCACTTACTTGAAGATCTGAAAGAAAAGGTGAAATATTTTATGTAACTAGTTGCTAGAAATAGGTTGTCTTGTTTGGGTTTTTTTTTATTTCTGATGGTGTTCTGCTTAGCAATATATTTATTGTACTGGTAAGTCTGAAGCACAAACAAAACTGCAACTCCTAACAATGTTCAAAATTACAAGCCAGGACTGTAAGACTGGCATAAATTAAAGAAATTATATGACCATATGATTATTTTCTCTCTTTTTTTTCAGGCCATACAGAACAGTAAGGTCATACTTTCTAGCTCTTTTCACATACCAGTATTTGAAGTTAAAGTTTTTAGATTAAATTTTAGTTTTTCCATGCAATAAAATATCATGGAACTGAAGTTATAAAGGGAAACCAATGACTGCAAGACTTCACAATTACATTTGTCTGTAGGCCATTCTGCCTTCCTGAAGAATATAATAAATGCTGTATTAGTTCATATTACAGGTGTTTTCAGAAGTGGTTGCTTCTGGGTGTTTAGCTAAGTAAAATGAAATAGGTAAATGTAAAGTGATGCTCTTGATTTCCTACAATGAAGAACTTGGTTAGGCTTTGCAACCAGGACCACTGTGTTGCATACGCATTAACTTTTACCTTTGGCTTTCATAAAATTCTGTGATAGCAACTTCTGTAATTTAATTACATGATCTTTTTTAAAGTAGCACTTAGTGTTTGTACTATGTTATTGGATCATGCCATTTGCTTTTCTTCAACTCATTTTGTAAGCAACAAGATTACCACTACTCTCTGTTCAAGTTGTCCCCATTATGCATGGTTTTGGTCTTTCCTTCTTAGTTTTGACAGGCCTAACTCATACCTTCTGCTTTAACTCATACCTCTGGAATCTGATCCTTGGGACTCCCTTGCTCCATAAAAGCATTAATGTTTATTGGTAGTCAGTTGTATCCAGCATAATTCTTCAAATAGCAATCACCCTAAAAGCACAGGTGTTGCAACTTCAATCCCTTGTAAAGAATGTGATGATTTGTGAAGTTCTGATAGCCAGAAAACTGTATTTGTTCACTGTTGGGGCCCTAGGGGTCCTGAAACAGTATGAAAGGCTTTAGAACAAGGGACATGCAGCTTATGAACCTAGGACCAATAGGGAAGTTACACGTTTTACATATAGCCAATAGAAAGTACGAAGTGCACACACTTGGGACCAATAGGGAAGTTACGCGATCATGTGTACAGAACCAAAAAACTGTATAATTGGCCGTACTGGAGAACAATAAACGGAGCTTGTTACTTGCATCATATTGGTGTGATTTCTCCCCACCGCTTCGGGCCGCAGCAGTTCACCATGGTGTTTTTCGGGGGACTGGAAAGTGGCTGCAGTTGCCTGCACATAGATTCTGAAGTGACCCTATTCTGTTATTTTTATACTCTCTCTTTTCCTTGTCCTCCAAAAACAGTTGGAAATAGTGTCAGCTACTAAGGCAGTAGAAAACATCAATAACTACCTATCTCCTTGTCTCTTGACTTGTGACAGAGGACTTGGGAGCCGCTTAGTCGATACCCTAATGGAGATGCCTGTTAAAAATACAGTGTTATCTGGTTGGTAGATAAAGAAGATAAAAGAGGAAGGTACAATGGAAGATGCTACAGAAATCAAAATGCCTCAAAGAATACACATGAACTGAGGCAAAACCAAAGTTTTCAGTAAGTTCCAGGCAGTTAGACTTGAATGCTTGACTGCAGTTCTGGTGCCACAGTTCTTCCAATTTTTCCTCTGTTTTCATTCAGCTTGCAAATGAACTTATGATGGTGTTCTTCCCCTCATTCACCTCTTTCTTTAGACTGGAAAAATATATAAAAATAGAGTAAAGGAGCAGTTGGTTCTGCTAGTTTTGAACATGACATTTTAAGGGAGGTCTACATTATAGAGGCAGAGATAGTAGGGAGGTGATGTTATTGTCATACTAGTCAGGGTCTCCAGAGTGTCCCCAAAAGCTTGGAGTATTATTTTGAGGAAATAATATAAGGGAAATTAGCTCTATTCCTGTCCTGAGTATCTGCCATAAGGCCTTTGTGTTCCTTGCTGGTCCTCTTGTCCAAACTGGATGCACACAGACAAGATCTAGCAGACTCACTACTCTCAAAACAGAATTTCTGAAAGAAATGATGGAATTTTCTTGAGATGATTATCTGTTAGCTCTGAAAACTGGACATTCTCTCTCAATCTCCAAGCTTTTGTCTTCTATTGCAGTGCACTTATATATCTGTAACTGTTGCCTTTACATTTGGGTACCTCGTTTTTATTAGATGTGGTTGAAAAATGGAACATTTTCTCAAGGGATTTATTTTACATTTTTTAGTATTTGTTTTTTTAGATGTTGAAGTTCTAGAAGTAAGAATTTGAGAGAAAATAAAAGAAAGTTGAGTAGTTCTTTGAGAAATGGAATGAAGGATTAATGCACAGTTTTTCAGATCTTGCCACATGGAGAAAGGTTTGAGTTCTTGCCTATTTTTGCGGTAGCTGCAATAGTGGCCAGCAACAAGTGCATAAGAAATCTTGACTTTGTAGGAAAAATCTGTTCAAGTATACAAATTGGTTCAGACACAGTATGATATTATTAGCATAACATTTAAAATTTCTTTTTATTTTGCTGTTTTTTTCTAATTATGGGCACTTATTTAGTTAATGAACAAACGAAGCTGCATACAAAAAATCAGCTTGGTCCAATTTTGCTGATATGATGCACATTTTACAGCTATATTTCTTGACTACAGCAAAACTGATACACGTATTGTAGGAGTTTCTATTTGATTACCAAATCCCAGTCAGGCAGTCAGGTCGCAAACCTCCAATGGACAGATATGTGTGAGTTTTTCAATCAAATCTGATAGAAATTAATTTGAGGCTAACATTTCCCTTTGAGATGCTTTCTGTGTGTGCTTGTGCACACAATACAAGCTTTGTCATGCTGGAAGCTCTTAAAGAGTACCTTGATTTTAAGGGAATAGCTTTTCCCCTGCTGAATAGTAATAGGATTTGATATTATATAGGACAAGATCTTTGAAACTTTGATTATCCCACCAGAGAAAATACTTTCATGTAAACAGATTAAAGCCATAACATTTTTTTTTCTGACTTTGAAGACATTTATCTTGTAACTTTATCCTGCTTCAGATATTTAATTTTAGTTCTGTAGCATCAAATGCTAGCATTATTCAGTTGCTATTGTTTTCTTTGATGTCTCGGTAATAGGTGCTTATTGGATTGAGGCAAAACAGAAATAAAGGCACATGCAGGTGGATGGGTATAGATAGGGAATAGAAAGGCGATTACACAAGAGTGATATTCCAGTGCCAGGGAAGTATCTGGGTTCAAAATATCGACCTGCTCTACACTTACTTTGGCATCCAGGCCCCTTTCTATGCTGCCCATCAGAGTTGTGGCCCATGCTTTCTCTTTCCTCGCTCAAGAGCAAGGATGATGCTAATAGAAGGAGTTTTCCATTTTAGCAAAATAAAAGGAGAGAACCATGACTTCTTTTTATTCCTATTACTACATCTTTTCCATTATGGTAAACAAAGATCCCAACTTGGAGCAGAATATGTGATGGCAAAGAATCATGTGTCCCAGAAAGGAGGAGCTTTAAGGAGTAGAGAAGTCATTTATCTTACATTAATAAAGGTAAGGAGACACAATTTCCTTCACAAAGTGGAATACCTTGGAGAGTAGTTGAAAGAGTGACTCTGCTGGGTAAAAATAGCTATACCCTTAAACAAACAGGATTGATAGTATAAAGGCCTTTAATGTTATGCTGTCATGCAGCTCCTTCATGAAGTGCTGTGTCAAAGGGGAAAGATCTTATCCTCTGACAAGGTGAGATTGGCTGAAAGCAAAGGTCCCCCATCACAGTCTCCCAGCTCCCATCAACCTGTTGGCCATCAGAACATCTGGTAGCTCTCTGTTTTCTTATTCATTATTGTGAAACATACTAATGACACTGATCACTTATACTTCCATTTGGCTAGATGCAAAAAAAATACAGTAGCCCAAAGGCTACCATGCTGATGAGTCAGAGGCTGGTAGTGATGAATCCTAGTAGTTTCTGAATTTCTAGATTCCTTTCAGCTGCTTATCACTTCTTCTACAATGAGCGAACAGAGGGTAAGAATATCCCAGGAGATCAACAAAAAATCAGCGTACAATGCTTTTAATGATGGGACTTGAATTTTCCAAATGTTATTCTAAAGAAGCTGCCTGTCATTTGCTGTAATCCACTGCAGGAACTGGAAAGGTACCAAGGTAAATCCCTCCTTTCTTTTACTCAACCAGACTTCATAATGCTTGGGCCATATGAGCTGGACAAGAAGTAACTGAGGGAGGGCAGATGCTGATCAAGGGCAAGGCTCATGTGGTACTGCTAAGGTAACAGCCCTGCAAATGAGTGAGATGGCAGCCTCTCTACGAAAAAGTGTGGCACAGGAGATGGCTCTGTGAAACCTGAGAGCAGAGCACTTTATCCCATCTACAGAGATTCCTAGAGGGTGGAGCTTGTGGCATCTCTTTTCAGCTCTACAAAGAATTCTCTACCAGAACCTAGAGAAGCTGTTACACTATTTTCAATGTGAGGAGTGGAAGGGGAATGGGGAAAAGACAGCTAGAAACAACCTACAAGTAAAAAATTTTGTACATTTTTAACTGCAATCTGGTCTTTGTCTCAAGTTGTTGCATATGGAATAAATACTAGATTAATATGTATTCAGTCAGTGTCTGAAATTGTCCCAAATGATCTTCCCTTTGAAGGCTTACAATGCTTTTACCATGGCCCAGAGAAGCATTTCTAACAATCACTAAAATCTTAGTGAAATAAACACAGAGGGCTGTTAATGCTAGCTCAGGGAATCTACACTCTTAAGGGGTCTGCTGCCCTTGATCTGTGAGGGAAGTTGTACTGATATTTAGGGCCATTGGAAAAATTGCAATTCCCATAAGACTGCTGAGAGGTAGTTTAGGTCTTGAATGTTTGGAAAGGGAATTAATGCATGATATTCTTATATCACACGTATTTTATATTCTTATAAAGCCAAGTGATTTTATGTTATGGTAATTCCATGGCATGAATTCTTATCACTCCTCTTTTAGTATTTTAGTGTCAAGTACTGAAGCATTGTGCATTAAAATTGGCACAAAAAACCTTATTGAAAATAAGAGTAGTGTGTCTTAAAAATCATAGCCTATAAACTGGAAGAAAAAAAAAAAAACAAAAAAAAAGACAACTAGTCTGAATTTTTGGATTCTCACAATTTTGCTATTGCTGTGGCTAGCAGCATCAACTGCTTATGCTTTTTGTGTTTCCACCCAAATACATCTATTGTGTTCTTGGAACCTCATTTTTCAGAAATACTGTTTTGTGTATAAAGCAGCTTGAGGGAATAAGATACAGAGCAAGGCCATAAAGGTCTTCCAGGAGTAGGAACATGTGAAGATAGAACTCATTAAAATCTCAGCATGATATGACTTATACAAGTCACACAAATAAATAATCTAGAAGTGTATGGACTTTATGCGTGTTTTACTTTACCTTGAAAACCAATGTAGTTTAAGCACCCAGGGACGCCACAGGCATTTGCTCCACTAAAGATGCTGAAAGCACTAAGCAAGTACTGGCCTGCACAAAACCATTTACATTTGATACGTTGATATAGCCTGTGGCATACAATATTAATAATTGTTCTCATTTTTACACTCTGTCCAACTTAATCCAGATCATTTGAAACTAAAAACGTTGATCCAAAATGCTTTGCGCATGTCCATGTCCCATGAACATGGGACTTAGTCTGTTTCTTTGTGGTCTCAGGAGATGGAAGTCAACATAGTTTTATATAATTTAAGAATGCTTTTCTCATTCACCCTAGTTCAGGATTTTGTTGAAAATTACTTCCATTTAATCAATATTCAGTTTTAAATGCTTTAGACAGCTTCATAGAGCCTATGTTGATACAATGCACTTTCATCCTGGTCCATTTTTTTCAGAAGTGGCTGGGTTTTGTCATAATTTCCCTCTTCTTAAAGGCTTTTACCCATTCACTGATTAAATCTTCATCCTTGAATAATAACAGAGTGTTCTGCCCTGTCCAGGAGACTATACTCTCCACCTCTTCATTACTGGTCTGCATTGTACCATTATCTTAGCTTGTTCTCTTCATGGCTGCTGGCACCTATTTTATTTGAGGCAGTGAATCTCTCATTATAGGCTTATTAGCATCCATGTCAAGACAATGTGAAAAGTCTTCCTCTTTTAAGACTGATGAATACAAACAAGCAGAGAATAGAACCCATAAGCAATCTTTATCATTTCACTGCTGCATTAATACCTCTAACTCTAATTGACAGGGTAATTAAACCCCAAAGATATCCCAAGAAAGCAGCCTGGGTAGCTGCGATTATGCCATGTAAGTGACACAGAACACGTTCTGTGAAATAGGATCAAAATGGTTTCTGTGCATTTTGTGTCACGAAAGCAGCTGTCCTGATGATTCGCATCCTATTAAATCCTATTTAATGTGCTTTGAGCATGTCATAATCAATTAAAAATAGTTGTCATTTCAGATAACAGTTTTGGGATTTTGAAACTGGGAATAGATTCCTTTGGACAAAGACTCCTAAGGGCTCTCCTCTGTAGGACCTCTGTCATTCACTCACCTCTCAGTCCTCAGGTTTGTAGCAGTTCAGGGTCAGGACTCCACGGGAGATCTCTATAGCAGAAACAATTTTATTTTTCTACTCTCTCCGAAGTCTTCACTCATTTTTTTTCCTGAAATTGGCACCTGTCTATAGTTTCTCTGCAGTTGCTACCACATTGTTCTCACTCTTCATCCTCCTTCTAGCTCCTATTTTTTTATTAATCACCTCTTATTTCACTTGGGTTGCCTGCTCTTCTGAGTGTTCCAACTGCAGGAACAGTGATTTTCCATTTGTGGACAATGAAATTGTAAAGGGACAGATGTATCAGTTGATTTCTTACACTAGACTAGACTAGAATATTTCATCTGGAATAGATTTAAAATGATTGTCCAATGATAGTCCAACTGCCTGTTCCATTCAAGGCTGATCAAAAGCTAAAACATGTTATTAAGGGCATTGTCCAAATGCCTCTTCAGCAGCCTCTTCAGCACTGACAGACATGGGGGGACCTCTTCAGGAAGCCTTTTTCCAGGGTTTGACCTCTCTGGGTAAAGAAATATTTCCTAATGTCAGGTCCATTGGGCCTGACGGGATTAATTCATAGTAGTGAAGGAGCTAGCAGATGTCCTGGGAGTCTAGGGAGGTTTCCCACTCACTGGTAGCTAACAAACACTATTCCAATTTACAGGTCCTAGCAGAGTCCTGGGGGTGCTCACAGGCCTCAGTGGCTGGGACTGGCCTCTCCCCACTCCCACCATCTCCTGCCAAGGGCCCGGGGGACGTGTCCCGGTTCCGCCTGGGACCTTCAGTCCCTGCCTGACCCCTGCTATAGGTGTGCCCATCTCTGTCCCTGTCTCCTGGGTGGGCCCTGGGACCTGCTCTGCAGAGCTGCTCTCTGGGGTGGAACCCTCAGACCTGGGTCGAACCTTGTCATGTAGAGCTCTGGGTTTAATGTGGCATAACTGCTCTGTTCTATTCCCTGCACTCACCATGAGCCAGATAATGATGAGACTGTTATTTGTGTGAAGTTCTGGAGAGTTTTCAATCCAAAAATACATTCAAGAACACAATACACAGGTTACAACTGGAAATAGGATATCATTTTAATTTTTGTTCTTCTGAATCCATTTCAGAGCTGATGCTCACAACCATTACCACAATGTGCATGTGTAGCCAGGAGCAGTTCTTCAGTTTAGCTTGAAAAGCAATCCTTTGTAGTCTGGAAAAGGCAAATGACAGAGCTACAGGATGCAGCAGCAGGAATACAGGTCCAGCAGGTCCTGTTTCCTGAAGAGTGAGAACATGAAGAATAAGAATCAGCAGCAAAAACACAAAAGGTGGGGTGGGTACTACCATGGGTATATTCCAAAGTGTAACACGTATCAATTACTAACACACTCTTTGTCTTTCAAGATTTGCTTCATTGCTGTGCTCCCAGGCCAGGGACACATGAAAAGCACTGTCATGTCTGTCCTGTGCTTGTGTTGCAGGCAGGAGAACTAAAAAAGGCAGCTCTGGATGGATGCAAGACCCCCATGGCAAATGGAGCCAAGGGAAGAGCAGAGCTCAGCCCCACTCCAAACTTGCAGTGGGCAAGATAGCCAGAGAGAGCCAGGGAATGAGTGGTGCCTTGGAGGTGTGAGGTTGACAGAATTTCACTGCTTGCTCAACCAGCTGTCTCACCATTTTATCCTCTGAGATGCCTCAGGCTGCCTGGAGAAACAGCTTGAGAGATCCTGGCAACTCAGTGGCCCCGAAATGCAGCAGTGATAGCTGTTAGTCCATCACCACAAACAGAAGCAAAGAGGAGAAATACAGCCCACACTCTTAGCTTTGTTCCCGTGTTCTTCAGTCCTCTCATCTCGAGAGAGACGAGGCAGACTCAACCCCACAGAAGGAGAGCTGGAGCAAAAATCGGACGACGGGTAGGCTGTGGCTGCCTTTTACCTGGGGGAGGGGAAAGGGGACAGCAGGGGGTGGACCTGAGGTAACCAGCCAATCGGACTCTTTTCCAGGGGAGTCCGGGCTACTTTCACTTTACCGGAGCTTGGGTCAAAGGAGGGATTCAGAGCACGTGGCCAGGACAAGCTAGGGAGTGCCTGGGCAGACAGCAACGTGAGGGCAGCAGGCAAGAATGGAGCCACAGGGGCCCAGAGGAGCCCTGACAAGGGGCTGTGCCCAGTGCTATGGAGGACAATAAGCGAGCCCCAGGCCACCCTTAGGGCCCACCCTGGGAGTCTGGAAAGCTTCCTGCCCACTGCAGGGCATGAAAAGCTATCCTCATGGGGCATGAGCGGCAGGCAGTAACCCAGCCAGAAGGGCCTGAAGGAGATCCTGAACAGTGGTCATGCTCTGTGCTGCAGAGGAAGGCAAAACTCCCCAGAAAGTGCCAATCTGCCCTGGGAAACAATTCCTTCCTGACCCCAGTGCTACTGTTGGGCCATCCTGAGCATGGGCTCTGTAATTAACGGCTGCAGGGGAAACACAAATTTTTTACAGAACTCCATCCCATCCTGCTTGCTAACCAGAGACACCAGGACAGGACAACCCAGAGTCAGCCAGATTTTATCTGTTGCCAGTGGTACAATAGATAGAGTCTCCAAGGATGCTCAGTAAGTCCCTGATCCAAAGAGACAGATGATTGCTTGTTTTTTTAACCTTTCCCTCTGATAATAAACCAGAACTCTTCTAGGGAGCCTTAAAAGATCCTGACTTTAAAAATGACAATGGCCTGGGCACAGAGAGGGGCCATGGGACAGTTTGGTGCTGCCCTCAGCACTGAAGGGGGTCAGTGCAGGGAAAGAACCAAGAAAAAGGTCAGACCAATACACACATCTGCCTTCCCCCAACAGAGAACCATGGATGCTGGGCTCATTCATCCAGGCGGCAGGAACTTGGCTTTTACAAGTTTCACTTCACACTGAACATGAACGAAATTCCTGCTCAGCTGGCACCGATCGAGGTTATGTATTTTTACGGATCAAGAAGGTAGGGATGATTCTGTGTTGTGCCTAGGGCTTTTTCCCGCTTAGATATTCCTGAGAAGATGGCAAAGATGAGGCAGGAAAACTCTTCTAAAAATCCCCTTCTTTCCCAGGCTGGTTTCAAGCTGTAACTCACTTGATCACTTCCCACTAGTTTTAGTAAAACATCCTAAGGAGGCAGAAAATGCCCAGTTGCAAGGCTGGCTGGAGTGATCTACAGCTCCCTGAAAGCTGTAGGCAAAGCAGCTTGGGAAGCACAGCAAGAAGAACAGACAGACCTGCCCTTGCGCAGGTGACCCAGAATGTGGCAAGCCCTACCACAAGGGGGAGAGATTAAAACTCGGTGACAGTATGGATTTTCTCCACATTTCTGGCTGGTGTGCCCAAAATTGTGCTTGATCCTTATTTTTCCGTTATCTGTCCACTTTGAACTTTATTTTTGAGTGGGATGAGAGCAACAGAGGGTTTTAATGGTCACTGAGCTAAAGACCACACCATTGTGCCCATCAACCACAATCCAATGGCCTGTAGAGAAGAAAAAGAATCTGAATTTAAAAACAACCTGGCAAGAAGTTTGTGCAGACTGGCAGGAAATGTCAGGATGTGCTTGCCTCTCTCAGTGGTGTAGACAAGCAGCCCTGTGAATAGAGAATATGGGCTGTCATCTCACGAGATTTAGAAAGGCCAACCCATGTGCCCAATGTACACAGCACCCTCCCATCACAAAAACGTAAAACTAAAGATAATGTGCTTCTAAAGGAGAAATCCTTGGACTAATGACTCAAAATTATTATCAAAGCCAGAGGCATGAATGAAAGATGGCACAGCATGGCCCATGCACCCCAATTTTTCTCCTGATGTCGTGTACTTGCAGGGGAGGAAGGCCTGCTGTGGCAGGCTTGGAAGGCAGTCAAGGCTGCCAGCACAGAACAGCAGACTCCATAGACTCCATGGATGGCAACCTCGGTGAGCAATGCACTGTGACGTCATGTCCCTCACTGCTTATGTTTGGGCACGGGCAGAGCCTGGCCCAGACTCACTCGCGCCCAGACTCCTGGCAAGCGCGCCTGGGAGGCCTGGACGCCTGCGAGGTTGTTGGGATCTGCAGTCAGCAGCTCTCAGTTCTCACTGACGCGACATTGCCTGTTTCCTCAACCCTGCCTGGTTCAGGAAGCCAAGTACTGTGGGTGGTGCTTGCAGCAGCACAGGTGAACAGTGCAGGAAATGTGCTCATGGGGTGGCCTGGGGTGGGCGACAGCATTTGGGGAGCTGTGAGTGTGTCCTTGAAGGGCCTGGGCATTTATTCTACCCACCCATCTCCCTAGGACAGCAAGTGACCATTTTGTAGCGTGTCACACCAGCAAGAGGGAGCAGCTGCTGTCCCCAGCGCTGCTGCAACACAGAAACATGGCCACGGAGACGGAGTGGAACTGCCCCATCTGCCGCGACATTCAAGGCGAAATCGCTTCTGTAACGCCCTGTGTCCACATGTTCTGCCTGGGCTGCATTGTGCGCTGGGCCAAGAGGAGACCATCGTGTCCCCTCTGCAGGCAGGCTATCAACAGCATCATCTACTCAGTTCGATCAGAGGAAGACTTCCTGGAGATAGTTCTTCCAAGCCCTTCGGATCCAGCTGCTGGCCACCAGGCTGAGCAGGGGGCTGCGGAGCTGATGCCCAGGACTTATGTAGCTGGCTTCCTACCTGAGGTCTGGGCAGGCTTTTTCCAGAACTGCTCAGAAATCCTCGAGCCCCTGCTGCCCTGGCTGAACCAGGAAATATCGGAGCTGTTGGGAGACAGCTGGTGGGAGGTGGCTCTGGTGCAGAGCGCCGTCGTAGCCAATTTATGCCGCTATGGGCTGAGTGAGGAGGCCTTGGTCCGGGAGCTGCACCCCTTGCTGCAGGAGGCGACGGTGGTATTTGTGCGCCGGCTCATCGACATTGCCGCTGACCGGTGCAGCGATGCGATCCTGCGGCAGATGAACCTCCTGAACTCCCATGCTGAGGAGGAGGAGGAGGGAGAGGAGGAGGGTCCCACAGCCATCCCTGGCCCCTCTGCCTCCCCGGGGACTCCCAGCCCCACGCTGGCCTCCTCCGGCAGCCCTGCAGTCTCCAACGTGGAAGCGGACAGCGGCGCGCTGGAAGCCACCCTCCGGGGGGGGCCCGGCCGCTCTCCATCTGCGCCTGACCCTGCAGAGCGGGAGCAGCCCCAGGAGGAGCCGGGCGGGGCAGCAGCGGTAGCGGGCCCCTCTGCCCAGGGCTGCAGCCGCAGCCCTTCCGCTCCTGCCCGGGACAGGGACTGCTGGCCCGAGGGGCCCCGGCGCCCTGCAAAGAGGAGGGCTTCTGGCCCTCAGGACTCTCCCCAGCCCCCAAAGAGGCCGTCCCGCAGGCGGCGGCACAAGCCTAGAACACCTTGTTGTAGAAGATAGAAATAAATTGTTGTTTTCCTACAGAGTCTCTGAGGGTTGCTTTCTCGCCCTTCTCCTGGTGCCTTTCCCCCCCTCCCTTCACACCCCACTGTGGGTGGTAACTGCCTTGGTTTGGGCTTTTGGGCACGGCCATGGGCCTCTGGAGCCGCAAGGCCATATCGGCGGCATCTTCTGCTGCAACAAATCCCGCTGCAGCTGAGGGTGGAGCGGGCAGCGGGGACCGCTGGTTTATCAGAGGAACGACGGCCTCAGCCTGCACCCAGTTCTCCCTGTGCACCGACCGTCACTTTCTGCTCCGCTCTCTCGGCGTCAGCCAGCGCACCCTCACTCCCCGAAAGGCTGTCAGGGAGGCACGGAAAATGAGCAGGGACATCCGAGCCAGGCACAGGACTTGGAGTAACAGGATTTGGGGGAAGGGAAGGGAAGGGAAGGGAAGGGAAGGGAAGGGAAGGGAAGGGAAGGGAAGGGAAGGGAAGAGAAGGGAAGAGAAGGGAAGAGAAGGGAAGAGAAGGGAAGAGAAGGGAAAGGAAGATAGGGGGTGAGCAGGGCTGATGGTGATGCAAAGATTCAGAACATCTGACGGTGCCCAAGGCTCTCAGCCCTTACCTGCTGACAAGCACTGGCAAAACCAAGGGGATCCCTTCAGGAGGAGCACTGCAGAGCTTTCTGTTCTCATGCCCTGCAGAGATGGGGCAGCAGCTGTAAGATACAGGGTGCAGAGATGCCACAAGAGATTCCAGTGCTTTGGAGCACCCACTGATGTCCTGCCAGACATGGGAAGGAACATTGTCTCCAAGGTCCATTAGGCTGGGAGCCTGTGGCTATTCTCACCAGCCCCTGAGATGCCTCTATATTGAGTCAGAATATGGTTTGGACATCTCCAGGGTGGTTTACGAGCCTATGAGACAAGGAAGTGAAAGGTCTCACTCAAGTGCTCAGGGAATAGCTGGTCACCAGCACTGAGGTCAGGAAGGAATTTTCTCCTGGGACAGACTGGTAATGGTACCCAGGGTTATTTTGCCTCCCTCTGCTGCACTGAGCCTGACCACTGCTTAGGGCTCCTTCAGTCTCTTTTGGCTGGGTTGCTGCCTGCTGCTCATGCCCTATGGAGATGGCCTCTCACGCCCTGCAGCTTGGAGGAGAATGGCTTTCTTTTTTTTTTTTTTTCTTTACACATGATGGACTGTCAAGTATCCTCAGGTGTTTTTTTACCTTCCTCTACAGCACTGTTGTCAGGGCTCCTTTGGGCCATTTTGGCCAGATACTGCTGCTCATGGTCCACAAGGTGGTCCTTGTGGCCCATATCTGGAGGAAAGAGGCTTCCCAGACTTCCTGGGTGGGCCCTAAAAGTGGCAGTACCAGTCTACCTTGCCCATCTTTCCCAACTCTCAGCACCCTTCTGAATCAGTCCAGCTCAATAGCAAGGGATGGCCAGGGATGGTGCTGTGCAGGGTTTAGAAAGAGCTCTGTGGCAGCTCCCCAGGGCCCCCCAGCCAGTTCTGTCACTTGGCACCGGGCACTCCTCTGTGCCCATGCTTGGGTCTCTAAGGGCATTATTCCCCGTGGGGATGAGGCACCAGAGCGAGCTCATCACCAGTGCCAGCACAGCTCTCTCTTCTGGGCCATGAACAATTCCTTGCAGACTGTGTTTTCCAGAGGAAGGGGAACCAAGTCATGCCTATTCCCACCTTTGTGGCTTTATCGGTGCTTTTTGGCTTTACTGTTGTAAGTCCCTGGCTGAACCTCTGTGACTCCTGGGCTCCTGCATCTGGTGTCTACTGAAAGAAAAGGGTCTTTGTGTTTTAAATTTTCTGTCTTTTAATTTCCATGTGTTGCTTTTGATGCTCCACTGGTTCTCTTTGGAAAACTTTTGGAAGGCCACCATGGCAAGAAATTGGACACCAGTACACAAGGAGAGATCTCCTCTGATGACGTTTCTTCCCAGCACTGGACAAGCAGAAGGCACTAAATACCCAGAACCATCTCCCAGCCTAGGCATTGGTACCTTAATGTCGTGCACTGTTTTATGTAATCTACTAGTAGTTATTTTGTTTTACAACGTGTAGTAAGTAACTCTGTTTAAGGCCTTTTGTCTATTATCTCCTGTTTATTTATTCAATAAATAACTCATTTTATAGTAAACCTGATCTGCCATCCTTAGAACTTGCAGGCTGGGGTGATTTTAGCTGTGGGCCACCTAAATTTAAGTTGCTGCCAAAAATCTGAGATTAAGGCAGGGCTTGTCTGAAGCTCCCATTTGATTGTTAACAAACACATCCATTGGCTGGGTTTACATGGGATACAAAGCACACTTCAGTAATGGCATAAAACTTCTAGAGCTCATTTCTCATGATGCCTAAAGATTTTTAGCTTTTTTTCATATATTTGTTGCTTTATAGATTTTTAATATATAGTTGTATTCTTTTTTGTATTTTTCCTGCCATCTCTCACAATTTAGAACAATAATCCAACCCTTTCTAACACATTCTTGAAATTCTGTTTAGTCTCAAGAAGACAATTTCTGATAAGGACATCTTATTTTTCACCAGAATTTGAGAGACACGAGAAGATAGAGTGCAAAGAGTTCCTGAACCAACTCCAAGGGGCAGAGCAATCCAGTAATCCAGAGGTTACTGGGGCAATTGACCTCCCATTGGATGTACCTGCTAGATATACTAATTAATTAACCTTTTAAGAATTGTAAAAATTGTGTGTCACGTGTGCACATAGCCACGTTTATGCACCTGAAAGTTTTAATTAAAGAATTACTTTTTATCTTACCACTCAATATTGTTTGGAAAGTTTTTGTCTTTTGATTCTAGGTAACACTCACTTTAACCCTTCTGAGAGATTTTTGCTTACATCTATATGTGAGAAGATGTTCAGGTCTTATCTAAAGCCTTGTCAAGCCTCCTTTTTCTTTAGTAGTTGGAATACTGAAAGATTGAGAGGTACTATAATTGTAATTTTGTATGTTGGTACAAAATTGGTGTGTACCTTCAGACTGTGTGAGTAAGGGCATTTATATCAAAGACATTCTTTTGTTTGTGGTGATGCTAGAGATGAAAGAGAGAGTTTTTGTTCCCTCTGCATGAACTTTGCGGGGATGTAAAGAGCATGTGTGGTTTCACCACCATTCCTCACCAATGCATCAAGGGACACTTGCTAGTGCACTGTTTATGGTGAGGTTGCCTTTTTAGAAAGAGGTCCCAATTGTTTTTGTGTTCTTTACCATATTTTTTCTTGTACTTGAATAGCTCTTCTCCTCCTTTGCTCTTTGTTCTTGATTCCTTTCTTGAAGTTGGTGTCAGCCCTATCTGCCTTTGAATTGTTCCTTCCAGTCATCATTTTTCTTCTGTAGGTGCTCCATGCTCATAAAGCATATGCTTAGTCTTTGTCTGCATTCATCGCAGGTGGAATTTGTCTTTTTAGAACTTGAGGAATGAGAAATGTCCATAGTGGTACAGGTGAGTTCTCACCAGGGTTTTACACAATGGTTGCCTTTCTTGCCAGACACACAGGAATACTTTTGCCTGTATCCCATTCCTGGCTCATTGTCATCCCATGATCTACTCATGCCTCCAGGAGCATTTGCCTCCTCCAATGTCTTCAGACTGGAGCAGAAACTTGTGTCACTCCACCTGACACAGTGGTACCTATTTCTACCCTGCAGTTCCTCATGCCAGGAGCATTTATTGATGTAGCAGATGTCTTCTGTCAGAGCTTCAGCTGGTGGGGAGGATGTGGGCTGTAGAACTCTGTCACGAGATAGAGCTTTTCTTCCTCATGGGTGCCACAAAATCCAGAATATGATGTGGACAAGGATATCTACATTCTTGAATGATGGTTTTATGCAATCTAAATTCAAAAGACCTGACCATGAACTCCCCTGTTTCCTACACTTGATGACAGCAAAGTGTGAAGGGTGGAGCCTGAGAGATGTATTAAGGGGGCTTCCACCCATGAGTAACCTGCTGGAGTCCAGCTCCACGCATTCACAACCAGATCCAGCCTCTGCCGGCCAGCTGAGCCATGGACGAGGTGTGTGGGTGGGCTCTGAACACGGGGCTGTTGGTGTCAGTCCAGCCCCTTTCAGAACTGGTGTCTGCCTCTTAAAAGAGAAAATACCCATGGCTGGCACTGACTGAGCTTCCACTGGGAAGTTTCACGGGAGAAAGTGCCCAACCAGTCCAGGCACTGAGAAACTACAAGAGACCAAACCCTGCTGGGCCAGTACAATGCAGTTCATGTCCCTGCTGTCTATGGGGATACACTTTACTCTCCAGGAGTGTGAATAAAGCCTGCTGATGAACTTTTAAATGAATTCTGCAGCCATGTAGTGAAAAGGAAGGTTGTTGCTGACATGGATAAGGAGGTGGCTGGACAGGTTGGCAACTGCTGCTCTTTAGAGGAACTACATGCCTGGAGGAGAGATGCTAAGAAGGCCTGAAGAGTTTGCTTTTAATATGCCCACTTGAAACCACCTCTGATTGTCAGTGTGATGAAATGACTAATGAGATCATTGAGATACAAAGAAACTTATTTTTAATTATTGGATGAAAATTTGAAAAACAATCTTCTAGCATACACATGGTAATGACTTTGCAAAACTGGTGCGATGAGTGCAGAAAGCTGCCAGAACATGTCTGTTCATTTGAAGAGTCTTTATATATAGCTGCAGAGAGCTGCTCTTCTGGATGGACCACTCAGCCCTAGGTGATAGTTTGTCTCCAGCCCTGACTCCTGGATGGACCTGGGGCCCATGATGCAGTCCTGTCTCCAGGCCTGTTTCCAGCTGTATCTCTTGCTAGTCTCCCTGGCTGGCCCCTGGATCTGGCTCATTCCCTCTATGTATCAGAGGGTCTTTTTGGGACAGGTTACTAGCTGCTGGCTCTGCCTGTCTAAGCATGGGCCTGTGGGATGGTACCCTGTCGATGAGGGCATGGGCTGTGCCAGGGTCAACAGCAACTCCTGGCTTGCCTGCCTTCAATGAGTAGCAGGCACTTGCTGCTCCCTGACAGTCTTCTTGCGTAACTTCATTATCAAACATTTTGTAATTGATGCACTTCCTAAGCCAAAGTATTCATCAACTCATCAACTAATTGCCCTCCATGAACCTATCCTACTTCACCATGTAAGCTTCTGGTTAACATATGGCCAAACTGTAGGCCACATACTGATCCCCAGCAGGTGTCTTAGCATAAAAGTCTGGCAAAGAATCATAAACATCTTAAAGGAAAAATTATTAGCAAAACTTAAATATAGGACTTTCTATTAACTGCATTTAAAATGAATGTCATCACTTACTGACTTTCCCATATGCACAAGCAAATAGCCCAGTTCACTGATAAATGAAACAAATTCAGGTACAATTAGTACATGCCAGCGCTTTCAGTAGCTCAAACCCATCATGTTTTCTTTCCCTATCCTGTGTAATATACAGCAGGATTTAATTTTATGAACTGACTATCAGGGGATCAAGTATTTCTCACTGAGACATGTCCTAATGTACTGCCAGGAAGTATGTCTCTGTATACAGTGTACCTTTATTTGATACATGAAATATTCAAGCATCATTTACAGTGCTTGGAGCAAGAGAAGCACAGGTATATGGGTACATCATTTTATTTGGGCTTTTAAATTTTTTTCCATGGAAGAGAGGCACCTACTTAGGAGCTGGGGATCTAAGGCATATGTAGTGTGTAGGAAATGTGTGCTTTCACTGGCAGTACACACCCCTTCTGTCACGTCCACCTCCACTCATTTTTGGCTTTGATGATGTTGTCATTTCATTGTGTTGTGTTGAAATGGAAGTAGCACCTATGCAAGATGAGCAATTTACAGCTCAAGTAAATGAAAACAAATATACCAGTGAAAAAGAAGTTAATCATCATCACACACACTGTGAAGCTATCTGCTTTTCCTGTTGGTGTGTGTGCTGGTTTAAAACCCAGCAGGAAAATTAAACCCACTCAAGCTGCCTCCCTTTCTCCATCCAATTCTGACAGTGGAGAAAACACTAGGAGACATTATAAGATGAAATCACAATTTACTGAAAAGTCACAACAACCACAACAATATTGATAAAAGAATGTATTCAGCTGGCCTCCACTCTGTGCCACTGCTGCTCTCTCCCTTTTCTTTTTCTTGGAGCAGGATCTCAGGCTTGCTGGTGCTGTCTTTCAGCACCTAAACCAGAAAACCCAAAACTCAGAGGAACAGGAAAGGGACCACTGGTGGCGGAGAGGGGCCAGCTCTGCCAGGCTTACCCTGAAACCTGCACACCCCCTCACTTGAGCTCGGTGAAAGATGATCCTCCCATTTCTGGTCCTGGCTTCCTCCTGCTGAAACCATGTCCCCGCTGTGATGTGGGTGGTATGGAATTAAACAGTGCTAGAAACTCCACCTCTTTATAACCATGACAGTGTGGTAAGAGCATTACTACTCTGTAGAGTTACCCAGTTATGACTCATATGACTCATTATAAATTCCTATTACTCAATTAACAGAAAAATATGCCTTATTTTTGATGTTTCTGCTGTCCTTGACGTATTCTAAATCCTGCCAAAGATTTTGCGGAACAAACGAATGATGTTAGTTTACCTAAATTTGGTCTATTCTTCACATTGTGTAAATCTCCATTATTGTCCATGGTATATCCAATGAGAAGAGGTCTTAAAAAGCCCATTGCACCAGATACTGTGGAAGACATGATGAGACATGAAGCATGTGATTTTATTGGAGTGCTGTAGTTGGGAATGCAACTAGGAAGCCTATTTTTAAACTTTACCCACTCAATATCACCCTTTTTTGCTAATCCATCTTGCCTCTCAACATGTTTTTCCTCCACAATTCCATTTCACCTGATAGAGGTGTGCTTGTCCTCTGATTAACTGGATTCCATCATCATAGGTGTAATCACCTCCCATCACTTAGTGTAGGATTAGAGAAGGAGGCTGCTGTCTCTCACTATGTAGTTTACTATGGAGAAAGAATCTCATTCCCATTTCCTAGATTTTAATTTTATATAAATTCTAGTTGAATCAGGAAACTGAAAGATCTGTTAAACAATTGTTCTTCCTGAAACACAAAAATAAGTTCAATCAAACCAGCTTCTTAGATCTAGAAGAAAATAGGGAGAAGTTATTCCTATCATCCCAAAGACACGAAGCATTATGGAAAGTCTCTTTTCTCTAAAATAACAAGAAAAGGAAGTTTTTTGCAGATGTTTTCTTTAGACAGTGAAGGATAAGCACCGAGGGAACGCCATCCCACTGGCTGTTCAGAAATGAGTATAATGTAGATTATGCTTTGTTCTAGCAATTTAGGCACAGAAACATCTTTTCCTGAATTTCCTTTACATCATATTGGAAGGGAAGGAAGGGCCATTCTTGGAGTGAGTACGTCCCGGTAGCTTGGTTCTTGAAAAATGGAGCTCTGGGGAAGTGGGAGAAACCCAGAAATGATACACTAGTGAAATCTGGAGGAGGAGAAATTAGAAGTGTCAGAGGTTTTCTTAATAGCAAAATTCCCTTTGAAATGTAAAAATGATTGGCCAAAATGGGCTTGCAGAGGGAGGAACTGTAATCCATGACTGTCTTTTAATACAAAACAATTATTTCAGAACTCGCAAAATTCGGCAGAAGTTTACTCATACAGAAACCCCACTAACATATCCATGAAAATCAAGATGCAAAATGCCATATAGTGTCTGCTTGGCAGAGATGGAGAGAGAGTGAGAGAGAGAGGAAGTCTTTAGCAGTTTAGAATTAGATTTGGTAATTTTCAAAGAGTGCAAGACTGGGTCGTGTGTGTTTAAGCAGTGAGAAAAGGGTCTGTAGTGTGAGGTACAACAGCTTGCTCTGACAGTGCCCTGCATCTGTCACTCGAGAAAAGAGGAAAAAGAGTCCCCCTAGTGTACCAATGCTGTAAGAAGCAGGAGTATCTCGCTCAGTTCACTAAATGTGCTGCAAGTTCGGCTATGGCATGTAAGCAAGTGCCTAAAGGTATTTTAGTAAACCCCCGGGCTCTGTTGATCACAAGGCTTCTAGCTCATGAACAAAGGAACCATAAACAATCATAAATAATGAGCATTAAAAAATGACAATGTGTTTTAACACATTTTAGCTATGAAGTTATTGGGTTTTGCATTGCTGTATAATTCTAAATACTATTTTTTTCCACCCAGGAAACATATTCTCCTGTAAGACAAAAGAGAAATTATTTTATACAGTAATACTCTTTTCACAAGTTCTGAGCAGTGTATCTCTGAGGTAAAATCAAGCCCATTATTCTATTCAAATGTACCACTTTTTTTTTTTTTTTTTTATTTGTTTCAATTTAACAGGGAAGTATACTGCAATTAAAAGTATTCAGTGTAACGCTTTCCCTGGCTGCCAGAAGTCCAGAGTCCAATTCAAAACACTGGCTTTGTACCACTTAGAATTTGCACTGTCATGCACTGTCACGGATTAGAAGATAAATCAGCCTTCTCCCTGTGCAAGTCCTCTCTCAATGACCTTAGCTACAGCAATGCAAACCTGTCCCTTTGTGACTGAAGGGTGACTGAGATGCTGAAGGGGCATGCGTATAGGAAGGCATAGCTGCCGTATATTGCTATGACTCCATAACTATTTTCCTCTTGGGTATGTTGAGGGAGAGCCATGTATAAAAAGTTTCAAAGGAGACCAGAAGGTCTCTGTTGGAGATACAGCACAGGTGGTTGGTAAGCAGTATTTGTCATTCTGTCCTTCAATAATTTTCCTCAAGAGGCTCATGCTAGAGTGAACCTGGCAAGCCAAGTTCCCCTTTGCACCTTGCTCTCTGCCTGAGTCTACCTTGTGGCAGATTAGGCACTATCTTGCTCCTTTACCTTTTTGACTGCTGACAGGAGAGCTAAATCACCTTTCCAGCAGCAAAGGAACCATGTATGTTCAGGGGAGGGACTGGAGGGAGTGGGAGATGTTAGGGAGATAAATCCTCAGAGTAAGTAAAAAGACAAAACAGGACTAACACTTTTTAGGAGATGGCCAGTGGAAGGCCTGAAGGATGAGAAGCAAAGATGAAACTGTTCAGCTTGTACAGACAGGATCAGGCAGATTTGGCTGGGGGAAAAGGTCTCCATCTCCTCAGAGGTAAGGGCAGCTCCAGCAGTAGTAGAGAAGGCTCTTGCAGCTGTTTGGATTAACAATGGTGCTGTAATTTATGCAGATACATTAGCTGCTGGGATGTTGTTTTACATTTTAGAGAGTAGATTGGCATTTCCTAGAAGTGTAGGTTAATTATGGTAAAAAGAGAGGTAGCATATATCTTGCTTTAGCAGGAGGGAGCTCTTGCAGCTCTGCCGGTGTTGTGTGCAAGCCACTGGTTAGTTTGTTGGTGTGTAAGGGTGCAGCAGACTTGTGTGCATACAATGCTGGGCTTATTTGCGTTCTGCAACAAATGTTTATGTCAGTTTCTCTGCTAATAAAAACCCTGCTTTGCTAATTTCTAGGTTTAGTTACTTAAATGAGTTAAATGAATTTGAAAAGTGTTTGTGGATACTCACTGCAGAAAGGCTTCTCCTAAAGAAAAACTATACAATAGACATCCTTAACTTTCCTTTCAAATTCACGTGCAGTATTTGGCTTTAGCGTAGCTGTTTTCCTGGAGACAGCTGAGGCAATCTCCTCTACTCACTCGCTCACTTACCAGTTGTATTTTGAATTGCTTGCGATGATATGGATGTTGATTATGGCCTTCACAATACTGCCTGGTTTTTCCATAGAATTGTCCTGGAGGATGAGACTGCAGCAAATTCTCAGCTGACCAGAAGGCAGCCCAAGGTACTAGTTTAGTGTATTTTCTTTCATGAGTAAGAAGCAGATAAGATTTCAGCCCAAATGGTGCATTTTAATTATGTTTATAAATGAAATGCATAGCAGATGTTGGAAGCAACATTTCAAGTACTCCTTCCTCCTCCCAGAGGCAATGTTTCATTGTTAATATTGTGTATCTTTTTAAAAATGCTTGATTTGAAATACTTTTTATGCTAAAATATTTTGCTGTCCTAGGAACACTGCAGGGTCCCCATGCATCTAAATGTGAATTATTCTTACATCTAATTTTTTAAATATGTATCAAGATTTCCTTTCTTAAGTTTTTTCTTAACATTTAAAAAAAATTGTATTATAAAACCTCAAAGAATGCAAAGTAAGCTGGATATTCCCTGCCTATCTCACTCCCTCAACATACATTTCATCTGTTCTATACTTGCATGTGTATGCACATACATACATATATATATATATGCACACATATACATACACATATACATGCACTCCATCATATTCCAAACACTTCTGGATGTTGAATCCTATAATTGTATGGTAGGAAATCTTAGACTGGCAAGTGCCTACAATTGGAATATTGTTGATATTCTCACATTTCTTTGACTGTAACAACGAAGATCAATATTTTCAATGGCTTTAAAAATGAAATAATAATGTCAAAATATTGCCAGAAACTTATTGAAATGAAAAAGGTATGTTAGGTTAATCTTAAAGACTAGACTGCTTTTTTTTTTCTGCATTTTTGCTTCTGATATTCTTTGTAAAGTGTGTTGTTTGCACTAGTAACTGAAATCCAATTTGAGGAGGACAGAAAAATGCACTAATATTTATATGAAGCTGTAATATAGCAAAAAGTATATGGGCTGTTATTCTACTATATTGCCAGAGGACTGTATTGATCTTCAAAGGGTTAAAGTGCTACGAGGTTACATTAATGTCACCCTTCGGCAATCACTGGCCAATAACGTATCAGCAATCAATGCTGCAGCGTGTCGTTCAGGACACTCAGTTTTTGGAGACAAGTGGCTGATATATTTTGACAAGAATAAAAAATAGTCTTGGAAATTCTTGCAAATATTAACTCAGAGGGGGAGATACATGAAACAAACTGCTTCCATTCGAAAAAAATGGTAATGTTTGCCTTCCTAAGTAACAACATTTTATGTCAGTTCAGTGGAGCAGTGAATGAACCAAAACTCTGCTAACCTTCAAAACTGAAAGGATTCTGTAAGTAGGATTTACATAGTCTGAATATTTAATACTTTGAGTGCTCATCACAGCTTGCATAAACTAATACTTAAATATATATTTCCAGCAAAGAAAACATTTGACTTCTGGTGGAGTAAAGCAGTGAGGTGTTTTGGCTTGTGAGTACAGACACAGGTTTCTCAGCTCCTGCTCCTTTTTTTCCTGTTAGCAATTTTTTTCTATCGAGTTCTCATAATCTCTGCAAATCCAAAGAAGGCAGCACAAGCCACTTCACTTTGACACAGAAGAAACTTAAAGAAAAAAATCAAGAACTCAAAAAGCCATAAAGTAGAAGTATAAATGGGAGGAATAAAAATAGAGGCTGCAAGGGGACACAAGGGGTTAAAGTTCTGACCACTGTCTGCATATATAAAATCATATCACCTTATCTGAAAAGTTTAGGCACTAAAGAAAACACTCAGTTTAAAATACCTTTTAGGTATATTAAATCTTTAGGCTGAAGATTACAGCAAGTGTTTTCTGTTTGGTGAATAGCTGTTTGTCTCACTTTATTTACTTGGTATTGGGTATTTGTCAATGTCATTTCATATCTGCAGAAAATTCATACGTTCTATGGAAGTATGTATGTGTGTGAGTGTGCTGAAGGTCACATGACTATTTCATCCTATTTGGTGGAGCAGCTTGACTTTTTTCCCTTGCTTTTGGTGATGGTTGTGAGTGCAGAAGTTGATTGACAGATGCATGCCAGAAACCCCCATTCTCCTTTTCAAAGACTACATATGATGGATTGCGATCTTTCAGCTCAGCAGGACACAGGGACCATGCAAGCTGTAATTGGTCAGGTATGGAGTCAGCCATTTCTCAACTCCCCTTTTATTTTTTTTTTTTCACAAGGGTCTAACCATATGATTCACATAATTCATATTTACAGTACCATCTTTCTATCTGTATCTTCAGCTACCAGTGAGTGTAGTACTGAAAGTGAGAAAGGCAAAAGAAACACAATAATCTGGCCAGGGAATCACTAAAAAAACCTAAATTACCATCCTTTTCTTCTAATAATCCCCATTTGTAATTCAGTCTCAGCTTTACCAAATCAATGTATTTATTAATTTGCTGTTTTATTTTGTTTAAATATGCTGAAGTAGAAGAACCGAGGAGTGAAAGTGTTATGTTTGCTGGGGAGTAGCTTTCTATTTGTAATGCTGTTCATTATTTTTATATTGGCTGTATTCCTGTACTAAAGGCTGTGGATTTTATTTTTTATTTTTATTTTTTCTTCTTATACTCCTAATCCAGATAATGTGTGATTGAGCTTGGTAAATGTAGTAGTCTTTGCTGCTGCAGAGGGGCAGCCTGCAAATTAAACACTGCCACAATCTGAAAGGTCCAGGTGGTCTGCTCGTGCTTCCTAATGCAATCCAGCACAACAGCTTTAATAAACAGCTCTATTTAGTTCTCCCTCCCTGTATCCAGGGAAGTGAACTGGTCTGGGGCTGCTGTGATGAAATGCCAGAAGAATATCTCTCAAAGGCCTCACAAGCTGATTTTTAGAGCTTTTCCGTTTTGTCGTCTTTGTCTTCCAAATGGGTCAGTGAGTCCTTCTCTTTCTGTTTTGTGATTTCTGATAAGTCTGTAGTTTTTAAATGTGTGTTTTAACCATGCTGTTTTGAGCTTTAGCCAGAAGAGAGAAGAATCATTGTCTTTTCATTTGCTTCAAATAATAAGCTGAAGTGGGGAAAGAAATTATTTTGTTCTGATGAACAGGGAGGGCTGTTTTCCTGTGAAAGCAGTCGGAGTCAGATGAGGGTGCCTGTTTGTCTTTTTCTAACAAAATTTTAAGTCCTCAACACTTTCTCATTAACCACTGACTTGTAAATCAGTCTCTGGTAAAGGGTATTTTTTGAACTCTCAAAAGTTTGTGCTTTTTTGCATATGTTTCCAGTATAGTAAACGCATGTTGCTGAGCTGATGACATAGTATTTGTTTTCTATATGTTGATATGATGGTAGGAAAATACACATTCTACACACTGTTTTCAACTAAATTATGGCAAAACACTGAAGTCCCTCAAAGCACATGGTTTATTAATACCATCGTACATAGTAATGCATTTCTGGGCGGAAAATGTCAAATATGTAATACCATGTTTACCACAGACTTTTATTGCTTTAAATATTTTAAAAATAGAAGATACATTTTTTATTAAAAATCCTCCAAACATTAACAGCTTTCTATTAGGCTGGCTTATACCTAAAAAGTGGGGCATGTTTGCCAGTACTACATTGTACAAAAAGATATATTTTAGACTGTGTTAATTATCTTTTTGTTTTACTTGTTCAGTCTTACAGAAATACATGTAATGATTCTAAGGCAGATACAATGGCAAGGTTTTGAGCAAGTAGACTTAACAGAAAATGTACCCTTAAATCTTTCTAAATCTAAAAGCTTGTAATAGCTCTTTAATGTAACTTTTGTTTTCGCATGTAAGAGAGTGTAAGTTAGCTATTGTATGTTTAAGGCTTGCCAACTCTCAGAAAGCGGTTTTGAGGCTGGAAAAGGCAGAAGGCTTTTTTCTTCTGTGTGTAATATTTCATTAATTAAAAAAAGTTCAGTGAATGTCTGAAAAAATGTTTATATCTTGTGTTAGTGTATTTCATTTCCTGAAATTAATAGCAAGAATATGTACCTAAAAGAAAAATAAATTTAGGTATTTTAGGTGACTAACTTCTCTGGATTTTCTGTGTCAGAATTTATAGATGCTGTTATTCTGAAACTTACTGTCTTAGATGTTGCAAACAATTTTTTTCAGATCAGCATGTGTGCATATTTACATATCATATATCTAAGTGTGCACATCAAAATATGGTCATAAATCCACAAAATTTTCAAGTATGTTTTTGTCTTGATTAATTTTCCAGTGTTTGCTTATTATTAGCTATGTGTTAAGGCAGATAGAATAAAAAGTTTAAACATTTTTTTTTCTGATAAAAAAGGATGCGTTTTCTAGTTGTATAATAAAAGAGTTAGTTAAAATGTGGGAATTTCAGGGCAATCAGTATAATTACCATACATTGCTGAAAATAGACATAGACTTTCTGTATGAACTTTAAGAGAAAAGAACTATCAAAAGGCAAGCCCTATGGCAGAAAATCTTTCCACACTGCAAGTCTCTATTTTGTATTGTTAATAGTTAAGGTTTGCATATTTGGTATTTGCATATATTTAGAAGAGACATTTATTTCCTGACACTATTAGAAAAAGTTCTTAAAGTCTTTGTTAACTTTCAAACCTCCAAACCCCAAAACTTAGATAAATGTTTATAATTTGTCCTTTTCATTTCAGAACTGTATTTTTTTCCAGCCATGAGAATGATTTTTTTTTTTTTGGACTAATCCTGCAGATATAGCTCTAAAATCTTGGTTACTGCTACTGGAATTTGAACTAGCCTAATTAAAAATCCACACTGTACATGTATAGCTGATTCAATGGAGATCAGACACACTAGTAGTTTTTTGTAGTTCAAACATTAGTCTGTGAATGACACAAATGGAATAGCATGAGCATACTGATTTAAAGGCATTTTAAACACCAAGTACTGGTTCATCATTAAATGCATTTTCCACTTTTTTAAAAAAAAATCTGGATTTCATCTGTCTATCCACCAATGTCCACAGTAGTTCCCACTGGTGATGGCAATGGTGGGCAGAGTGCTACAATCCTGACCATTACCCAGTGCCTGGGTGTACTGGGTCCAGGGTTCAGAATTTCTTGTGAACCTTCCCTCTGGATTTTTTCCTCCCCCAAGCAAGCAATAAAACAGCCAAGTACTCTGAAGAACAACCTCCTTGCCTTGTGTGTCAAGATCTAGAAGCTCATTGCTCATTGTGATTTTGATTCATAACTGGAGTGTTTGGCATGAAACCCTGATCCCTGCCAGCAATAGTCCGTAGCATCCTTCCTTGCATGCCAAACCACAATATCCATTATTTCTTCAATTGCGTTTTGCTCTTATAGAAACTATTAGCTGGATTTTTATACCATATTCCTCATACATCCTGAGCCCATCTGAATGAACAGGTAATTAAATGTGTCATCTAATTATTCCAACGATGCTGTAATTTGTCTGCCTTGTATGCTTTCTAAAAACCTCTACTATACCTTACTCTTTTTACTCCCCATCTTTTTTTTTTTTTTTTTTCAGACCTGAGCTTGTGAGTGACAGGTTAGTTCATCAGCATTACAGCCCTCCTGTTTTTGTCTCATCTCATGCAGACAGGTCACTGTGTCCAATCACCCTTGTGGCTCTGCTGTCCCCAGGGGAGCCCAGGCCAGCCTGCCATCTTGATCCACCGGCCTGAGGGCCCAGGCTGGCTGCACATTTCTGTGTTCACTGGTTCTTGCAAATCTAGTAAAGTGGGAAAGGGGAGGGGAGCAGCTTAAATTAGATCTCTGTATATTGAGAGGAAGCAAATTAGGTAACATTCTTCTTCAAATAAGCATGTGTTTGCAGTTACTATCGCTATGTTTTACTTCTCTTTCTACAAGTTTAGCATGTTTGTTTTCTATATTTCAATGGTATCATCTTTATGATCTCACCGTGTAGTAAAAGCTATTCATGCAAGGGTAAACATGCTCTTTTCCCACAGAGGGTTCTCTGAAGCCCAGTTTATGAAACTGATACATTGCTGCAGCCAGCGTGGGTCTTTCTGTTCTGTTTCAGTTTGTTGCCGTTTTTTAAAATTTTGTTTTGTGTTTTTCCTCATGATTAGCCACAATAGAACATGTTACAGAGAAACCATTCCTTTTGTAACTTGTGGTCACTTTTCAGAAGTTTAATCTGCTGTCAGTGTTGTTTTATAAGGCAGACTAATACATATCCAGGAGTTTAATTTTTACCAAATGAAGATCAAATCTATCGTGTTATTTTTGTCTTGAGCAATGTCGACATGATTCTTGTTGTAGCAGTAGAGAAGCTCTTTTTCTCTTAGAAGATTTGTTTCCAGCTCTAATGTAATATAAAGAATTGCCTATAACATAAACAGAAAGGAACCATATTACATGTAAATTTAAGACCCACTTTAATAAGACAGCAAGGAATTGTGTCCTTTTGTCTGCAGTTTGGGACAAATCCTGTTCTTTCAAGTAAGAATTAGACCCATCACTGTAAGAATGACTACTTGCATAAGTAAGGTCAGACTACTTGTCCCCTTGTCTGCTCACTATATAACCAGAAGAAGCATTGTAGTCCTTTACAGTCACCAGCAGTGGTTTTGTGCAGTTCAAGACTGTGAGGGAGAGACTTATGGACAGGTAAACATTGACTGTTTTTTTCAGTAGTAGAGCGACAATATAAACAGTAAGAATTATGTTTGAAAATCTTCAAAACCATACTTTTTAATATTTATGAACAACCTGGTACTCTGATAATGAAGCATTCCATCTTTGCAGAAACCCACTGTTGTATACACTCCCTAGAATACTGTGTCCCTAAGAATTATTATTGTAAGGAGATGCAGGAATGTGGCTGTAATATTTTACAGTATAAATATTTGTTGTAGAGGAGTTTGGATCTTGTTAATTTAATATATGTAAATTCTTTGGTCCTAGGCCTGGATTCCAGCAAAAGAATGCATTTTTTCTGTTGACTTCTGTTTTTACAGCAGAAAAGGTGGATTTTTATCATTTTGATTCATACTTTAAAGGATTTTTCTTATTTTCACACCAAAATTGGATTTTAATTGAAATCAGCTTTCTAAAAACATCTTTAGTATTTTTTTCTTATTGAATTTCTTTTTTCTCTTCTGTACTACTCTACTGTCTCATTTGTGGGTCAGGCCAGCCAATTAAGAGGTCAAATTTTAAAAAGGCTGTGATTTGTACTCCTTGTATATTCACTATATTCTAATCGTAAGAAAAAAAAAAAGTGTGTCAAATGACCTCTAAATTGCTGGACAAGTGACACTCCTCCAGTGATGTAGATTATTATCTTTTGGCAATGCATTTACATTCAAGTACCTCTGTTATGTTTCCTAGATTCTAGACTGATAAACTAAATATCAGTCTGGCCCATTTTTGAGTGTACAGTACATAGAAGTGACTGGTGAGTCTCTTATCTTACACTGACCTGTAGCTGTAACAAGACTTTTATTTTTCTTCTCTGATTTGAACTCTGATCTTAACTCAAATGGAAGAAAATAAAAGGACAATCGAGGAGAAATTGTATACAACACTTTCAGCATTAGATGAGGACATGGCAAAATATTCTTTTTTCCTGTGATTTACATTATTCAGCAACATTAGTAATGCAGCTTTTTATTCTGAAATTCTAAAAATGGAAGAACCTCAGATCAGGCAATTTTGAATATGTGCATATTTACCTCTCACTATACTTAATTAGATTTAAGCATGTACTTAAAAGTTGGTCAGCAAATCACTTAAGCCTATAAGAAGTCTGCGATTGCTAAATCTTCAAGTGCACAGGATGATACTGAATTCAGTGTGACTCCTCATTATACAACAATTGGCAGGATCTGGTCCAACAAGCCTGTTGAGTTATTTGTACTGCTAATAAATATAACAAAATCTGGTTTAAATGCTAACTAAAAAATTGTTATGCAAAATGTTTTACAATTAGAGCTGACTATTAGGAATTAAGATAGGAAATCAAGGGTCTTGAAAACTTACTTTTTGAGAATATCAGGGCTACAGGTAAACGGACTATCACTTCAGGGATTTTGTTTCAATGTTGGCTTTGAAACCTCTGTGATGTGTAGTACTTTCTCTTCAAAAGAGAAATATTAGTTGTTGATATTTTCTGCTGATTCTCTGTTGACTGGTAGTGCTCTTCTACAGTAGTGCTTTATCTAACTGCTAGATCAAAAGAAAATTTTGAAGATCAAGGGACTTTTCTAAATTTCTAGCCATTCTTAAAAGTGGTAGTGGGAGAAAGCTTAATAAAAAAAGGCTGGGGGGAGAAAGAGGGGATCCAAAAATCCTTATTTCAAATAATCCCTACATGGCAAATGATATAAATTAAGTTTTCTTAAGCTGTTTAGAATAGATTTTGTAGTTACTGATAAGCCTGGTTTTTCTATCTATATTTGTATATGCCATACCATATTATAGCAAAACTATGTCAAACAAACTTACTCACGTGAGTAATAGCAATGGATGTCATTAACACTGTTTACTGACACATACTTAAAGTTGAAGAAATTATTTTTGGAGATGAGAGCCTCATAAATGCATCTTGCTCTGTGCTGTAGATGCACAGCTGTCCCATGTCCTTTGCACATGTAGAACTCTGATAGTTGTTCTTGTCAAAGCATATGGGTCTTGTCTTGGTGGGCTTTCCTGTGCCACCTTACTGTAAAAGAAATCCAATAATTTGAGAAGCAGCGCTACAAAATCACACTTGAGAGAGTAATTTTTGACCCTGTGATATTTCCAGTGAGTGTTATCTAAACTACTTGCTAAATATGGTCTATTCCCAAAGATAACTCGTTCCAGGATGGGGTTCTGAATCCACAAATGGGGAAGGGCATTGTAAAGGGAAATAGGACCTTAAGCAAAAGAAGAAAAAAGTTAAAATGGAACTTTGTGCTATTTCAGTAGTTGATTCCATTAAGTATTTTTATTTTATAAGTTGGTAGCATTTTCAGGGATCTTGGACTTGTGCGTTTGGAAGACACAACCCAGCTATATTTCCTTTGCCAGAAAAGAAATATTACAGGGGCAGGAGTAAAGGACAAAAGTGTTTTTCAGCTACCCCCTGCCATGGAAATGAGTTTCAAGAAGCAGAAAATAACAGAACATGAGTTTTTTGCAAGCAGATTAGTGAAAGTCATGTTAATAGTATTACACAGCTGCTGTTAGACATTGTAAGTGATACTTCTGTATCAGAATGTTGTACTTTTCACTAAACTGTTTAGATCTCTAGCTACTTTTTTACTCACAAATCCAACTTGTGGAGCTCTAACTTAGTTTTTACTCGAGCTTTTCTTATGCTTCAAGAGCAATGAAGTTTTACTGGAATAAAAAGCTGACAGCTTTAGCCCATTTCTGGAAGACATCCTTCTTTTTTTTGGGAAAATAAATAGCTAAATATAGATTTGCAGCACAGACTAAGACTGAAACAACAATATCAATGACTAGAATGTTTCATATCCTTTTTTCAAGCTTATGAATTAAAATCACTTTGTTTGGCATTAGTGGTAAACTAGCATCCACTTTCATTTTTCATAGTATATCACATTAAAGGTTTGTCATTGTTTTGGTGTTTTTTAATTATAACAATGGAGAAATGTGCCTGATTATTACTGAATCCACCTCTAAAAATACAAAAAAAAAAAAAAAAAAGGGTTAAAGATGCAAATAATTCTGATAATGGTTAAGTCTGGTATTTCTGAGACACTGTCATTGTGTCTACAACCTTTGGTACTAGAACCAGATGCTGCCAAGTGCTGAATGCGTCCAGAGTCCTGGACTTCTCCCTGGCTACATCAGGCAGGACACTGTTCCAATGAAATAAAATAGTCTGGAATAAAGAAGATTTATGCTGCTATAGGAAACAAAGAGTTATTGCAAGATTCCTGGCCATTAAATCTTACCTTCTCTTCACTGCACCCATCACTTTCTGTGTACAAAATTGTTTCACATTTTTCAAATGGATTATACAAAGCAGAAATAGTATCTGATTTGTATAATTCTAATCTTTTGGAAGAAAGGTTGAAAGTTGTGGCAAATCTAAAAGTGGCTTCTAATGTGAAAGAATAAAGCAGAAAATATCAAACTCATTTTGCTTAGTGTCAGTCATGATGATTTATCATTATAGTCAGGGCGAACTATGATCTTGGAGCAGAAACAATTTTGTCCATTAAGAGGGAAAAAAACAACTCCAAAACCCAGAACGTTGCAGCTTGATTCTTATGTCCTTAGGGTTGCAATATTGAATTCAGAATTGGGGAAGCTTAATCTTGCAGCCAGATTTGACAAGATGCTGGTTGAGCAGCAGGCAGAAGTGATGGTTTGTGTGTTGTAATGCCCATGGTGGGAAATAAAAAAAGATAACAAGATTTTTCCAGAAGTCTGGGTGCAGTGTTCGCCACCTGCTCCAGCTTGTTACCAAAGTAGGCAAGAAAACTTTTTGTGTGCAAGCTGGTGAGCAATGCTTACAGTTTCAAAACCTAACAGGTGACAAGCTTGGAGTGCTCTAAAACCGCCTGCGAAGGGTTCACAATAGCTCTGAACATGGCTATCTGTTTGTTTGTTTTAGTGCTATTGCTTCTTTAAAGGGTTATCATGGAACCATTTGAACACATCCACAAGTATCTCCACAATTTTTTGGGAGAGCTCACATGAGCACCACATTGTGCATTAGACAATGTAATACTAAAGGCTTAGATCTCCTCTGGTTGCAAGAGGATATAGACATGTACTACTGGAAAAAAAGAAGCAAGTTCACCATCTCCACTCAGTTAATTCTGGAGAGTAGAAATCTGTGTGTGTGCATGTATGTGTGTGTGTTTATCTGTGAGTGTGTGTGTTTGTGTGTATGTGTGTGTGTTTGTGTGTGTGTATGTGTATTGGGGTGTGTAGCCAAAAACCTGGAGGCTGAAACTGAAATTGGCAGGTGTTTGGAAAATAAGACCTGGATTTTGAACAGTCAAACAACAACACAAAAGAAGCTGAAGATTGGAATTTCTTCCCCTAAATATATTGTTTTCTGTTTATTTTTCAACTTCATGCTGGATTTTAGCAAGAAGAGAAATTTTGGGTTGCCCCCTAAATAGGGATTTTAGAGTGACTCTGTAATGAATTTTAACCCAAGAGTCACTGTGGATATTCAGCAAACCTTTGTTCTATTCTGCTCATGTCCTTATGCTAGACCCATCACTGTAGTTATTAGATCTCAAAGATTACATTCTTTGATCTAGTGCTTTCTAAATCCTTAAACCACAGTTTATTTATTTAAAAGGTTATATCCAGCATTGGATTGGATTGTAAAGTACCCTTTGACTCCCATGAAGGACACAGAAGAAACAGATGCTGATGAGGGCGTATTTCCTTCTGACCATGAAGTACCACAGCATTTTATTGAATTAAGAACGGCACAAAGATCTGTGCTTTTAATCTGGCCAGTGTGTTGAGAATTTTTTTACCTCTATGGTATCCTGATGTCATTCATTTCTGATACAACAGACATTAAGGTATATAGGTGAATTTCTGTTACTCTGAATTTTAAAAAAAGCTGCAAAGTAGCCTCATATTTCCCTAAGAATATAAATAAAAGCACACTAAACCTCAAACAGATGTTTAACATGAGCATATTGATAATGTCTTCTTGGGGGTCTCTTTTCTATCTGATATTTACCAGGATTCATCAGAAGTAAATCCTTGGAGCTAAACAGAGTTATATTTGGACAAACAGGATCTCCAGCAGCCTTTAAGCTTGTTCTGTCAAATTCAGAAGCACTTACATGAGCAAATTTACCAGGGTATTCTACAATACTTAAATAATTAGTGATTCCTAAGATAACCAGAAAGAAGGCACAGAAAGCAAAAAAGAACACTAAAATTAAACCCAGTGTGCTTCATCCTTACTGATAGTAATTATACTGTCTCCAAACTGATTTTAAAATTTTTTTTCCAAACCATCCTGCAAGGCAAACTGTAAAAAATTTTCAGGTATTTACTCTTTATTTTGGAAAATTAAGACTGAAATAGGCATCTGAAAATAAAAAAGTAATTTTAAAATGGCGGTTATTTTTTCATTTTTATGATGCTTGTGTTTGGTTATTTATCTTTTTTGAGAAGCTCAACCACTGAAGTGAGTAGCCTAATGCTACTTTATACTGAGACCGCTTCATACCATCTGGAAGTACAAACCAGCTGTAAAGTGGGTTGTAAGAGTAATTTATTTATGCATACTTTAAAGTTCTTTTGTATTTCCATGAACGGTAGAAACTCACGTTGATGTAAATAGAGTCCAAATAAATGGACTAGAATTTCCTTTTTTTTCAGATGGAAATGAAAAAGGGATAGGCAGAAATCAGACTGGGGGAAGAGAGGAAGGAGAAAGCCTTATTTAGTTACAAATAGATATCCATTAACAGACAAGGTGAAAGGTACAAATCCTGTCTTATTGGCCTCCATCTATATCTTTGCTGGCAGTGATGAAAACATGAAAGGGAGGGAAGAGAAACCTACTCAAACTATAGTAGTGAGAGCTGCTTTCTCAATCAATTTTGTTTTAAAATCAGTGTGCTTAAAACAAAAGGCTTAATCTAGTTCTCTCTTTTCTTTTTTCTTCTTTTTTACCCTATGGGCTGCAGAGTTGCTCGCTGTGACATTTGGCAAGGATCTATCTTTCCATGTTATTCAGTTAGTATACCTGGATAAGTGAAAAAGAAAACAAATTAAATTCATAGGAATTAATGTCAATTAAGTTCCCTCTTTCTATACATTCTATTGCAAGTCGCATTCTTCCACTCCAAGTCAAAGTGTGAATAGAAACAGCAAAGAGAAAAAAGCAAAGAATGACACTTATGCTGATGAGGAATACCTTAAAATTAGTCAGACATGGGAAAAAATATTAAAATAGCAATTTTGGCATTGATACGAGTTTCCTTTGAAATTTTGAGGAGCTTTCTACTCCATTTTATTTCATAATCCCTTTTAAATGGGAACATAGGAGGCTTAAGGGATTCTGTGAAGTTGTGAGATATTTCTCTTTTTGCTTCCCCATTTTGTGAGAGCCTAAGGGAAAAATATTGGCAGGGCTTGTAGAACCTTCTATAATTGAAGTAGCCCAGTATTTCCTATTTTAAGACCTTTGCTGCTGCTCTTAGTATTTCCACCTGGTTGGCCAACTCTTCCTGAATACTTTTGAAGGCAATTTCTGCTAAAATACTTCAGTGGTTGCCAAGGAAGATAGGGAAATATGGGGTAGTTTTGCCTATTTTAAAAATACATCATAATTAAGAGAAAAACTCTGAACATGGTGAGGAGTAGTAGCATTGAGCCTAACGTCTCTTCAGGTATCCTGTGGTAAGCCATCCGTGCTTGGTTATATTCCAAGCCTTTGAGAATTGTAGTTAGCACATGTTTACTTGGGAACTCTAAATAGATACATCCCTTAAAAATTCACAGAAAAAGTGAAAAAGGAACCTCAGAAAATCACCTGCACATGGACAGGATCAGCTTATCTGAGTCACAGCTGATAGATATTTGTGTAAGTTCTTCCTGAAAAACTCCATCCAATTCAAAACTCCATAATCACCAATTCCATACTATCTTTGTTCTATTCATTGCACCAAGCAAAGCCCATATCTTCTTGCCTCTTTTAGGAGTATGAGATTATTTCTGTCCCCCTTGAAATACTAGCTTCTAACTGTGCCTATCTTGTAAAATGGCAGAGGTGGCATCAGGGACCCTTTACTTTTCTAGGTAATCAGTGATGATATTCAGAGAGGATGGAGAAGAGAGAAGGTGTGATTCAAATGAAGAAAGGACAAGAGCCAGGGAAGATAAAAGCTATGAAATGAAACAATTAATGCACAAGTAGTCAACCATGACTAGAGAGTGACAAGGCATGGAGAAGTAGGAGCCTAAAGGAAGAGTGGATCCAAGAGAGGTTTGGAAATTTGAGAGACAGTAGGGAAGAAGATTTGCCCTGTGTGTGGGCAAACCAAGATGAAAGGAGCAATGGAAAGGGGACTGGACCTGGTTAGGGATAAAGATACAAATAGAAAACCCGTGGGGCAGGTTCCCGTGCAACTCAGAAATTTCTGCTGGAAAATGTCATTGGCAAAGTGTCTCAGTTCTTTAAAACATATAAAGCTCTAAGTACAAAATGTGGAAAACAGTATTTGCACTGTTAAGCAACATAGTTCAAATAATTTGTCTTGCTTGTAAATATACATAATAATGACTCTTTAATGATATAAACAACTATATTGTTTATGTAACAACTTCACAGGTTAGTGTGACTTCATTCTCAATATTATAGTCTATATATATTGTTATTTTGCTCCCTAGAAATTGCAGGAAGTTTTTGTATGTATGTGTGTATACATACGCACATATACACATGTATATATTTATTCTGGGCCAAATGCCAAATTCTAAAAGAGCCTTTTTCTGTTTTAAAGGGGAGGAGGGTGTTGACATGATTTCAAAAGATTAAAAAAGATAATTTTAAAAGAAAAAGTAACTTTGACTAAAGTACTCAAACTGCCCTGCTTATAAAACATCAGACTGAAGCACATGGGTTTTTATTCCTCTTTCATATGAATGGTAGGATTAAAGGTTCTAATGAAAAATTTCCCAGAGATCTTGTCATTACTGTTTCCATCAGACAAAGTCTATAATCTTACCCAGTAGTTTTTCTAGAACAGCAACTGACATCTAGATTTTTGGATATATATAGACACTGGTCTTTGCACAAAGTAGACACATTAAGCCCCCATAAGAGGTGATACTTGTCTCTTGATTTTCCACTGCCTCAACTAGTTATTTACAATGTTAAAAATGGAAGCAGTGCAAAGCCAAGTGCTTTTTTTTTTCACTTTTAGTGTTCAATACAGTCCCTTTACTGCACAGTAAAAGCTTCAGGTTCCTGTGGAGAAACAACATTGGATTATCATTTGAACAGATATAATTACTACTATCAGCAACTTGAAGTCACTTTAATTCCTATACTAATTCCTATACCTATCACTACACCAATTTTATTTCTGACAGGAGGGGATAATTTTCTGAAACTTATTTACAATTGTGACTATAATCTCATGTATAATTTAGTAAGAGAATATTACCATGCTGAAGGAGAATTGGGAATAGGTATCTAGTACAGACCAAGGTGATGTGCAAAGGGGAAGCAGTATCTGCCAACATGGGGCTGTGAAAAAGGTAGGGCTAGAAGAAAGCAGGAGATGCAGTGTGGAAAGAGGGCATGGCAGTTGGAGAAGAGGGGTTTTGGTAAGGTTGAAAATGAGTTATTTTTCTAATAAGGTTTTTATGGTTTTATATATTGAACTAATTGTAATAAGGACTCAGGCCAAAAGATTAGAACGAGTAGCCAGGAACAGGCAGTGGCAGAGAGCTGTGTGAAACAGTCATGTACAAGAAAACTGTGGATAATAAAACTACATCAGTCTCTCTTCACCTTTATCCATTCAGCATCTGCTCAGATACAAGTTCAGGGGCCCAACAAGGGCAAGGCATCAGCAAACCATGCTTGTGGTAGTGGTGCAGCAAGAACTGAGACAAGCATAAAACCAGGGCTCATTTCCATCACCTTCCTGTTCTGTAGCAGTACTTTGCAAAGCTTTTAGCTATTGCAAAATTAATGTTAATCCCCTTAATTCCATTTTTATTCCTTAACTAAGGATAGATTGGCACAGGAATTTTTCTGGTGGCAAATTTGGGCCCACAATGATTCAGATAAAGTTTACAAAACCAGGAACAAGTCTATGAAGCTGTCTCTAGACATGACTTACATCCAGACTTGTTCTGTTTTTGCAGAGGTGTTGCTGGCCATGGTATCCATCCCTCTCTCAATGTGATTTAATGATTTTTTTGAAGTTGCTTTTCTAAAAGACAGTTTGTTGCTTGGTCAGTATCTTCCTGCTTTGAATCAGCTTCAGCTTGGTAAATGCCACCTTGGACACTCACAGTATCTGCAGCTGTCTCCAACATGAGCATAGAATGATAAAGCATAGGAGGATAAAGTATATATTTTATCTCCTCTTTCATGATTTCATCTGTCCCCTTCAGGCTAGAGAAACAAAAGAATACTTATTGTTTTATTAAGTTTTATTAAAATAATACTTTTTTTCCCTCACAAATGATCTGGTAAGATTGGGGTTTGTGGGCAAGCTCACACTGTTATCTGAGGTGTGTATGTGTCACTTTACGTTGCAGTCCCATGTCAGAAAATATTTGGGTAACCATTGTTAAAAGATTATGATTTTTTTCTGAGTTGCTTCCTAAATCAGAGTTATGAAATATAGATCAAAGATCCATGAAAAAGATATGGCCTCTTCTCCAGAAGGTAAGAGTGTGATAAGAGTGTGGCCGAGGGAGATGATCCTCCCTCTCTACTCCCCTTAGTGGGGCTACATTTGGAGTGCTGTGTCCAGTTCTGGGTTCTTCAGTACAAGAAAGCCAAGGAGAGGGTCCAGCAGAAGGCCACAAAGATAATTAAGGGACTGCAGCATCTCTCTTACGAGGAGGGACTGTGGAAGCTGGGCCTGATGCATAGAAATATCTCAAAAGAAGTTGCCAAGAGGATGGTGTCAGACCCTTCTATGGTGCTCAGTGGAAGGACAAGGAGTGATGGCCATAAATTAAACCACAAAAAGTTCCACCACAACATGAAGAAGAACTTCTTTATATTGAGGGTGGCAGAACACTGGAACAGGCTGCCCAGGGAGATTGTGGAATTCCCCTACAACCTGGATGCATTCCTGTGTAAATTGTCTTGGCAGAGTGCTGGACTAGATGATCTACAGAGGTTCCTTCCAAACTTAACAATTCTGTAATTCTGTGGTTCTATGTGTAGTTCAAGTTTGGAAAAAGTGTGTGGTTCATTTTTCTTAGTTTTGGTAGTGTCTTTCTCATGGATTATGGCTGAACCACAACCACCACCATTTCCCCCCAACAAACCAACTGGTTTTTGATAGGTGAAAAACTTTTCTTCAAAAAGGAACAATAGGCAACAGATTAAAAAGTAGGACATTATTGGAGAGCTTTAAAAGCTGTTTCTAAAAGCAGGAAGAAAGAAATAATTATTCTGCCAGTGCATATATGGATATGGGTTTAATCCTTTTCATATTGGATTCTTTTTCCCAACAACCTGATGAAGGTTATAACATTTAAGCTGCAAATATGGGAAAGCCAGATGCATACTCAAACCTCAGCTTTCATACTACAGCTTCATACTACAAGATTCCTTTTAGGATAAATGAAATTACAGGCAAAAACTGATTAATTTGAGAGTCTATCCTTTGCTATGGTTAATCAAGTATTGCATTACAGTATTGGTAACAAGCTTCCATCTCAACAGAATGTGTGTTGGACTTACTACAATGCTCTCCACTTGTAGAAGACTTCTATATCAAAGGGGCTTATGCTTAACAATATTAATATCAGTGTGTCTTTCTTGAAGAATCTGCACCAGTGCTTTCTCGCCTTGAGCACTATGTGCAGTTTAGGTCACCACAATATAAAAAGGCATGAAGCTATTAGAGAGCATCCAAAGGAGGATGTATTGGGTTTACATGGCCAGGCTTCAGTTGTTAGGGGCTACAGGGATGGCTTCTGTGAGAAGCTGCTTGAAGCTTCTTCCATGTCTGGCAGAGCTAATCCCTAGTAGCTCCAAAGATGGACATGCTGCTGGTGAAGGCTGGGCCAATTAGAGATGGTGGTAACATCTCTGTGATAACAGATTTGAGATGAAAGGAAAAAAAAAAAAGGAGTTACTGTGCAGAAGTAATTGCAGCCAGAGAAGAGTGGAGTGACAGTATGAGAGAGGAACAACTCTGAAGATACCAAGGTCAGTGGAGAAGGAGGAGGGGGAGGTGCTTGAGGCACCAGAGCTGAGATTACCCTGTCGCCTGTGGTGCTGACCATGGTGAGGCAGCTGTGGCCCTGCAGCCCATGGAGGACCAAGGGGATTCAGAGATGCACCCACAGTTTCTGGAGGAGCCCATGCCAGAGCAGGTGGATGCCTGAGAGGAGGCTGTAGCCCTGTGGGAGGCCCATGGAGAGAGGAGCCCGCCCTGGAACAGCCTGTCCTTAAAGGACTGCACCCCGTGGAAGAGTGACACATGCTGCAGCAGTTGGGGGAGGACTGTTGCCTGTGGGATGGGCTCACATGTCAGAGAGTTGCTACTCGTGAGATGGACTTATGTTGGAGAAATTAATGGAGAACTATTTCCCATGGGAGGAACCTCATGCTGCAGCAGGAGAGGACTCCTCTGCCTGAACAGCAGAAAAACTGGAACTGACCATAATCCCCACTCCCTGTCTCTCTGCCCTGCTGGGGAAGGAGGTAGAGCTGGAAAGGAGGGAGAGGTTGGGGGAAGGTGTTGTTAAGGTTTTATTTTACTTCCAAATATCCTGCTCTATTATTCTTGGTAATAAATTCAAATAATATCTTTAATTCTAGCCTGTTTTGGTCATGGTGGTATTTAGTGAGTGAACTCTCCCAGTCCTTGTCTCAACTCATGAACCCTTCATTATATCTTCTCTCCTCTGTCCAGCTGCAGAGGACAGTGAGAGTGGCTTTTGGATAGTACCAGTGGGTACCTGGCATCAAGCTGGCATCAACCCCCTACAGAGGCCCATGAAAATGGTAAAGGGCCTTGAAGGGAAGCTATATGAGGAGCGGCTGAGGTCCCTTGGTCTGTTCAGCCTGGAGCAGAAGAGAATGAGAAGAGACCTCATAGCACTCTTCAACAACTTCACAAGGGGAAGTGGAGGGACAGGCACTGATCTCTTCACTCTCATGAACAGTGAGAAGACTTGAGGAAATTGCATGAAGCTGAGTGAGAGGGGGTTTAGGTTAGATATCCAGAAAAGGTTCTTCATTCAGAGGGTGGTTAGGCACTGGAACAGTCTCCCTAGGGAAGTGAGCACAGCACTAAGCCTGACAGATTTCAAGATTTGGACAGCAAATCTATTTGGACAGCACTTTCAGGCACCTGGTGTGACTCTTGGGGCTGTTCTGTACAGGGCCAGGAGTTGGACTTGATGATCCTCATGGGTCCCTTACAGCTCACCTGATTTTATGAATCTCTCTTCAGTGTACTTATATGTTCTAGAGTGTTTTACAAATGCAACATTCTTCTGCTTCTGAGCCCTTCAGTTACCTGTAAGATGAAATGGAAAAATATGCAGTTGAGCCTAGAAATTTTACCTGACAGTGTGTATACGGAAGTAAAGAATGTGTTGCCAGTGGACTTTAAAGGATTGCATCAATTCCAGTGTGGAGCTTGGGCAGGATATCAGCAATGCTCTGTGGGAGACTTCCATTGTCCTCTGGTAGCCCAAAAGGTAAAAAAATGTAGCTCTGTAGATGCAAGAGTGCAGGCTAATTTTTCACTGTGTTTCTCATTTAGAGGATAGATTATAGATGTTTATGTGTGCTTGCAAACATGGGGTAGTGTTTAGCTTCTGAAACACCTATTCTCTTCCAAGTTTCTGTGTTTCTATCAGGTGCTCTTTCCAGTCTAGAAGATTATCCTCTTTCAGGTGTTCCTCTAGTATTACCCCTTTTGTAGGGGTAACAGTCTCAGGAGATGGAGTTCAGGGCATTCATTCATTATGCATTTGCTGTTTTCTAGCAAAACCCAATAAAATAGCTCACTTCACAGAATCATGAAATCATGAATCAACTAGGTTGGAAAAGACCTTTGAGATCATCAAGTCCAACTTATGACCTAACACCACCTTGTCAACTAGACCATGGCACTAAGTTCCACATTCAGTGTCTTCTCCAGCACCTCCACGGATGGTGACACCATCACCTTCCTGAGCAGCCCATTCGAATACCCAATCCCTCTTTCTGTGAAGAAATTCTTCCTAATTTCCAGTCTAAACCTCCCCTGCCACAGTTTAAGACTGTCCTCTTGTCCTGTCAGTTGTTGCCTGGGATAAGACATCAACCCCCGCCTGCCTACAACCTCCTTTCAGGCAGTTGTAGAGAGTGAAAAGGTCTCCTCTGAGCCTCCTTTTCTCTGGGCTAAAAAACCCCAGCTCTCTCAGCCACTCCTCATAGGACTTGTGTTCCAAACCCTTCACCAGCCTTGTTGCCCTTCTCTGGACACAAGCAAGCATCTCAATGTCCTTCCTAAACTGAGGGGCCAGAACTGAACACAGTACTCAAGGTGTGGCCTCACCAGTGCTGAGTACAGGGGAAGAATCACTTCCCTGGTCCTGCTGGCCACACTATTCCTGATACAGGCCAGGTGCCATTGGCCTTCCTGGCCACGTGGGCACACTGCTGGCTCATGGTCAGTCTGCCATCGGTCAGTACCCCCAGGTCCCTTTCTGCCTGGCCACTGTCCAGCCACTCTGTCCTCAGCCTGTAGTGCTTCAGAGGGTTGTTGTGACCAAAGTGCAGGACCTGGCACTTGGTCTGTTAACCCTCATATCACTGGATTCAGCCCGTGGATCCAGCCCGCCCAGGTCCCTCTGCAGAGATCTCCTACCCTCCAGCAGATTGACATTCACACCCAACTTGGTGTCATCTGCAAATTTACTGATGGTGGACTCCATCCCTTCCTTCAGATCATCATTTATAGATATTAAACAGGACTGGGCTTGACACAGATCCCTGGGGGACCTCACTGGTGACTGGCCACCAACTGGAGGCAGCACCATTCACCACCACTCTCTGGGCCTGGCCACGCAGCCAGTTCTTAACCCAGAAAAATGTGCACCTGTCCAAGCCATGGACTGCCAGCTTTTCCAGGATTATGCTAAAGTCCTGTACCAAGGGAGACAGACCTAGAATGTAGAATGACATAGTCCCATTGGCTAATACAGAACCTCATTTAAAACATGGGCTGTATGCATGGACACAGTTCTGATTTTGTTGCTAAACATGCCATAATCAATATTGCTAAACAAACCTTTATCATGAGACAGTCAGACCAAGTGTAAATACTAATTAAGGACTAATCCAAAAATCTATTGAAGTTTGTGGCAAGATCCAATGTGGTTTGAACATGTCCCAAGGTAAAGAAATAATCAGTATTTTATCTGAGTTCTGCCCCAACAGAAGAGAAAATTTCTTTGCTAATGAGGGACTGTTTTTGTTCACCTGAGTCCTCCCTAGTTCCAAAATTCTCCTGTTTTTAGCTTAAAATAATGTTTACATAACAAGTATGAATTCACTGCAGAAAAATAGAATCAGAAAACCCTATCTTGCTGCATAAGAAATGCCATAATAAAAACTTACTTGTTTAAATAAAACACAGGGCAATTATCCAACTATACTATATTGTCAAGCTCAAAATCTGTAACACTTGTTTAAAAATGTCTGTGGAAAAAGGATGAAAGTCCTGGCTTTACTGAAGTCAACAGGGATTTTTTTCATTAATTGGTATCACTTAGAGAGTTAATGGTAGTTATGGGTACAGGAACTTTGTGCTGGAGACAAAACAATTCCAAATCTGCTCTGAATGGTCTTGATGAACAGAGATTAAGGAAAAAAATCCAACTTCCAAAAGCTATATATTGACTAACACCCAATGTACCATGAAGGAAGTTAAAAAACCCAAACAGCTCCAAAACCTACGTGCTCATTCTCAGTGGTTTAAAGAACCCCATCTTCCAAGGATGAATATCTTTTCATTGGTCCCTTTTGCTTTCTGGTAGTACCTACATTTTGCTTGTGTAACCATTCACTACTTCAGGAGGAACAAGAACTTTCAAAATAAGATACTTGCTAATTAAATATTCATGAAAATATTCAATAGAGCATTTTTATGCTTTATGTAATATTTTAGTATCACTACACATATTTTCTTGAAATATGTGCATTACGACCCTCTGATACTTAAAAATTACTATGGCAGCAGTCTTCAAATTATATATTGTCAGCATCAAATGAATCCACTTCAACAATGTTCTAGTCACAATAGCTTTGAGCCCTGCTTGTATGGGAAAAGCCCTACTGAAGTCAGTTATGCCCTTAAAGTTCAGAGTATGCTGCAGTCCTTTGCTGGAGTATGGCCTAACATCTGAATGGGTAAATGAGGTCAGTGTGGGATTCTCCCACAGTAGTCTTCTCTTCCTACTCCCCAGGCTGTGGGTATGCAGCTGTCCTTATCAACTTGAATATACCTTTGTGGTTAGTGTCAAGTTGTCCAAATGCCATCTGATTAGCATTAACAGAAATATCAGGAATAACAGGAATATGGACAAATGATGCATTCATTTCTAAATAACATCCAAGAGACTTACTTCTGTTTATCTGTTCCTGCTACACAACCTATGCAATCTAAATGCTATGTGTTCATATAAGATGCTGGCTGTACATAAGCCTCCAGTCAGACACATGGATTTCAGGATGCTTACAATCCTTGCTGAAGTATAACATAATTGGACCTTAATATGTTGATTCAGTTCCTCTGAAGATTTAACACATTTTGTTTTCTCCAACTTCTCCTCTTAAGTTAGCCATCTTCTTCTGATAAAATATTATTGCTGTATGAATGGGAATTATCACTTATCCCAGTTTTTAGGAATTAATGCAGAGTTAATGTTACCTGAGAGGATTTTAAATTGTTACAAGTATTTCCTAAATTTAAGTTGTTACAGGTATCTCATAAATGAGTGTTGGGGGTTAGGATTTTTCCTTTTGTTTCTTTCCCTCATGGAATTTTGTCCCATATGTTGCTAGGAAACCATAATCACTGATACTTAAGAAAACAAAGATGAAGCTGGGTATCACAACATTGCATTGAAATGGCCCTGGCTGAGGGTAGGTTGCAACTGATAATGCAATGGATAAAGTGAGGGGGCTACCCTGGAGGTTTGGGGCTGGGTTTTTGGTCAGTCTGGTTTCCAAGCTGGGAGAAGGAAGGAGCTGTTTGCCGTTTTCCCTGCCACCTAACCGCTTGGAGCTCAGAACCAGCGCACGTGGTGCCAAAACATTGGGATTGGCTCCTGCTGGACCCTCTTCCTGCAGCACGTTGTCATGACCACTCCAGTGTGTTGGATTCTGAGATCCTGCTGAGATTCTCCTGCACTGCAAGTTTGCTTAATTATTTTTTTGTTTCCCGGTTGTTTGGGGTCGGGGGGGGGGGGCGGTCCTGGAGCCGATGGGTGGGGTGTTGCCATATGGGCCACCTCTGCGTGGTTGCCTGGCAATCACGACCAGCTGCCACCCGAGACTTCCCAGATCAGCCAAGCCTCCATTAACTGTGTTCTCCGAGCTTGCACCAGAGCGCCCCCTGCAGCTGCCAGGGATCCATTGCAGCTGCCCTGCCCAGCCAGGAGCCACCAGCGCCCATGCTGGCTGTGGCTGGAACTACAGCAAAGGGGAAAGGGCTTAAAGAGCAGGAAGAGACTGTTTATTGGAGTTTCTGGGGTTTTTGTTTGCTGTTCCCCTTTGTTCACCTTGTTATACATACACATACTAGTAAAGAACAGTTACTCCTTTCCCCATGTCTCAGCTTGAAAGCCCCATAATTTCAAAGTTATAATAATTTGGAGAGAAGGGATATGGATGAGTATATTCCTGTAATTAATTTTGTGAACAAGAAACCTGAATAGCACATAGGCTGGGGCAGTTGAAACTCCACAGTTTGGGAGCAGATGGTGTTCAGGTCTGGGAAGGGGGACACCTGAGTGCCTTTATTAAATAAAGCACTTGGGAAATGGATCTAAGAGGTACTGTTAGGACACGTGAAATACCGTTTGCTGGATTATTGCAGGACAAAAGGAGAGATAAGAGTCAGTGCTACAAGATGGGGAGATCTGCCGGCCCATGCTGTATTTACGTGGCTGCTATAGGATGACCTGTGGTTGCCTGTGTAGTGCCACATGTTCATCTTTGTTGCTTGGCCCAGTCATCGCTCATGACAGCAGGTTGCTTGCTGTGGTCACCTTTGGGCTATGCCTTTCCATACTGTTGGGTTCCTTGATGCAGCCCCTTACTGCTCCATGCCATCTCTCCTACCATCACCTTATTAAGAGGCTTAAAAAAAAAAAAAATAAAAACTCTCTTCAATTCATTCTTCTGCTAGGCTGCTCTCTAGGAGGGCAAAGTGTCCAAATTTTTTAGCTCCTGCTAATATCATGTTTGAGATGATGGAACCAAGCTAAAACATGATGATGGTTATTGGAAGACTCAACTTTTATTGGCTGGTAACTTGTGTTTTCTTCTGCATCTGAACTGGGAGTTTTCTGTTTGGCTATGAAGAATTATAGAAATCATACTTGTAGGCACAAATAGTAATGCTTACAACCATTTGTAAACAAAAGGTCTGCAGTGGGGTTAATTCCATTATTGCTATGTAGTGCTGCTTACATCAGCCCATGCCATGGGTCTAGGGAGCCCTATCCTTGTTAGATTGTTGCACTGACCTTGAGCCTGTGTAACCTACAGTTAATAGTTTACTTGAGCTGTAGGGCACTTAAAGAACTGTATAAAATTCACGTCCATTTCCTGTCTTTTTATCATATTAAAATTTAAATGTGGATTGACTGGATCCCAACAATATTCTGTCTGCTGCATGCTATTAATTTCCAAATATGCTTTTCTCCTGTGATTCCTCTGTGCATAACTGGAAAGAATAGACAATGATGTAAACAAGGCCTTCTCTTATTCCCCTTTGAGCTGTTTCTTTCCATCTTTTCTCACACGACTGCAGTAAGTTCAAGCTAAGTATCTTCATAAACTGGTGGTGGGATAGAGTAGGAGAACAGCATGGTACTACAGTAGGGGACTTTAAATCATATTTTCTACCATAAAGTCTCTAACAAGAGCTGTGCCGTATAAAGATTGTTAGGGTTACTATACAAACTTTTTAATAATATCATATCTGAACAAATGAAAACCTTTAAGGTCTTTAAAACATGGCAGCAAAACTGTCCTATGCAGTGGCATGTTAAGCAGGACTGGTGTCTGAAGCGCTCTCCCACTAGGCACCACTTCAAAGGGAGCAGGGCTTGTTTGAAAGATGATGGTTGCTATCAGAAGGGCTTGAGCAGAGATGGCTGCTGATAGCACAAGCAGGGATGAGGTGAAATGATTAAAAGAGAATGCTTGAATTTTATTTCACCATGAACTTTTTCTCACCACGCATGCTAATTATACTAATTAATGAGAGAAAAGTTTTCTTTAGTGGTATCTCCATTGCACTCGGACAAAGAAAAAAATATCTGCTGGCAAGATCTTCTTTCTTGTGCTATCTGTTGAGCAGAATGTTCCAAAATGCAGAAAGCTATCTGTGCTCATGCCACACAGTCTCTCCATCATTGTTGTTCCCTTTCAGAGAAAGAATTGGGATGTTTGTCCATCTTTGTGCAGAAAAGATTCAAGGTGAGTGAGAGAACAAATCCTGTAAGGCAATTCTGTCACTCACCTCATCTTCATAATCTTTCCTCAGCTCCCTCTGCCTTCTAACCCCGCTATTGATCGTGTCATAGGCTATAGTAGTCCAAGGCAGGGGGCTGAAAACCTTTCTGAACAGCAGTTGCCAGTCTGCCTGTTGCACCTTCAAGAAGAAAAGCATGCTGTGAAAACAATCAGTGCATTTGCTTTAGATCTAAGTGATTCCAACTAGGTTGATGCTTCATGCTGATGTGTTGAAAACATTTAAAAAATTTCTCAGAGTTTGATTTCAACTAAAACATTTCATCATGTGTCTGACTCTCTGAAGTAGTTACTTCTCACTAATGTAGCAGACAACAGGGTTTTTTTTTCCACCCTAGCAAAAAGCAGTAGGGAAACAGGGCCTTTTGTCCAGGTAGGTTTTATTTGAATGATTTTATGGGAGGGGGAGGTTGGTTGGGTTTTTTTATAAGCTAATGCTCTTGCAAATTGACTTTGGAGAAGTACCAGTTTATTTCAGGAAAGGAAAAAGAAGTAATCACAGTTTTACAGAGTGCAAATGAGAGTATAGCTTTATTTAAACTTCTTTTCCCCCCATACTTGAAATTTCCATTAAAGGCAGGATAGTTAATTCATAAATACACGAAGACTGTTTTATTTTCTTTAAAGCACATGATGCTCTTTTATAATGAGTTTGCCCCCAATATAATTGGCCTGATTCTTTCTTGGTTTGAGATGACAACAAATGAAACATTGCAAAAGGAAACTATTCTCGTCCAAATTATCATTCATTCAGTTTCCAGGAGTGGCATGAACCCAGGACAACATTTTTCTATGGCAGATGGTAGCACAATTGGTTTCCAAACTTACTGAAAAAGAAAACAGAAAACCAGAATTTTCTGTAGACTATCTTACTATTTGGTTTGGTTTGCACATGCCCTGCAGCCACTAGAGTCTATAGGAAGCTAAACTGAGCAAAAACCACAGGACTGCAGTCCCAGTTTGGAGCTGGCTGTTCAGTGGTTTTGCGTGGGAACCAATCAGTAGGACCTCACCTCTGATTCTGCTCCACTGCATTTTCAAGCATACTCTTGTTCTATGTGCCTTTTTCAATAACAAGTACTTATCAGTGCCTGTTGGTCTCTTTGGGATACCTTTTTAATTATACAGCATATAAATATATTAAATATATGTTGGAATTTCTTTTCCCCCAAGTAAGTGAAGTCACCTCTGTGCTGTTGCCATCTTAGCTGCTTGCTTCAAATAACACAAAGAACATTTTTGTGCTGCTTCAACAGGAAATAGTGAGAAAGTACTTGCCTTGAGGTATTTCATTGAGTTTCAGAATACCAGCAGATAGAGATGTTGCAAAAAAATAGATATTTTGTTGGAAGAAAATAATAATAATAATAATAAAAACCTTTGAAAGCTGTATTTATCTGTGGAGAGGAATTTCCATCCCCCCTGAACGAAGTCTTTGCAAATGCAGTGTATAGTATACATGGCACTAATGGATTTCATACTTCAGCATTTATTTCACCAAATATCAAGCAGGGAACAATAGTTGTCATTTAAGCAGCTGTAGTTGCAACTGTGTAAGTCCCAGACATTAAAACTAGATAAGCCAGTGTAGAAGTGTGTATGAGAAATTCTGTAGTCTTAGTGGAATTCTTTCATTCATTCATTTTTAAAATTATCCAAAGGGGTGTTGCAGAAGTGCAAGTTATGGTTTAAATGTACTAGGAATCCTGTTTGTAAGGAGTATATACACTGAATTTATATATGCAAAATCATGGTTTAATTAGCTAATTGATTGTTTCTCTCCAGAGGAGTGGGTGGAATCTAGAGAAGGATAAACTTCAATTTGGTTTAAGAAGGTTATACCTGACAAAAATGTAGTTAAATCAGTCTCTTCTGCTGTGATCTACCATGGCTGCTGAGCAATGATGAAAAGTTTCTTTCCAATAATAGGCTCTCCTTTTGGAATTTTTTCCACAGGACTATATGTTTGAAAGCTGGGAGGAGGGTGGTTTAACAGTGAGTTCTCCATGGTCCAAACGAGTTGCCTTTTACTGTCAGGGATTTATATTTTTAAGTTGCAGTGTTTCCCATAACACTGGAACTGGTTAGGAATTCATTACAGTGTCAGTTTGTAAATATAAAGCCTGTTCAAGCAGAGGCTATTGATGCTGAAATGCTCAATTCCTCCATGGAATTCAGAGAACATGAATTAATTTGTGCTTGGGTTAGTCTCTTTGGTGGATTAGTGAGGAAGTAGTTAATGGTGATTTAAAAATGATTTTATAAATTCTACTGCTCCTCTGCTTCTTACAAAGACTTCTTCAAAATACTTTTAGTGTAAACTTTCCACCCTCCCTCAAGTGTAAACAAAAATAGCATTCAAAATCTCTACCCCAAAAGGAATTAAACCCAAAATCATGGTGCTTCCCACATACATTGTAACCTTCCCCGTACTTTTCTTGATATAGCTTTTTAAGCCTAGGGTTTTACACAGCATTAGCCATAATTGGAATTGACACCAGAAAACTACAGAAGGCAATTCACTTAATCTAAGTTTGTTGGGAAACTGAAAACAGAGTTCTGCCTGAATTCTCTGTAGATTTCCTGGCAGGAAGCATTCTGTCATTTTCGGGTGAAATTTGTTCACAAGGACCTTAAAGAAAAGGGTTTTGCTTTGATCTGACTCTGACTGAAGTCAATGAAAGAGACTCCACTGATTATAACGACCATTGGGAAACTGCCCTATCCAGAGCTACATGTAGACTTCTGTTTCTGGACAATTGCTTTTCCTCAGTAACAGTCCAAGGAGAGATTGATGTAACTACACAGGGAAGACAGACAGTGGTGAGTAAGAGGGAGCTCATCCCAAAGAGCAACTGAACAAAGAGGGAGTGCAACACGAGAATTGCTATGCTTTGTTACTGCACATGTGCTGAACTGATAGGTTCAAGTAAGTCAGCCATATACTGAATTAGAAGAAAGAGGCAAATGGAGAACAGACCTGTTAGATACAGCTAGCTGTAGGGCTCATCTTTCTGTAATATTTGTGTCTTTAAATGCTGTTTGTGCTCAGATGCTTTTACTACTATAAAAATAGTATATCAATTTTTCCAGGGGAGACAAAAAGCTTGCATATCACTGTCCAGCAATTACCTGTAGCTCCACCCTGTTACTTTCTTCCAATAGTCTACTTTGTGTGATGGTAATACAGTTTAAATTGCTTCAGATCTTTTATGTATCAAGGTCCAAATACTAATGACATGTATCCCATAAATTTTAAATGATTTCAACAGGGTTGTCTAGCTACACTGTCAGCCAGACCATGTACCTATGTCAGTTTCTCCATTACAGAAACTCCACAGTGTAGCCCTGAGTGATAATTGAACCAGATGGATACTAAACAAGAAGAGGACTTTATATTTAGATTTGGCTCCCCTAGCTTTCAGATTTAACTAGGTTGCTTGCAAGTGTCATGAGGGTTATTACTTCAGTAAAGGACATTGCACTCAAAATGGTAGCCACAAGTCCTTCAAAACCCTAGGCTAACAAGAGCATGGGGCTTCTGTGATCCCTAAACAAAAAATTGAAATTAAAAATGTGACAGAGACCCATGGTTAAGAGGCTGTTCCAGTTGTGGGGGTAGTAGAGCAATGGAAAGGAAGGCATTAGTAGAGTGGTTTTACACTTGCCACCCTTGCAGACACCAATTGATAAGCTCTGACTTGGGTGTCTGACTGTGAAAAACTCTCTCAGGCACAAATCCACTCTTCCCATGGATTTAAGATATATATACTGAGACCTTTAACTCCAGTGACTCTAGGCTATCAAGCAGACTAGTTAGTGCATGGTCAAAAAGTTTTTATGCCCCCAATACACCAGAGTCAATACTGCAAAACTGCCTTAGCAGGATTAGCAGCTACACTCTACTTCCCAGTCCCCCAAACCCCCAACTTGTCTCTGCTTTTCTTTTTCCACCCAGCCTGCCAAGCTGCAGGTTTCTTTTTCTGAAACACATATTTCTTTGGAAAAAGTTGATATAAAGGGGAAAAATAATTTTCTTTATCCTTTAATCCTTTATTCTCTTTGCTTTTAAAAGTTTATTTACTTCCTACAGTTGGCCATCTTGAGCTTCTGCTTCTCTGCTGTGTCAAGACTTGCTTAAGCTTGAAGGTTTTTTAGGCTTGACCAAGCATTGACAGCACTATCACAGGAGCTAATGCTAGAATCTGCCAGTTTGATGGATTAAGTAAACTTATTGAAATCTTTTTTCTTTAACACTAAAAGATGCCAAGGGCTGTTTCTGTTCTTGTACTTCGTGTGAAACACCCACTGACATTAATGGGAGTCCCATGTGTAGAACTAGAGTAGAACACCGCCCTTAATATTTAAAAAACTTGTCAACGTTGTGCATGAAGTAATCTGGAGGTGTGTTGTGATGCTGCTTTGCTCCACAAAGGCCATTCTCCTAACACATTCCCTGCCTTTTAAAGACACTTGCATGAACTGCATGGGTGATGGCACTAACTTTTTCCCATTGTAAAAATATTTTAAAACATGCAGCTCTGTTTTTATGTAATCTACCTGCTTTGCTCGGTCAATAAAATATACTTGATCTGTTTCAATATGGTTCATAAACAGTCTTGTTTTCTGATTTTGCCATGCTGTTACTCTCTGAAGGAAGAGGAGGAAAGAAAAATCTTAACAGAGAAGCCATTTCCAATGACCTGTACATTCTTTTTAGTGTTTGTAAAAATGTTTAATCTTTCATTCTCCTCTTGTTCTTGAGTACCTTGCTCTAATGCAGTGGTGGTATGCAAGGTAGCTAAAGAAAGTTAAATTATTTATGTTACCAAAAAGAGTTCACCACCAGTTTCATTCCTATTTCAAATGTACACTAGGCTTATTTTGTTAGAACTAGGACTGTAGCTTGATAGGGCCACCAAATTGTCACAGATGGCCTTGGTAGGTTAAAGCTTTCTGCTTAGAGAGCCAGCTGCAAAGCGGTTTTCTTTGTCTTCGCATAAAGACTTTCTCTCACCAACCTCTTGCTCTTCCTCAGTGATGGCTCTTGAAATTCTTCATCTTTACCTGGAAATGACTGTTTCTGCCCACAAAGGTCTTTGGTGGCTTTTTGGCAGGGAGGTTAGAGCTGGTGACATAATTACAAACACTTTCTGAAGATTTTCGTTATAATGCTAGGGAAGACTAGGGAAGAAATGAAGGGAGATGGGGAAAGAAAGGACTAGGTAACTCCTTTTGTGTTTTGGAGATAATCTGGATAATCAACTAAACAAGACAAAGACAATGACTTCCAGTATAAAATACTTATGAATATGGCATTCATTTACCATCATCTTAGCCTTTCACAACTGTGACTATCAGGTGTGCTTATTGTGAAGTATTGTGGAAACTTTGACAGTATTTTTACTAAAATAAGGATGTTACTCTTTGTGAAAAAATCCTAAGGATGTCGTCCAAATCTGCATATAGGGTACAGTAAAATTGCTTATACTTATGTCAGTGACCTGGATCATGACCTAGATGTTCACATGCAGTCAATGTTCACGCAGAAGTCTACTGAAATTAATATGAATAGCTTTTGTGCTTTACAGTGCTGTGGCCTGCTTTGCAAAAATGCACTGCCATCTACAATTTCGAGGGATTTTTGAAGGTGTCTTACCAGAGGACTTGCCTCCTGTGGGATTTCTTAAATTTTCACATTTCTGGTATTTCTAAACCAGATCACCTGTGTAAGCAACTGAGAGAAAGGTGAAATGCATCCACTTAATATGGTTCTGAAAGCATATATGGGCTTCAGTATTATGAGATTTTCTTCGTATGTTTACTGGTTTACTATGTTAATGGTTAGCTAACCAGTCCAGAGGGTGACTACAGAAGGCAGATTATATAAACAAGTGACAGCAGCATTTAACAGTGCAGAATTGCCAGAAACTGATGGAAACCCAAGTCTGCTTCCCAGACTCTTCACCTTAAAATTGTTCTTCACACTTACAGAAATCACTGCAGTAAGATGGCAGTAACACTGCACTGAAAACTGTTCAGTAATTTCAATTTTTTCTTTATTATGAATGAGAGAATGGAAGGCTTACTAGGTCATCCAAAGCAGACTTTGTCCTGCAGAATTAAAGTTGTCCATTTGCAAAATGTATAATGAAAGAACCTGGAAACAACGTTTCTCCATTCTTACTCTGCTTCACTACGCTCACAGCTGAAATTAGTTTTCTTCAAGACAGGTCCTCTCTTTTCCTCTGTTCTTCCTTCTGTATCCCCCTAAATACAGCTTAGTGGTGTGAGGCTTATTTTCCTCATCTTTTGCCCTATTTTGCTCCCCCATGCAGCACTTTTAGTTTCCTCTTCTATTAGATAAGCACAGGAAAACCTGAAGCCCAATGAAAACAAGGTAAATTTTATTTACTAGTCTTTATGTAGGCAAAGACAGTTCTTTTTACTGTTCTTTCCTTCCCTTGCTACTGTCCAATGGGGCAGAAAAATATTAAAAATTCACAAAATCAGAGGGGCTGAAGCTGGAAAAGGACTCTGGAGGTCATCAAGTCCATATCTCCTGTTCAAGGAGGATGATCTTGACCTGGCTGCGTAGGACCATGTCCAGATGGCTATTGAATATCTCCAAGGAAAGGGGTTGTACAACTTTTTTTTGGCAACCTGTGCCAGTGCTTGGTCATTGAAAAAAGATTTTCTGATGTTTGGAGGGAACATCCTGTATATCAGTGCATAGTCCTTGCCCAGTCACTGGGCCCTACTGAAAAGAGCCTGGCTCTGCCTTTTTTTGCTGCAAGGATACATCGATTGCTCACATTCAACTTGGTGTCCCATCAGAACTCCAGGTCCTCTTCTGCCAACTTACTTTCTAGATGACTGGCCACCAGGAAGTAGTCATGCACAGGATTGTTACTTCCCAGGTGCAAGACTTTACACATCTCCTTGCTGAACTTCATGAGTCAGCCCATTTCTCCATCTTGTCAAGGTCCCTCTGGATAATTGTTTTTCTACAGGGCAGAAAAAACAGGTTAGACTAGATTAATTTTCAACATCATTCTTATTGTATTTTTTTAATCTTCTCAGAAAAAGCTTTACTCTATGATGAGTTGTATTTCTTTCTGAAATGACATGAAATTTTATGGTGGTAAGAGGAGAAGTAAGTTTCAGTTTTTTTCTAGAGGGTTGCTTCATAATTTATTTTGAAAATTCACATTGTCTAGTTGTATGAGAGTAGTGTGCCTTTGAATAGAAATGCAATTTTTAGCTTGTGACATAGAGGAGCTCCTTTTTTAAATTTTCTAAGAGTATGTTACAGGTTTGTATTCTGGAATTTTGCACATGATGCACATTTTGCAGATATGTGTGCATATAACATTCATGTAAGGGTTCAGAAAATATAATTCAATTAATTAATCTCTTTAACATGATTTTTTGACAATGAGCCAAAAAATACTACTTTAAGATGTAGTTGGAAGAAACTTTTCAGTATTCTGCAAAGCACATCTTAAGGTGCATAGGGTAAGATTAATTTTATTGTGTTGCATCACTGGTATAATTTGTTCTGGGCATTTGATCATATAAAAAAGCCTGGCCCTCAGATGCAATGTTTACATGGGCCTCTCCATGATGAAAGCCCATCTGGATTTCCAAGATGGATTCTCCCCTCTTCGAAAACTGAGAATTTTATACTTTGGTGGTTGCAGGATTTGGCCCTTTGTGGAAATTACAGACAGTGAAGATCACATCTTTGAAGATGTATGTGTCCTTTGGTGTTTAGGCATTTTAGCCAGTATCTCTAAACAGAGGTCCATATTATTTAACATCTGTTTTTCTTAGTGCATGTCAGAAATAGATAGGTAGTCTCAAATGGGTGAGTATAGACACCCATGATTGGTCTTGGCTGTAGTCATGCAAACATGCAGATCAATTGTGGGCAGCACCCATGCCAGGAGCAGAGACAGGGATTTTGTATTAATGTCTGAATATGAGAAAAATAAAGGAGATGAAAAAAAAAAAGCAAACCAGACCAACCAACCAACCAACTAACCAAAAATTTATTAGTCCCTTTCCTGACCCAAATAGCCCTTGTCCAGCAACATCAAATCCAGCTTGGGTAAGCAGACAGTGAGCTGTATGTGTTATTTCCCCTGTGAGGAAACTATTATCAAATTTCAGATATAGTATTTAATCCTAAATTCAATGTTCTCCTAATCTGTGATATTAGAAAACATTAGAACATAAAAAGTGGGTTTCCTTGGTTTTTTTTTTTTTTGGTTTTGATTCTGGTTTTATTTTTCCTAAGCAAATGGTATTACTTTCAGTCCAGGAAAATCATGTTGCTGAACAAAACAAAAGAAGGCAACCTTTATGTAAATAACAAAGGAAGTCAAACACCTGGAGTTGCTGGATGTACGGGTTAGAGAAACATCTGAATAAATGATACTACTACATAGTAAACCAGACGATTTGTGCTACTCTGGCTTAGTTTTATGCTGGACACAAATCTGAACTATGATTTCAGGAGGGGCTATCCTCAGAAGTAATGCAAGATACCTAATGGTATAAGAGAGAGCGAGATTTATTCAGTATCATGTAAAACCTGGTGTGGCAGATCACAAGCTCTGACCTTAGCAAGACGTTCTTTTATGGATGGGGCACCAGCATGTTTCTTTGCAAGTAGTATTAGGCCCCTGGCATTTTTCGTTTCTTACTTGTGATGCTGCAGGGATATTAAATATTCCATGGTTTTGTTTTAATTAAGATATCCTTTTCCAAAATCTGTAAAAGAAGACAACTGCATATTTCTCTGAGATACCCAAAATCCTCTGTGGATTCTGTGATAGAATGTATGTATGGTATTATTTGTGCATATTACTGTATCTAGATGGGTCAGAGTTCCCCTTTGATGGAAACTGGCCATGGGTTGCCACTGACTAGCTATGTCTTTCTGACTTTCTAGCGTTTTCATGAGTTCCCAAATAAGGGAAGCACTAATCCTACTAATCTGGTTTCCTGGATGGCTTTCACCTAGGTACAGGTGACCTAGCACAGATGAGGCACCCAGCTTTAAAATGTTGATGCTGCCTCACTGTGATACCCACTGTGTGTCCACATGTAAATGCACATGTGGGCCTTATTTCTTCCCTTTGCCATGCAGTGAGGAGGTGCGATGATGTGTTCATCTGAATTTGCCAAGTACTTTGAGACACTCCTCCAAAATAGTCCAAAATACACAGGTTTGAGGAAACACTGCAGCAAATTCCTGAAGATACTTTACTATGATGTACTAGGGTAAAAATGAGATTTGTCAGTCCAAGACTACTTAATTTTATCCTTTCATCCCTCATGGCAATGATATGAAGTGACTTTATTGGGAATTGATTGTACCACATTTGTTGCTCTCCTTTATGTACATCTGTCACTGTAAGTCTGCTTACTCCAATCTCATTTGCTTTGGATAGTATCTCAAGGATAGTAGACATAATAGAGAGGGAAAAGACACAACTTTTAACTATGTTCTCCCATGAAACAGTGCCATTTTAAGTACAGAGCCTGTTTAAGTATGTTCTGATCAGCTTCTGCTCAGCTGGAACCTCGGGGCCTAGGACCTGCTCTCAAACAATCTTGTTTACGTTGCTCTGTTTATAAAAACAAAACAGTACCCACAAAAATCCAAAAGATAGGCTTAAAGGATTTAGGGAATTGTGCAAGCAGGTTCCTTGAACTACGGAAGTATACAAAGTATTGGATCTTCTGACTATAAAATGGATGGCTTCTGCCATCATTCCACCATATGAAAAAGGCCAGAGAAACTTATTCAGGTGCTTTTGTTTTCAGTGTGTCAATAGCTACGTTAGAATTCTGCATCTTAAAATGTTCAGAACTGCAAATAGGCTTGAAATGCCCTGTCTTTTGGGGGTGCTCTGTCAAACATGAGGCAGTTTCAGATTGCTGAACTCAAAATTTTCCTGCCTGTACCTTCCTGTCATATTTAGTTTCTCATGTTATTCTGGTGTTTGTACCAAAGCCTACTGGCAAGAGAGAGCCTGATCTCCAGACTGTAGATTTCTCTGGGTAGCAGAGGCTACCTCCTCTCCTTTCAGGCATCACAGCATTAGGAAGAGGTATAAAGCTCTTTTTTCCTCTCCTCAGCATGCATCCCCTGAAAGATTACCACCCAGAATACTCGTGTGCTGGGAGCACCAGGAATAGAAATGCAACCCAGCACGTTAAGTTTCATACAGGTACTGGCATTTAGATTTGGAATGGACATTTAAGTGCCCACACTGTGCATATTACGACTGCTGCAGAAACAACATTACAGACACTTCTGGTGGGATCCTCTTACTCTCTCTGCAGCAGGAAAAAGAGATTGTGTAAAAAGGAGAAATAAATTCCTCTGCTTGTGTGCATAGCCCACTTCTGACTTGGCAATATATTTTGACTGCTCTCTGTAATCATGCTGTCTTCAGGCAAATGCTACTTTTGCTTCTATGTAAAAATCACATATTTATGTGCAACATGGCTACGATTTGATAGGGTAAATGCCAGATGACATGTGCTACTGCAGCAATTGGATGGACATCTTTCAGGTCTGTGAAGCACCTAGTAGAGTTTCAGTTGCTATATATGTAATAATTAACTCTCAGTGCCTGAAAAAGTACCTATATAGGCACACATACAAAAAAAATCACATAGATATACACAATGTGGTAAATATTAGTGTGTATGTGTAGATATATACATATAAAGTACAGAATATTTGTGTAGGTACAGAGAGATATAATAACAAACATATATGTGTGCATGGTTGTAATGACATTTCCTCATATCACATCTATCACGTTACAAGCAGCTAATAATTTTCTTCTACTCACAGCCGAGCATAATGGCATACACTCATAAATCAACATCAACATGGAACAGTGCTTAGCAAATATAAATGTATGTGCATTGCAGAATGATCAGAGATTACGAAAATATATCAGAAGTCAAAAGTAGCTGCTGGAGAAATGCTATGTCTTTAGTTTATTGAGATTGTTTGGAGGATCCTAATGTACTGTCACTGAAAGAATAATTTTTCCTTTACAATCTACTTAGCAAAGATTTATTGATCCTTTTCCCCTTCATAGAGAATTACTGATCCATTTTAGAAAATCAGATTTTCACACCTTTCATGAGAATGTGCACAGCGCAGTTCTCTAGGGATTGCCAAGGAAGTTGACTTTGACATGAAATCCCTAGGTACCGGCACACAACAGCCTATAGTCTCATCACTGATTTGTTGCACAGGGTGGTAAAATACTTTTATACATTTATAGAGAAATGATTGCACTGCAAGGACTTATTTTTCCATGCTAGTGGATGTATTCAAGGTCCTGTTATTTGTGTAAACAGCATTTTTCAGGGGGGTTGGTTCTTCTCAGCTCTGATGTTATGAACAGTAAGGTAAGATAAAAGTTGTTGAAATTCATGTTGCAAAGCAGTACGGTACTGTAGAATTTTTCAGTGTGTGTAAATAACTTTCTTCAAGATATGTCTACTCTCTGTCCTCATTATTGTAGTATCCCAGGTAGCAAAGCATTAGGCATGTTATATTGAAGTATGCATCATAATGAAGGTGATTTATTATAATTAAAACAGCATGGAGAGCAGCTTTTATTAGACATATTGTTTCACAGGAGAGCTTAATAAAGAGCATTATTATTAGTTATAGATCTGTGTGAAGGATGTTGTTTACTGAGAGTTATGTGAGTATTAGTCAAAATCTGAAGTTGCTCATTTGAGCTGTCCACTGGAGGGGGAAAAACAAACCAAAAAACATTCAGCACAGCAAAGAGAAGAATTTTAAGATTGGAGGGGAGAGAGAGACAGAGACAGAGACAGAGACAGAGAAAAGGAAATGCCGAGTGCATGAAGTGTTCTCTGCAGGAGCAGTTCTAGAATACTTTATTACATATCTACGGAGACAATGGCATGGACTGTAAGTAGCTCCTGTCTCTCAATATAATAATGCACATAAAGTCGGGGTCAGATTGGGTTCGCTCTGGGCTTTGATGCTGTAGAAGGTCACCAAGGGGATCGATGGACAAAAATGAGACCCGAGTTTCATGCAATCAATGAGATTTTTCTATTTAAAGTGGACACTGGGTATGAGTCTCGGAGCTTCAAATGTGCTTTTGCTCAGCTTGAGCAGATTGAGAGAAAGACGTACTATAAATGTGTTGTTTGTTTTAATAACTGCTGGCATAAGGACTGCATAACTAAACAGTTTAGTCTGACAAACTCTATTATGAAGTTGCATGAGCTGCGAATAAATGGACAAATTAGCAGATACTTTGAATGTTAATTACACTGAGTTTTTATTCTGTTTCTGTAGAATTGTAATTGCCTGGCATTTAGATAACCCTTAAAATATGATTAGAGAATTACTAAATAATTTGGTTCAAAATCATGAGGGATTTATCTGTTCTACAAAAAATACTTCCTACTATTAATTTTGTAGTCTTTTATACTCATTATAGACAATTCCTTAATTTCTTTAGAAATTGTTCACATTTCCACAGATTAAAACAAGTTCTTATCTGCCTTTAGTTAAGAAGCTTCATTCTTTTGAGTAGCAAATGGATACTTGGTACAGGATTGCTTTGATAATTTTCTTCTTAAAGTTTCCAGGCAGGTGAAAGATCACACATTGTTTTGCCTTTATTGTAAACAGCCATCTCTGTAGGAAGAGGGAAGCAATCAGAAAGAATGTGATCAGTGAGTCTGACATAGCTGTAACACTGGTGACAGCAAGTAATTGACTGATATGGAAGAGGTTTATCTCTGTCTTGAAATAGTTAAGAAATTAAAGCAAATTATAGACCAATTTCTAATCACTGATGTATATGGTTTTAACTACTTTGCAGTTAATGGAGTTGTTCCAAATTTACACTGCCCTAACAGACATAGGTCCTGACACTGTTTTCAATTTCAAAGCAAGTCAGCTATTGGACTTCACTTTGTAAATGAGAAAGCCACTTGAATCTGGGATTTAAAGGATCTGATTGTATGGTTTTAAAAGCTAAAAAAGCTAAATACTCTTCTCCCCTACTCCCTCAGCTGTTCTCTTTCAGTAGATTTCAGAGAAATAAAGTATCCTGTGTTTTCTGAGCTTCCATTTCACAAATTGAAGTGTTCAGATATTGAAGACTGTTTATCTCACATCACTGCATAAATAAATGTCCACCAGTGTCTATGAGGGAGGAAAGGGGAAAGCAGCAAACCCAACATATTGCATTTTAAAATGTATTATTAAAAATTTCCTTTTGATGACAGTTAAAACATCGAATTTATTCCATCAACACAATCCCCGAACAATCCTAAACCAAAGGAAAGAAGCAAGGCCTTGACAGACTTTTTTATTTAAATATCTTAAATACAGTGTAATTGCAGTTTTATGAGAAGATCATTAGACATCATAGATTGTCTGCAGTTCAGGTCTAAATTTGTTTGCTAGATTCTGAAAAATGCTGCAAAGAAGAGTAGGTGTGCAGAAGAGAACCTAAGCTTCTGCCTTAATCTAATTTCTGCTAGAAGGGTCATTTACAACTCAAGCAGAACCTATGTTCACCTGAAATGATTTTTTTGTATTTTCATGTATGCCTTGTATGCCTCGAGTAAGAACATTTCAGTTTATATTATTCTCATTAAAATTAAAAGCAAAACATCCTCCACCTCAGCTTCTTCTCTTAATGGTCCTTAGTGTTGCATTCTAGGATGTGTTAAACATTTTCTAGTTAAGTCTTTTTGATAAAACATAGAAGTTAATGAATTTGTTGAAATTTTTTTAATGAAAATATTGACAAAAAAATCCCATTGCAATAAGCACACTCCACTGGAAAACAGGGCTGTGGCAGTTAATGGAAAGAGTAAGCAATTGCAGGTGGCTTATATAAAACTCAAACAATAGCACAATGAGCCAACCCATGATAAATTGGAAGGTCATATGGAAAAGGGTTGCAGGGGTAGAAAGAAAATACCACAACATCTGTAATATTTTTCTCTGGACACACCTGAGTCCAGTATTTCTCTCTTTGCTTTGGCTGCAAATATAGGAAGGTGATAAACCATGGCACAAATTCAATTGTTAATTTGTAGAACAACTACTTTTATTTAGCAAATATTGAGGTCTGTGCCTTTTTTTGGACAACAGGTCTGGCATGATTCTCACTGACGAGTCACTGAGAGTTAAATTATGTGTTTTGCAGTAGACACAATGACTGCTGCCCTTTAGGGTACTTTCTCTGAGTTAAGCGTATGCAGCCTCTTTTGACCTCCTCAGAGACATCAGCTGATTTTTACAGCCACCCCCAACAGGGTTAAGTTCTCAAGCATTCACTCATGAAAACGTTTTTGAGGTTTATTGGGAAATTGCTGCTTGCAGAATAAGGAGCAGAGGCAACTGGGTTTCTGTGCAAAGATTTTTGCAGAATTAGGTGGTGAATTAGGGCCTGCCTCCCTGATAAAACCTTACATAGGAGGCAAACAAAAAGATGGTTTTCCAATTCTCTGGTTTAAATGTGCTGTATATTGCATTTTACTTTATCTTTCTGAGTGTTTTAGAAAAGGTTGGAAGATGAACTGCTCATACAACAGCAGGAGCATATGGACCACAAGGAAAAGAAATACGAATGATCCAAAACTGAGGAAACAGATGAATTCAAATGAAAAATTTTGCACACTGGGAAAATACTGAATGTTATTTATAAGGACTTCACCTTAATATTAATATTTAATATACTTTCCTTTTCATACTAACTAACGAACCATCCTGAAAAGCAATTCTTTACAATTTCCTCTGCGATCCATTTTAAAATACTGGAAAATAGACATGTAAATTAAAGCTTCCCATGGACATTTTTTACTTCTGCAACCTGCTTATTCAACATATCATCCTAGGTCTCGCTGATCTTAGCAGCATTACAAGGATCATATTTTTACACAGATGAACCATTCATGGCGATTTCTCCAATAGATTTGACATAAACATTCTTTTCTCTGATATTGGAGATATAAGCTTTCTATTTTTGACCTATTTTTTCTCCTGACCGACATATTTATTGAGGCTATTGTGAGGAAAATCCCACTTTCCATTAATATTTCACTTCTCTGTTTCTTTCTTTTGCAGAATTTCAGGTTGAGAGAGCAGTAAGAGGGTCTTGGTCAATGTCAGCTTACGTATGGGCATACATCAGTAAAAACAAAACTCAAAGTTTTATTTGGCATTACTACTTAAATAAATACACACGCAGTAGTTAATATGGATATATGTATCATTTTGATGTTGTCTTCATAATTCTACTGTTGTAGATCAACATGTAGCATTTATTGATCTGTTCTAAAGGCAGATCTAGTTCCAGAGAAGATTTTGATTGATTGTCCTCATCCAGAGTAAATTCTTTCTCCATCTCTCTAGAGTCTTCTGTGGCATTGACTGTGGATAGCAAGCAGATAACAGATTTCTTTTTGAGGAAAGGATGTAATTGTATATATGTATCATGTATATGTACAGGTATATGTTACCATGTTTGAATTCCAAATAATTATTCAATGCCCTTTGCTTTTTCCATCTGAGCAACTTGATACACCTCTTATGCTAAGAGTCTATAAACTATTGATAGTAGTACAGATATCTCATGTCAATTGTCCATTCTACAGAATGAGATGATTGCAACTAATGCACTGCACAAAGCAGGAATGTCTTCTGTGACTTGTGTTGCTTGTTTCATCAGATAAATATTCATACCTTATAACCTTTTAAATTAAATGTTTCAGTTCTAAGAATTCTAGGCATGCAAATGTCTATTAAGAAGGCAGGAAAAATATTAAATACTTTGCATTTTTTGATTTTTAATATAAAAGTGTAAGATATCTTCCTGCATATTTCAACACCAGATGTTTATTGCAATAACTCTCTCTTCTCAGTTTAGATCAAGACGTAAGAATGCACCTGCATTCATCTGGATAAATAAGCTATACATCCACCCCTCACTTACTGGTGCCAGATGCAAACACAGTATATTGTACAGGTCAGGTTTTTGGACCACAGTCGAGAACACTACATCAGCTCACTTTCCTAATGCTGTGTAATTTCTACCTCCTCCTATGGCGTAAATGATCGCTCACATTTCATCTCTAAGGTCCTTGCTGAATAAGATAAAAATAAAGAGATGCAGTCCTCCATCTTTTGTCTTCCCTCTATAAACTGAAATGTTCACCACAGAAACCTGAAAAGGAAAGGTATGAATGCCAATCTTATTTCTTGGCATTCTCCATTAACTAGATCTCTTGGTTAGCCTGAGTAAGATGCCCATGTCTCTCAGGTCACTGTCCAAAAAAATCTCAGACTGTCTTGAACACTTTAATAAAAGCTGTCTCCCTGCTTATTTCCATGCTGTTAGCTGGTTTGGGGTTTTTTAGACCAGCAATAACTCTTCCCAAAAAAGCTTTGTGTGCATGCCTTTAACCATCCTGAAGAATGAGACTGCTGGTACAGAGTTAATTCCCTTTTCTGACAATCTATACTAGAAAAATATGCTTGGAGGCTATTCTACCACAAATGCATGCTTGGAACAGTGGATAAACCTCAGGCCCTTGCAGAATTTAACTGCCACATCACTTGTATGGCTCCCTGAGAACTGGAGTCTGCAGTGTTGACTACAGGGAGGTCTTTGCTTCCTGCTAATTCAAGACAACTTCACCAGGTTTTGAGCTGCAGTCTACCTCTGGATGGCAGTACGGTCACTATGAACAGGCCAGAGCTCCTCCAGTTTTCTCTTGGGAAGGACATATCTGGTAAATTTGTTGTCTTCGCTCACTCCATTGGTGTAGTTTGCATTTAACTCAAGCTTTCACAATTTGACATTAAGAAGTGAAGTCTCTAGGCTGGCGTCTATTGTTTTCAAGGTTTTCTGTCCTTTCCTCCAAGTGAATCATCAGTTACAGTTGTTCAGCATTTTGAGAAGCTTCTTCTTTTTAACTTTTTATTACAGTTTATCTAAATGCTCTCCAAAAGTTGTTGAGAATGTAAAGTAAGAACTCCTCTCAGACTAGCTATACTCAGTTATAATGCTATTTACTCACAGTTTATTGCTTTTGGTAGACTTAAGCTCTAACATGTTAAATATTTTCACATTATGTAAGGATATTCAGTGTTGGTAATACGTTTTCTTGAGCTACAAGGAAACTGAAGGCATATTAGTCATAAGTGAAAAAACTCAAGAGTACATATTTTCACCCCTGCCATTGTGAGTTGCAAACAGGAATTTCCTGACAAATTTTCCCCAAGTTTAGTGTAAGTTTTTCTCTTTGGTATTTAGAATGTATCTGGTTTGTTCTTTTTATTTTTTTTCTTGCAAATAAATTGTGCAAGCCAAAGCAATGAGATTTGAGGCAGTACAGGAAAATAAAACTGTGACTTTGTCGTGAAATTATATGATTGTTGTGCTCCAAGTTGAAATTGTTTTCTAGGTAAGACCTATGCACATTATAGTTCTTTGCTAAAAGTATCCTTAGTGTAAACCTGTGCAGAGCACGCATACTAAGCAAAGTCAGATTTTGCTATTGTATCTATGACACCAACTGGGATACTAAAAAGGACTCAGCTGTATATTATCATCAATGTTATAAACTGTGTTTCACTTTCTAGTCTGCCTTTTCAATCTCATTGCCTTAAAAGAAGTGCTGCATTACACTTGAAGAACCCTAGTGAAGGCAAAAGGATTAGAATAGGTGTTACTGAGGTCATAACTTATTAATGATGTTAATGTCATATACAAGGCAACCCCCTTTGACAGTGAGATCCTAGGTTGAGTCTGTAGAGGCATTTAGAGGGAAACCCAGGAAATTTTTTAAATACTTTTGGAGAGGAAAATAAACACAAACCCATATGTCCTTCAACTTTTACATTCATTGTCAGTGTAGTGTTTTAATTTTTTCACTAAATTATAGTGCAAAAAGTATTTATCTGACTCAGAGCAAATTTGAGGTAAAAGACTTTTGGTGATATAGACTAGAAGACACCACAACCATGCACAGCTGTGCATTCTTGTGTTACACATTTCGCTTTCCTGTAGATCTTTGAATGTCACAAATAGAAGTGTTTTTTGTACTTATCTTTTCAGAAGAAGATTGTAATGTAAGCACTTGTGTTTCTGGGGCTTCCCACCCCTCATTCACAATGCCCATTATATACATTTCAATGTCAATTTCATCTTTTTCTTCCTACATAGATTTGTGGGTAACTTTGAGCAACTTGCCCACGTTGCTGTGTTCCAGTCTCACAAAATCTGATCTAACAAAATCCCATTGATTTCAACATGTATAATTAGTCCAAGGTTACATGATTGAAGAGCCAGTTTATACCCTTCAGATATAGATAAATGACTACAATATCTTAAAGCCACAATTTAACCACAGTATAAATATGGTTTTGTTTTCATCACAGCAGTTCAGTTACTCTGTCACAACAAATTTAACATATTTGGTTGGGCTTCTGTTAGTGCTATTAGTGCTTTTCAGTACGTTGTCATCTTTTTTTAAAAGACCCCTAGGGATGTGTACAGATACTGGTTTGGTTGGGAGAAAAAACTGTATAGATGGAGTGACATGAGTCACATGGAGTGACCTCTAAACATTGGGGTTTGAAGCCCAGCATAAGGGTTCACTTGTGCTGCCACTTCCCCATGTGATACCTCTTCTTTTCTTGTGGTCTTCCAGATCACTTTGATATCAAAGGAAATGTGTGTCTTTCGAAAGCTTTACCTAACTTGGGATAGTAGTTGTGTGAGAATTGTGGATACTAATGCATTTTGATTTAAAAATTTCTCTTCATAAGTGCACATTCATTCACTTTTTCTTCTTTCCTGATGTTTGTAAAAAACAAAATAAAAAACAGTGGAAGTCTGCAGCTAGAACTTTTCTTCAGAAAACAAGCCCAGTTGAACAATTTGTTCAATTGTTTGTATGGTTAGATTGTCTGTCCTCCAACTCAGCTGCTCTGCTGGAATCAGACAGGTTAGGGAATGATGTAGAGTTAGGAACAGTTCTCTGAGTGAAGATTTGTGCATGTGGCCATGTGAGACTTCTAAAATTATAAGTGCTTTAAACTACTAGATAAGACTGATTTTGATGTGATAAAGTTCAGGGACTTGCTGCTTAAGCATGCAATTCATGTTAATGCACCCCGATCCCTGGTGAGTTGCTGATTAATCTGAGTGGGTTATAGCATAGCCTCTCAGTAGCTTTTCTTTAACTGATTCATGGAACAGAATTCAATGTTTCTTCACACTGGATGTATGACCTTAGAAAACTGAAAAGGAGTCCATCTTTTTTTTTTTCTGATTATTGTGGCTTTAGATTTCTCCTTCCTTTATTAATTTCTGTTCCATACAACATTTGGACTTGAAATATAATGAGATTGATATTCAATGCTTAATACTCACAGTCCTCTAAAACTGGGATTATTTCCCTGTCCCTTTCCTTTCCCTCACGTCATCCCCTTCCCCTTGCCTCCCAAAGTATTACCTTTGGTGTTCAAAGCTTATGAATTTCTTGTCTTCTCACATGAAGAGGTAGTTTTGAGCCCAACAGGTTTGTTGTGTGTGTTAGGATTTGAAGCTGAAAGATGAGCAGAGGGAAGTTTGGAAACTTCTGGTAGAATTGTACAAGTAGTGCTACTTACGTGGAGACTACAGTTTCGGTTTTCTGCTGGACTTTGGCGATAGGGAATATCTGTGCACATATCTTGGTGCTACAAAACTGATCTCATATCCTAGCTAAGTATCACATCTGAGAACATTTAATGTTGTTTGCTATTTTGACTGCACAAGTGAATCAATTTTTTGTAGAAGTGTTTTGATTCCATGTAGGAGTTGCTAGTTATCTTTCACTAGTAATTTTCTATGTAGGCCTGTGGGTGTACTACTTTACATTCTCTTGGAAACAAGCAAATACTTTGTGATAGTCACTTAAGTGGCCTTATTGTGCTCCCTACGAAGATGCCCTACTTGTGAGTGCAAAATTGGTAGCACATGCTTATTGGGGAAAAAAAGCTTTTTCCAAAACCATTGCTGCTGCTATTGCAGTAATGGGATATCAAACAGGCAAAATTGTATGTGTTGTCAATGTCTGCAATATAATTTCATTGACTTACAATGTTTAAAGTGAAGGCATGATGGTAAGCTTATATAAGGTGTCACATTGAAGTAATCACACACCAACTTGATTTTATGGCAAAAGAGAACATTTTAATAAACACATGAATTCTGAGGACACTCCAGCTTGCATGAAAACACAGATATCAAAGTATGTGATTAAGCATTCAGATACTGTAGTGCTGAGAAATACTTAAATAACCCAACAAATAAATGGATGAAGTAAATGTGGGTAAAAGTAAATATGAAAGTTGATTTTAATCTGTAAGAGTTTGGTCTTAAATGAAAAAGAAAGGGCAAAAAGATGGGATGGTTTAATTTTACTTATCTGACGCGGCCACTTGTATTTATTTGGCGCTTGTGGCAGCCAGTGAGCCTGTACTACAAAGGACAAAGAGAGTCCACTGGTGAGATAGTCCCCTGTACCAAAGACTCCTCCTCAGGTTAGGGTGCACAAAAAAGCTTCCCCCAGCATGCTTTGCCCTCTTACGTTACTGTGCTTCCCTGGTTGGCTACTGGCCTCCCTGACTCCTTGTTACCCTATATGTCCTCGCCCTAGAACGTTTTCCACTCCAGGTTTTCCCCATTGGCCCTTCCCCCTCGCCACTTCCCCACTGGTTTCCATTCCCTAGTCCCACCTTTGTACCGCCCCCATGCCCTCAGATCATAAGTCCCTGATGCTCAATCCCTTCCTGTGCTTAAACCTGGACCCTGGGTAGTTCTTTGTCCCTGGAACCCTTAATGAGTGTGGCTGCAATAAACCTACTCCTGTGGAACCCCTTTACAAAGATCCTTCCTGGCTCTTTGCTGTTGACCCATTTACTGGAGCTACCCGTGTGTGTGAGCGTGTGGTGGTCCTGCCAAGCAGCTTTGCTAAGGAGACACTTTTAGGAAGGTCATGGCATGTTGTGCTCTGGCACCAACAAGCTGCACAGTCCATGACAGGTGCTTGCCTAAGTCTTTTTGCTTATTTTGTCAAGATTTCTCTTCAGCAATTTTCAGAATAATGTTTTAGGTTGGAATCAAATGATAAAAAGGATCCTGTGTTTGAATGCAGAAGCAGCACGTGAGCTGGGACTGTTGAGTAGAGCTACCTGTCTGCGTGAAAAGGGAGCTCAAGGAAGGCCAGAGATGTGTGGCCCACTCATTTTGCTAAGTTGTAGATCTGAATCGTTGTACTGGGACTGACTGGCTGGAGGCAACTTGCTTCATAGCAGCACATCTGATGCTTTGTTTTGGATATGTGACTAAAACAATATGGATGACACCCCAGTATTTTGGCTGTCTCAAAACAGTGCTTGCACAGTGTATGTGTTAGAGACAGGCAAGAAGCTGGGAAAGGACAGTCTCTCTGTAAAGCCTCTCTGGAGAAAGACTATTTACAAGAGCATGTTGTGATAGGTCAAGGGGGAGTGACTTCAAACTGAAAGAGAACAGGCTTAGTAGGAAAAAATTCTTTACTGTGGGAGTGGTGAGGCATCAAAACAGGTTGCACAGAGAAGTTGCAGATACCTCATCTCTGGAAATGTTTAAGGCCAGGTTAGCTGGAGCTCTGAGCAACCTTGTCTAGATGATCTTAGCATCCCTTGAAATCCAAATTGTTCTATTCTATGATAGTGTTGGGATGTCCGACCCCAACTGACCAAAAGTTTATTTCATGCATATGATGTAGTGTTCAGAATTAAAAGCAAGGGAAAAGAAGGAGGAATTGGGATTGTGTCTATGATGCTCATCTTCTCATGTAACTGTTATGCACAGTGAGGCTTCACTGCCTTGGAATCGGCTTGTCGATGGGAAGTAACGCTAAAAATCCCTTGTTTTGGTTTGCTTGCATGTGTGTCTTTTGATTCCCTTATCAAACTGTCTTTCTGTTGATCCACAAGCCATGTCTTTGTGTTCTCCACAGCCTGTGGGAGAGGGGAGTGAGTGAGTAGTTGTCTGGGTGCCTGGCTGCTAGACATAATAGCTCACTAAAACAGTGCAGATCTTCAAGAGGGAGCAACTGCTGTAGCCACAAGCAGGAATAAATGTCTTGGAGGAATATTTCAGTAGGTTTAAAAAATAAGAACCAACTACTGACACTTTAAGGGTAGTCATATTGATAACTCCTTGGAAAGGGAATATTCCTGAGAAAAGTGCAGTGGTAGGAAGAAAAGAAAAAGTAACATAACAGGATAGGGTATGATAACAGCAGACATGAGCTCCTGTTTTACAGTGTTTTGTTTCCTGCTGTTCTTCTCTGCAGTGAAGATCTGCTTTTCTAATTCTTCTTGAGCTCCTTTGGCTGGGAGAATGGAGGGCACGCATTGTAGCAGTCTGAGTACAGAGAGCAGGGAGAAAGTGTCTTTTGCACCTTGAAGACCCTTTGAAGTTGTCCCAGTGTTGAGTTTGACAAGTACAATCAAGACCTGCAGCAGCTCTGTGAAATGTATCAGAAGTTGCCACCAGGTTAAGAAATGAGAGATGGATTTTTCTTGATGTAAGGAATAAATTGGTTAAGTATGCATTATCTAGATTATTTGCTCAACACATGAGAAAATAGATATCTGTGGATATTTAAAGCAGGTAAATCATTAAAGGAGTAGGTTAAAAAAAGGCATAAATGGATAAAATTATTTATGGTCCACTTAAATATAGTGGATATTGTCCTAGCACTAAACATAATTAAAATTTTTTGAGTGTGGTTTGAGGAAAGTTAGTTTTTATGAAACTCTAAGTTAGACGTTATTACACCTTAGAAAGGCATAGAGCAAGAAAGAGTTCAGTAAAGACTCTGTGGGGATAGATTACTTATGCAAATTTTCACAGGAAGGCTTAAAAGTCACAATAGACACCCTTGGCTGGCTCTCTCCTTCGCAAGTTGGTTAAACAATGTATAGGGATTAGGTGACTTGGCTGGCAATGCAAACAGCTTCAGTGGCAAAACTGAGCCTCCAAGGTGCTAGCCTTCCTATTATAAGCATCTGGTGGCAAACTTCCTCTCCCACAAAGGAAAGACTGTTTTTTGTTAAAAGAGGACTAACAGAAAGGTGAAAGATGGTTTGAACACTGTATGACCTCGCAGCTGTGCTAGTATACTCAGGCTTGCTACAGGAAACCCAAGTGGCTCTTTGGCTTTGCATATGCAAACTATAAATACATGTAGTCTCTAGGTTCAGAAAACTAATGATAATTGTGGACCTAGGAATGAACTTTTCCTTAAAGTAAAAAGCAAGGATGCTTTCTTCGAACATATATGCCAAACAGACAGTATCAATTTCCATTTGGACTGACACATGAAAATAACTTACAATTAACAAATAATGTGAGATTGTCATTAAAACTTGTATTCTGCATTTTATTGCTCTGATTTTGTATTTTTAATCACTCTGAAGTTATTAATGGCTTTTTAATATTAATTTTTGGGATGCTAATGTTACCAAAGCAGTTATTGTAATGATCTGCATATTTGTGCATGGGTTGTGCATGCAAAAAAACAGAAAAAAACCCGCGCAAATTATGCCATGTCTTTAAATAATATTAATAATTTGAAGGAAACTTTTATTTTCAACATCTATATTTATTAGTTGTTTTTAAAAAAAATAACATGAAGTTTGTAATATGTTAAAAAGTAGGTTAAAAGGTAATTTGAGACAAACAGTATTGTGAGATTATGTTGACCTGTGTTTTTTTGAAACAACTAAACTACATTTAGGGATATCTATTGATATCTTGTTATTGATTTCAAAGACAAGAAGATCAGTGCCCTTACATAGATCTCAGTGATTTTTCACTAGGAGAATTGAGTACGTGTTTTTCCCTGTTGAAGCAGATGGCAGCAATCTAAAAGGCTTCACTGAGAAGGTATCAGGCCTGCTAAAAACTTTTTTATATATGTAATATTTACATACATACATGTGCATACATTAGATATACATGTCATAACAAATAATAGGATCTTTGGAAATATTTTTCTTCTGTTGAAACATAAGGAAATGAACAGCACTTTTGACTGCTCTCTGAGCAGAGCAGTGGTAGTTACTCTTTTAGGGTGAAACTGAGCAACCCAGTGATGTCAGCCAGTTTACAAAAACCAGGTGTTAGCAGGAACATGTTGCTACAGTTGCATGTTTTGGTTTACTCTCTGATCTGATTTTTCCTTCCTTAAAATATTGTTTGTTTTAAAGGAGTTTCCTTGAGAAACAGTAGGGAGCCAATGGCAACTCACTGTACAGCAATTTTCTTTTTAGAAGACACAACAAACGCTCCAAAAATCCCTCAGCCAAACAATATCTAATAAAGAACAGAACTGCTCATGTAGGAAAATATCAGCAGATTTGAGAAATGCTTAATTCATTGTTTATTGATAATCCAGTTACTGTAATTGCTGCTAAAATGATTGGTAAATGTTCTGCTGTTCTCCTATTGTAAAGCATTAAACAGAAAAAACTGCTTTGTATTGAAGAGATCGTCCTGTATGTCCAACACATAATACTGTTGCTGTGTGTGGTGTGTGACACATCCTACCCTAGCATAAAGAACAAAACACTGTGAGTTTATAAGTATACCTGAAACTTCCAGCAGATTAAGGCCATTGATGAAAAGGCCAAGCACCCTTTGGGCTTCAGGTTCTTAAATCCTTTTGTGAATTGTATTAGAAATATGAAGTTGTATGATAGTTGAAGGCATGTTGATTTTAGAATACATTTAATTAGAAATTAGTATGTTGTGATCTACAACATGAAAAGAAAGATGTGGTACCCGGGTGTTGATGAAGACCTGGTGTGAAGAAAAGTAATCCTGAAGATCTTTTGTAATGATTAAAAAAAACAATTGCACTCATTCATCAATGAGAAAGGCTTGGGAAATATAAAAAGCATTACATTATTGATCTGCAGTATTTGTGGCATTATTAAATATGTTTAGCAGTTGTAGTGGCAGATTTTGCTGTCAGATGATCTCAACATAGGAGAAGGACAGGAAAACTATTTGGGATTCTTTCTCTTAACCTGGAAGCTGCAGTGCATTTTCTAGTATCTGGAAAAAGAAAATAACATTTTATTTTCTGTGAGCCTCAGATCAGGAGAGGCTTTCAGTTGCTTCAAAAGATGGGCATTATTGCTTTTTTATTCTATGTTTAGAGCAGATAGATAAAAGGAAATCTGAACGTCCGCCTCTGGAAAGTATGATATGAGTAGAAATGCCAGAAAAGAAATAATTTCCCATACTTGTCACTGAAATTCAAGTGTCCTGTATTCCAGGAAGCTACATGAAGAGCTGACTAACTTATTAACCACAAAATATACAAAATTAAGGTGATTGAGCTATCCTAAGTTTGGATTCAGATTTCGGAAGACTTCGGCCTTGTTTAGGAAGAAGTCAAAGCAGACTTTCCCACTTGCTTCAAGATAAAAAAGAACAATTTTGGACTGAAGACTTTTCATCAATTATTGATTGCGATATTCTGGTGAAATCATGATTTGCGTGGTGTAATTTGTTTAAATGTTTTAACTGTATTTGTAAAGGATTTTAAAAGATTCGCAAAAAATAGATAACAAACTTCCAAACTGGTATAGGTTATTACCATGTATTGTATTATAAATTGTAACTGTTTTTGAAAGTGATGTTCAATTCAAAACCTCGATGAAACTGGAGTTAAAGAAATATTACTTAAAAAATCTTCAGGTAAAAAGAGTTTTCACTAGAAAACATTGCTTCATTGCACTATAAGGAATTTGTACCCATTTCAACAAATTTTCTTTGAAGGTGTTACATTGTGGGTGTTAGAATTTGTGGTGAGAGCTAGGGAAGAGATCCATCCTGAAGCAGGAAGTGACTTTCCTAATATGACTGAGTCCATGGCTGACTACAGATGGATCTTGATTTGTGTTTTCCTACACCAAATGCAAGTAATTGAATTAACCTCTGAGCTGGGTTACTATTTAACCCATGCTCTGATCGTCAAAAATTCAAGTTAATGGTTTCTTTGTTTTACATCATGAAAATCCTGATGTGTTATGTAAAATTAAGTTTTTGTTTAACTAAAAGGAGAGCTTCTTTCAATTGCTCTTAATCGCTTCTATGCAGCCTGGTCAAGTTTGAGTCTCATGTCTGATCAACATTCAAAAGCTATTGTAAGTTTGGTTTTGGTGTGATTCTAGATATGCTGATTTCTAAAAGAAAGGAATTTTAGCTGAATTTTGGCTTTGATATATTTTCACCCTAAGCAATTTATAGTTGTCTGCATGGTTGAAAAAGCCCGACAAATGAAAATACAGAGAAACTGCATATAGTACCATGTTTAAATTTCTGGTTAGGCCAAATTATTCTCATTTGACTGCTTTGTGGTGGAAAACCTAGTAAGAAATCTTACACCTAGGAAAGACTAACTCAAGTAGGGAGTATTTTATAGTGTTTCTTAATTCCAAAGAGGTTGTTTATGACCTCTTCTTCTCATGGAGAGCAGAAGGATTATGCTGATAAGAGCATACTGAAGCTTCTAGAAGGATCTTTTAACACATGTAGTATGATCATCTGGAAAGAGAAGCCTTGTGTTTAAGGGCTGTTCAGAATAGAAATGGAGAAAATATTAAACAAGAAAAAAAGTTATGAAACTGGCAGGCTTGTGAAAAAGCACTTGTGATTTGGTAAACAGGATCATGTCTTCTCAGGTGGTCATTGTGGAGTCTAAAACATCACCACATGAAATAATTTTCAGAGTGAACAAGAAGGTTGGACGTTTTTTAAAGCAGGGATCTGTTAGACAGCAAATGTATTACATTAGGGTAGAATGGTATTTTTCCCATAAGAGTAATGAATACCTTTATAGATTTTTTTTTCCTAATGAAAGACAATGCTTTCCTCTTCATACTGGATTTTTTCCTAAGTTGTCAGGTAAGTTTGCCCCAAAATCTAAAAGTTATAGTTATTCTTTCAGACTTGAAATTTTCTGGATGTTTTCTAATGTTTGATATGGTTCCTTCAGAACAGAACTGACAGAGCATTGGGGATCATCCATTACTCCTATGAAGAAAATATGTCAAAGTCTTCTTGATAGGACCATCTTCTAATTTCTGATTGCTTTTCTAAAGCGTCTCCTTCTTTTAAGAAACCAGATGAAAAAAGAATAGGAAATCTTTCTGTTTTATGATCTTAAAGGTCTTTTCCAACCTAAATGACTCTGTGAAATGTGTGAGAAAATCTACTGAGAGCGTATCCACCATGTTGGTCCCAGTCAAAAATGCCTGTTTTGCCTTTTCCCTGTCCTGATCTCTAGGGCCTGATTCTCTGCTTTCACAAAAATGGGTCAGGTTTTGTGTGACTCCAAGAGTCTTTAACTAGAAGAAGGCTGATTTCTCTCACCACTCTCAGAACTTGATATTTCTACTAGTGGCTGTGTCTGTCATGTGTTTCGAGGAGCATGGTAGCTTCCCAGAATAGTACCTTCTGTTGTCTCTTGACCTGTGTATGCATACAAACTTTTGCTACATGTCCGCTGAGAGAAGCTCCTTTCCAGTAAGTCAGTATGCCATTTAAATGGGGAATCATTATAATCAGACCATGACCAAAATTAAAACTCTTGTTATATAATTAATAGAGGAAAGTTTTGTATAGCTTCACCCTGGATCTGGTACAAAATTCTAAACAAGAGTTCTTGTAACAAGAAGAGCAATATGATCTTTAAATCAGACTAATAATTGTATCAGAAGCATTAAGGTCAACTCTAAGACTTGAAAGCAACATTTAGAGTAAAGCTTCTGTGCTGTGTGTACTCTGGCATTAGTGATCCCTAAGTGTCATGTGTGTCAGGAAAAACACAAAGTATGGATTCATTAGTGCACATATTTCTTTGCCAGCAGAATTAAGAAATGGCTTTTCTGGACCAGAGGTGCAGAAGTCTCCTACAATGAATTATTTTCCCTTACTTTTTCTATGGTGAAACCAGCATTCTTTGCCTTTCTTTCTTTTTTGAAGATTGCAGCATGACTGCCAGGGTACATTTAGAGCAATAAACCCAAACTGATTATAAAATAAATGGTGACCTAGCTATTTACTACTGTGCAGCTTCTGTGTGCCTATTCCCTGCAGCCTCTAGCTAGCCTGATTAGCAAATTGAACTTCTCTTGTGAACCTTTCAGCTTGCTCTTAATAGGTGTAAGAAATATGTGCAACAGTATCATTAGGAAAAATAGTGAAATGGGGGAAAAAATAAGATTAGTGAGGGATTTTTTTGTATTGTTTGAAAACATATTGTACTACCTCAATCTCAAGGCATAGCAATTCAAGGAACATTGTCCCTTAAAATTTAGTTTAAAAAGAAATAAAATTAATTCTAAGATTCCTAAAGCAACAATTAAAAGCTCCATAATTCCTATAAACTTTATTTTTTTGGTCAGATTGTAATAAGCAGTAACCATTTCAATTTCCTCAGAACTTAAAATTAAGTAAATAAATAAAGGAGACAATCCTAGCATTACTGCTTAATTTGAGAAGAATATTTCTGTGAAAGAAATCACCACGGGCATTGATAGTTTTTCTGACTTTCGAAATAAAATTGTTATAGTTCAGCACAATTAATAAAATGAGTATAACTAAGTACTGATTTCTTAATTAGCTACATTATTTTAAACTATAAAACTCTTCTTTTAACTGCATCCTGGACACTCTATATGAAAATGAGTATAACTGGAGAAATAAAATGTTCAAAGCCACACTAGTATTGAGAAAAGGGAGAAAAGAAGAACTTTCTTTTTCTGCTACAGAGAATTTATTGAGGAGAATAAATACAATTCTAGCTGGAGAAAAGCAGAGACTGTTTTGGGTGATAATATTCATATTGAGTGAGATGAGCTGTTGATATATCAGCTTTTTGCTGTAAGGGAAAGGAGAGGTAATACAGAAAATTTTAGTAAGTTGAATATGAGTAATATAGGTAAGAGACATAAATAAGTCAATAGACATTCAAGATCAAAGTAGTGATGAGAGATCAATAACCATGTATCAGCAGTATTGTTTGTTTTGCTTATAAACATCCATCCAAAGGTGGTGGTAGAAGCGACAATGAAGAAAATGAGATTTTTCTCTGCAACTTTTCCAGGGAAATAACAGCCAGCAGGTAGAAATGGTCAGAGGCTAGCAGGGGACAAAAGGTTGATTCAAAGTAGTTTGCATAAACCAGTCTATGGATAGATTGGGATGGAAATACCAGCACATTAGTGACAGCAGATAAAACAATGTTAAAAGAAGTGTCAAAGAGGGTTGTCAATAAGAGATCTTTATTTATGGAAAAAAATGAATTCCTTTAGAAACAATAAGATGAAGGAAGAAAACTTTTTCATAAGAGGAAGACCAAGGGAGAAGGTAATCCTAAATTTCACTGGTATTTAACAAAAAATTAAATCCAGTCCTTTTCCAGTAGAGTCTTTTTGATATATTCCTCACACAAAAAATAAGCTAAGGTACATCTTAGAATAGCTTTATCCAAATTTGTGATTGGACTCTATCTTGATTAAAAAAATTAAAAAGCTACAATTCAAATAAATTTTTAGTGCAATCATGGGAATAGTAAGTCGTTACGAAGTGTATATTTTATGTTTACTAGTAGAATTTTTGTGTTTGGTCTCAAACAAATTCATGTCCCAAACAGAAGTCTGTGTAATATCATGGTTGGGGGTGGAGGTTTGGGCAGGTTTTATTTCATGTTTTGAAGGAAAGCAGGAAATTGTTTTCTAGTACTTTTAAGGTAAGGGGGAAAAGTCTGTGCAAATTAACTTCAAACTAAGGGCAAAATAAAAAGCAAAAGAGAGGATCTTACTTTTTCTCTGAACTAGAATTTAGAAAGTAATTACTTTCAGAGCAACAATGTTTATGGTGCAGTAAGTACAAAATTTAGACCAGTGGCTAAATCAGTACATGAAGCCTTTATAAAGCTCTATTATCACCCAAGTCCTACATTAAAGAAGAAAGTAATTCATTTTTAGACTTCTGCCTAGGGCATGTTTGACACAAACCCTACACAGTTTCTTTTAAAAGCTGTCTTTGATTACTAAATAGTTTTGCTTAGAAACTGCACCTTTACCCTTGAAGTGCAAAGGCAAAGCTTTTAACACGTTGATAAATGTTCTCCTGTACTTTGTACAGTGCTTCAGATAAGAAAAAGGTAAGGAGGGTGTGTTACCACAACTGTAATTTGCATTTGCAAATCCACAGGATTTTTACTATTAAATTAAGCTCAACAGCCAGTTTAAGCCATCAGAGAGTGGTAGAGCTGAAGAGTGGTGAGTAGATACTGTAAGTGAATTACAGGAGGTATAAGCGGCCCCCTTAAGGGAGACACACAGCAGGGAGGACCACTTGCAGCACAAAGCTATCAGGGAAATCTCATAGGAAACAGGCAAGTCTGGAAGTACTAGTGCTAGTTGGACAAGAAATAGATGACAAGTTATATGAGTACCTGCAAGAGATGTGTGTATAATTTGTCACTACATGTGTGGTATATACAGTTATATTTTGAATAAGGGCATTGTGATTCCTTAGTTCTCTCATAACTAGAGGTCTGAAATTCTGAAGCATTATATGCCCTTGCCTCTTACTTAAAGCATTTAAACCCTTTTGACAAAGTTCATCTTGCTGATTTTATGCATTCTTAGACTTTTGCATATGGAAAGCTGAAACTTTTGTCTGGCTGTCAGTGAACAGGAGAGCTTGTGTTACAGTGCAAAATGTAATCTGACCTATAGCACCTTCCAAAAAGCAAATGCTGAGTGTCAAGCCCACAGACATCCAGTGCAGAAGAACAGATTCTGACTGTATTACCTACTAAAGATGCATGTGCAATTCCTTGTCTCAATGCATCCTCTCCAATGCCATGGGTCCTCTCTGGGATGGACTTGAAAGTGGGCAGAAGAGGAGAAAGCTGCTGGGCCTGCAGCTGTCATAGCAACTACTCCAGATTTTTTTAGGGAGTCCATTAGGAAATATAGGAAAACCTCTTTGATCACCAAGGCATTTTGCAGACTAGGCCACTTGCTGTGTATTGGAATTACAATTTATTATGTGTTTTGCAAAAACAATAGTTTTTAATCATACATAATTCCCTGTAGAACAGACACATTTTTAAGCACAGAAAGCAACTGAAGGCCTGGAGATAGCCTGAAGTTTAAAAATGTCCAATTTTTAATATGTTTTTCAAGGAAACCTTTCCTTAACCCATCGTTTAAGTGATTTATTTAGTCTTCATGTAGACTAGAAATTTGGACAGTATCTAATCCGTTTGCTTATAGAGAAAGTTGTCGTTCATTTACCACCTGACAGAGAGAGCTACCCTGGGGGTTAACTACAGGTTCTTGTGCTGTCTGAGGGAGGGGGCAGCAGTTTATGTTATTCCACTTTTTATAGGCCTTGCCTGTGTGTTTGCAAAGCTGTTTTAAATTCACTGCTAAGAGTATGCCCAGCCATGCAAGTGACTATGTTGGTGTTTACTGTGGCGCAGGTCTCAGTGATACCTTGCAGCAATGAGTTCCACAGGTTTTCCACCACCTACTGTTTGGAATAGTATAATTTATTATTATTAGATTTATGACTTTTTCCCATTTTACTGTAGATACTTTTTATCCTCAGATGAGTTAGGGTGAATGGTTTCTGATCTACGTTTTCTCTCTGCTGTTTATTATCTTGTATCCTTTGATCATGCTCATTCTTAGTCACACTTTTCTGTAAGCACTCAGTCCTTCTGAACAGTTTATCATTCTTACTGTACCTTTTTCTGATGTATCTTTCTTAGATGGGCTAACCAGAAATAGACAAAGTACTCCAGATGAGGCCAAATTATTGATGTACATAACAAATAAAATCCTGGCTCTGTTTAAGTTGCTGTGAATTCACTGTCATTGAAGGGCTGAGGTTTCTCCCAGTGCTGTCAACATTTCCCACATTATTCTTCCTACCACTTTTCAAATATTCAACTTCAGAATGTAGCAACTTAGACTTAATCTAGAATCCTACAGATTCCATTAAATCCATTAAGTTGCTCTTAGTCCTCAGATCAAGAGTTTTTCTCTGTGGACATGATTAGTTCCCTCCCCAAACTACTTTGATGAAAAGGGTCAAATTTTGTCCTGATTCTCATTTGTTATGGATGTTAGTAACAAATCTTGAGGTTAGTTTTGAATAGCTGAAACTGAGAGAAGCAGCACAGACTGAAACAATGCTGTTTGTGTTCACAATGACCTTTAGCTGCAAAATCTGCTAAAATACATTATTTAGTATATGAAAGCAAACAAATTTTTTGCCTCAGTAAATGACTGTCCATAGAGCAATATGAGTGTGAGGCAAAACAAGCTAGAATTTTTTACAGTGTCTGCAAAAGAAATCTGTTGGTTTCTGTTTCCTCTCCAGAAACATCTAAGAAATGCTCAGATTGTTGCTGCCTAATAAATACAGTAAATGAAATGTTAATAAATCGCCAGCAATCTAGCCTGACAATAACATGGATTGACCACATTGATTAAATTGATTATGTTTCATATATTTACAATATGTAGACACAAGCCTAATTTATTTTCTGAAGAGTTCAAGGTAGATATCACTGGTTTAAAAAAAGGCAAAACAAAACAATGGAGTAATGTTTGTGGTTGCTATCTGCAATAATCTAATGCTGACAGAGAGCAGTATTTTATTTAGTAATTAACAGTGTAAAGGAGAGAGAAGCTGTCATGTTGGTTCTTAAGCTGGGGAATGTGATGAAAGATGATATCTGCGATCTCATCCTTTCCACTTGTTTAGGATTGTCAGAATGAGAAATGTCAGCATTATGAAAGCTCAGCTCTGCTCTTGATATGATAAAACCCTTCAAAAGCCAGTCTTTCTTTCCCTCTCCCCCTCCTTTCTCCCTCTCCTGCTTGCACTTGCTTTTTTTATTTATCCTGTTTTGTTAGATGGCAGAAATATAATTCTTTTCTTTCTTCCTATTATAAGCCACCATTTTTGTTTTATTATATGTTTCACAACCCCTAATGCCCCACTGAAAATTACCTTGTTAAATGACAGTGTTTCAAAGCCATGAATCCTTTCCACCATTCCCTCAGAGGTTTGAAACAGTCAACAGACTGTAAAGAATAAATAATAAAAAAGTATTGATTATTTTGATGACTGTGAGATTCAATTAAGTATTAATTTTGCCCTCCAGTGGACCTATCAAGGTATTCAAAAGGGAGGATTCGGCTCAACTAAATGCGTGCTGAGTGCTTCAGCCTTAAATAGGGAGAAAATGTGTTTACCTACAGTATTTGAAGAGAAGTGCATTGATGCACAGAGTCCAATATTTAAGTGCTGTGCAAATTAAGCCCTGGTGACAGTGACATTGTTTTCGGCACTATGAGTATTGACTAAAGAAGTGCATTTGATGACAGCTTAAACTATTTGTATTGATTAACATTTTCATAGATTATCATGTGTCATATCAAATTCACTTTTCAGACATGAATACATTAAAAACCCATAGGCAAACATCGACCAATGTGAGGACGGGACAGAGGGAACATGCTAGCCAACCTACTTGCTCGCTGGTCACCTGTTCTCTGCATAAGAGCCATTTAGGCATGAACTTTGCAATAAATAGCTGCTAGAGAGTGCAACAAGGTCACTTGTTCTTTTTCTTTTTTTTTAGTTTTTTTTTTACTCTGCTTTCTGTGCTGTCATGATATTATGCTTATTAGTTTGCAAACGGAATAACTGAGTGTGCTTGGAAATAATGCCTGACCCCCAAACGTCCTCAAAGAGCAGAAGATAAAACAGATTCTAGTCATCAAGAAAATTTTTAGATGTGTATATATATGTGTAATCTTTTGTGGGGGATATAATGTTGCAAACACAAGAATAATTGCAAACTGTATGTGTAAGTATCTTCCCTAATTTTATCTTTTAGAAAATGGTTTCTTTGTTTTTTATTTTTGAAAGAAAAATGTGTGTTTGTGTCTTTATGGACTTTTGGAGCATAGTATCCCACTGGCAGGACCAGTTAGAAGAAAACAGTATTTCTGTTAAAAGTATGTAATGAAATGGCTATTTGATGCTGTGTATTTTCATAGAAATGCTGGAATGCTAGAAACTGTGTATTTGATTTTGTTAATGTTGTACAGCTGAGGATGCCTCTTTAAATCACTATGGAGCACTCGCAGGGGGGGTCCTCTTCTGGGGTATCGGAGCATATAGGAATTTCTTTTCTTACTATGCTAAGGACAGGGTGAGGTGTAAAAACATACACAAAAAAAAGCACATCCCACAATTAAAGCTGTGTTGGTTATGTTGCTTTCATAGAAGTTTTTCTCCAAAGCATCCTGAATCTCTCACATGCTAGTTGAGCTTTAATAGGGTGGGGAGTAATGGAAAACTCATTGGATCTGTAATAGCTCTTCACTTGACTGCAGCCAGCAATAACAGCAGGAGCAGCCAGAGATAAGAGAGAGAGAGAGAGTGTGTGTGTGTATGTGTGTGTGTGAGAGAGAGAGGGAGTGGAAGAGAGAGAGTATACGCACACCAAAGCTGCCACTTTTTTTCCCCCTCACTCTTTTTTTCCCCCCCATCCTAGGATCCAATGATAGCTGGACAAGTCAGTAAGCCCTTGCTGTCACTGCGGAGTGAAATGAATGCAGAGTTGAGAGGTGAGGACAAGGCAGCTACTTCAGACAACGAGCTGAATGAGCCCTTGCTTGCGCCTGTGGAATCAAATGACAGCGAGGACACTCCCAGCAAGCTCTTCGGTAAGTCTGTCTAGGTATTTCATTTCACTGCTACCATGTTGTCCGGAAGAGCAATCTCCCCCTGGTTTTTTTTTTTTTTTTTTGGTTTGGTTTTTTTTTTTTGTTTTGTTTTTTTTGTTTACTCAGTTTTCTCATAAGTAGGAAAGAGTAGCTTGGAGCATGCAGGCACACAATCCTCTGCTCCCATTGCAACTGGTTACCAAAATGACAGGATTGGTGCTGAAAACTTTTGTTAACAAGGAACGTATTTAGTGCAAGTTTCAGATGTGTTACAGTTTTTTCAGAACCATGGACTCTAACTTAAAATAATGTGTGTGTGTTTATCATTTTCTTGGAGTACTTTAACAATTATTGTTGTACGTGCTGGTGTGTTGCACATGCTACCAGCTTTTTCTGAGGCTTGATTAAACTGAAAAGTTATAATTTCTTAATGGTAAAAATAAATCTGGCTGAAGAGAACTGAAAGATTCTTATGGAAAACACTTCATACTGAGTAAACAAAGCCTAGCAAGGGTATTGCACGTGGAGCTAATATTTTTGGAATTTAAATTAGGAATGAAATATTTCTTCTAAAGCCTGTGGAAAGAGAAATTACCTTTTGAAATTTTATTCATTTTGGAATAGTGTAAATTGTACCAGATAAGTGTAACGTTTCACAATCAAAACAAAAGCAGTGAGAGTGGCACTCCAACACAGACATCTGTCATTCAAACGGATGACACCCTGTAAGCCAACTCAAGCAACTCTGATCTCTAATCAGAAAAGGGAGCAGAGCTGTTGAGGCGCGTGCTTGAGTGATAGATGTTGATAGGTGTCTGAGCTGTAGCAGCACTGTATGGTACATTGTGACATTTTGGGTTTAGAGGGACTGCACTCCTGAAGAAGTCCCTTTTAATTATTTCTATTTGTGACCTGAGACAAACCTTAATAAAAATGGACCACTTACTTATTTTTCATTATTCTGTAGGTGGAAGTCAAAGGGGAAAAGATCTTGTTCAAAGGGAATGCAGCTTTAAGGGAGAGAGGGTGAGAGCCCATTTTCTAAGATTCAACTTTTGATTTTATAATCTCTAAGGAAATCTGTCGTAGTGTTCAGATTTCATTATTCCTCCTCCAATAAGAGCTGCAAGATTTTTTTAAAAACAAAAGAACATATGCAATTTTATATTATAATATTCCTTACACATTACTGAGAAATGCAGCACAGAATGTTTTACTAAATAACTTCAGATACAGGAAAAATAATAATTAACATCCCCCCCCCCCCAAAAAAAAAATTAATTTCTGGATTGCAGTAATGACTGTTACTGAATATCACATCCATTTTTAAGCACCCTCTTAGTAATCTTTGTTTCCATGGAAAGCATAATTTCCATTAGCAGTTTGAATGTTCAAAAAGCATATAATAATTATTTTAGCCCATTTCATCAAGGAAAGAAATATAATGTGTAAAATTCAAAGGGCTATTAGTTATCTAGAGTAATACAAATATCTTCTGCTCTGTTTATATGTTTCATTTGCTCTAATGTTTAGGGTGTATCTGTTAAATACAGCAAGGCATATACAAAGCAAAAAATAAGCTTTTAATTTGTGAAATGTCCGTTTGTTTGTTTTTAGATCAGACAAGTCTTCTAATAAAAGGCAGGATATTTTTTGAGCCATTGTCATTTGGATGTTCTACAGTGGCAGTGAAATATACACAGACACTTTCATTAGAGTTGTCGTGTGTGATACAGAAATGACGTGTAACCACATCTTGTCTCCTTCTGGGCTGAAAATATAATTCATCTCACTAAAAGCACTAGTGAAAAAGCTAAAAATTCATATATTGTACATTTTCTACTGGTCAGTGTAAGATGTTTGCTAGCCTGATCCTTGCGCTGCTGAAAAGATGTTTCCAAGTAAACAAAAGTAGGTGAAATAGTCCAACTGCCTCAGTATGAACTTGTATACCATTTATTGAGGTTTTGTTACAATTATGACAGATGCTATAGATCTATTAGGAACCCTTTTCACCTAATTTTAGTAACTTGGATAACAAAAAAATAAATTTTAGTGGGGCAGTTTTGATACACTTGAGGATCTAACTGATCAAATGTAAAATAAAGATGATTAGATGTTATGTTACAGACGCATCCCTTAAGATAGATTTTCAGTATACACAAAAAATTATTAGGTGTAGTTGTGTTTAAAGCTCTGATACATTAATATGGAACATCACAATTCTACAGTTTTTTCTCTTTGTTTAATGTTATGAATAGCATGTTAGGAATGCACACTTTGTACTTTTCTTTGCAGTGTTGGAAGTTAAATTGTTGTGAACTTATTGACAGGTGTTGGCATAAAGAATGACAGCTTTCTCCTTCAACCTTCTTTCATGTAATCAGTCATAATAAATATCTTTTAAAAATATAATATTTAATACATGCTGTCTGAAAATTTTCCCCAAATCTGTTAAGCAGGTGAGAGAGGAGCATTTTACAAAGTCGAGAGGAGACAGGTCCCTAGAGAACAAAGTTTTTCTACACTGCTGCTTTTCATTTTTTTAAGGATTTGTGAAAATCCTGTACTGATTTAGCTGGAAAGAATGACCAGCATTTGTGTGTCTTGTTGATGTTAGCAGTACTTCATGAGTCTTATTTTCATATAGATGAGTAGAGTTGAATGATGTGATGTGAGGAGCTTTCTTTTCTTTTACCGGACACTTTCTGCTCAGCTTCTTTTGATGGATGAGTTTATTTCTGCAAAGGCCTGCCTTGCTCACCTATACCTTTTCCTAAAATCCACCTCTTTATTCTCAAATTTCCTTGTTTTGGTATTTCACTGCATGCCATAGAAACAGTGGGTATTTGTTTTTTGTTAACTGTCAAAATGGTACCTCTTCAGTAGCAGTGCCTGCTGCCAGTGAGGAAAGGGCAGGAGCACTATTAATGGTGCTTATTTTTTAAGAGATGCACTAAACTTTTGTTTCTCTTATGGGTGCTTTGCTATCGGTGACAAAACAGATGAATGCTGCAGCATTTTGAGTCTCAGAAATGCCAGCATTAAGTAGGAATAAGTTCCTGATGATCTGAAATAGCTTCCATCTGAAACTGGTGTACAGGTGTCTGGGAAGATGCACTTTGTCACTGTGATGCAGCTGTTCCCTGTGAGTGATGACAGGAGCAGCTGTGGTTAGAGGGGTTGCGCCTTATTGTTGTTTGCTGGCTTGTTTTCTCCTGGTGGTGGTGATTTTTTTTTTATTTTTCTTCTTTTTTTTTTAATTTCTTTCTTTCTGATAGAAAATGCTGTCCCATACTCCAAGAGTCTATGATCCTCTACTTGTGCTTTTATACCAGTGGGCTTTTTTGAATCTGCATACCTGCATGCAAAAGACTTTTGATACTGAAGTCATATGGAACCAGAAAAGAGTAGAAAAAGTGGTCAAAAATGAGGTGCAAAATGTTGGTAAAGGACTCTGTCCTGAAACTGATTACCTCAAAAATACAGTTTCGACATGTGAGCTGGCACAGCTACAGTGTTTCAGTTACAGAAAACCCTATTTTGCCATACTGTACAAGGTGAAGTTGCTTTGTAAGAGATCTTGTGGTGAGTTATTTACTTTTAAAAATATTTGTGAAGTAATATCTCCTGCTTTAACTATAGAATGTAATTAAGAAACTGAGTACAGCTCTTGACTTTTCTGGTGGTGTCATTTTCAGATCAACTTGTCTTACTCTACAACGTGCTTCACAATAGTAGCCCATGCCACCGCTCTTACTAGAGAAAGCTTTTGTTATTGTTAAGTAGTAGTTTCACTTGAATAAACACATTAGGATTTGATCCTAACTTAAGTAATCCTAGTTGTCATTTTTTGCTATATTTTTAAACAATTCTAGTATAAGTTATGAAGTATTGCTCTGAAAAAAAATCTTAGAAGAAAAGAAGAGCCCTTCATGTTTAGCTGTGTAATAAACTGTTGAGATTCAAAAGTTGGTATAGACACCAGGGGTATTTCATATATAAAATTATCTCTACAGTAAAAAACCCAAGAACAAAGTTGCTGATCCAAGCATCACCACCCCCCCACCCCCCCCGGACTGAGGCTGGCTTTCCTGGAGTTAGATCCAGTCCTTAATTAATGCTTAATTGAAGGCAATTTGTGGCATAACTAGATGATGGTAAAAAAAGCTAGGAGTGCATGCACTTGCATATTAAGGTAATTTTACTGTATAATAAAAAGTTATTCTTTGAGATTCACTCTTTAGTTGTATGAATCAAAAAATAAATAAAGCTATGAATACATAGTGAGGGCAATACCAAGCCCATAATTGTGGAGCACAAGTGTTTCCTGTTTAATTATTGCAGGACAAAAAAAAAAAAATTGACTGCTAACCTTTTTTTTTTGTTTTTACTGGCAAGGTTTTGTTCCAGTGAAATTAAATCTTAAGTTTCTTGTGCCAGATCTGATGACTGTGGTTTTCTTTGGTTCATTAGTGGGCTTTTGATCTTTTCATAATGCTGCGTGTGCTTGAACCATGCAGTGGGGATATGGGAGTTAAATGAATCTGCGCACATTTAAATAAACAAGATTTTATTTTCAAACCTCTGCATTTGCTTTGGGATTTAATTTTCCTTTCCCATGTTGTTACCCGTATTTCAGAACTGTGTGCATACTTCTATATAACTATACATGTATACGTTGCAGAGAAATAAGGTAGAAGTTGTCTCTAGTTGAATATGTTTTGCTAGTAGATCCCTTGTATTACTCTTTAAAGAAACATGTGTTATATATATATATATTTATTTATTTTTTAAGTGGAGTTGCCTTGATTAGAATTTATGGCACTGGAATAATTTCAGTTACAAAGGATAAAGGACTAAATTGTCTTTTTACCTCTTGAGACAGTGGTCTCTGCAGGTCAGAGCAGAGGTCATTGCCAGGTTGCTGTGAGGAAGCTCACATTATCATCCTTAACAGTATATCTAGCCTGTGGGGGCCTTCAGACTATGAGCTTTCCTTTCATCAGTGTATTTAAGGATGATTCTCAGTGGTTTGGTTATATCCTCAAATTTTAAAGGCCTATAAGATCTCTGCCCATTAGGAACACTTTGCTAAGGTTTGGTAATTTCAATGGAAGAAAGCAATGTGTATTTGTTGCTCTTGATGCATTTTAAAGCTCTAGTGAATATTTCTGTTCTGATAGGGAGGTTCATGGCCCAAAAGGTCTCTATATTAAAATCAGAGCCTTCTTTTAGATGCTGCAGACATAACATTTGAAATATGTTTGACCTGCTTATAAAGATTCTTGTCTCTTCACATAATTTTATTCAGTGATTTCCAGGTTGTGAATGCTTTGTTCTTAGGCACTATCAGTTATCCAGGCCATAGGAGTGATCCTGCTAGTGCTTGAATGTATGATACTTTCCTTAAAGCAAATAATCTGTGGATTAGGAGCCCTATTTAATTACAAAGACTGTCTGAGAACTGTTAATGGGTGGCATGTTTACAGGACTGAGTCATCATACAGGCTTGTAAATCCATTTTCTAAAATGTAGTGATGTTTTGCTTAAATAATGAGTAAGCTCTTAAAGAACCCAGAGATCTGGCTATGTGATTGATTGTTATTTCTGAAGGATATATTTGACACGAGCATTTTTAAATAGGTATTTGCAAGCAGTTAGGGACTTGAATTACTCTTGAGTAATGCCATTGTCTGATTTCTTGGCAGAGTTCTTACTTTGTCAGTGGGGCTTGCACTTATGAATGGGGACTAAATGCCATTAAAACCTAAATAGATGTTATGACTACTTAAACACAAAGCACGATACAATGGCAAGATGGAAAATCTGTCCTCAGCTCGGCTTTCCTGCTGCGCTTAGGTATTGCAGGTAGCTCAGGCAGTGGTGGTATTGGTGCTAGTACATACACTCCATCTCTGAGGAGCCCAGAGTTTTCGTCCCTTAACCTTTGATGAAAGCAGTATTGAGCTGATGAAGGGCAGGTGTTGCAGCCCCACTAATAAATCCTACAGCTTGTATGGAAATAAAAAAGATTCTTGTAACTGTCCCTGAATTGTGACAAAGACAGACTAATTAAAAAAAAAAAGCAAAGAAAAACAAAAGTTGGCTTAAGTGTAAGTTAATAATGTTTTTTTTAAGTGTGTGCTATGTGTTTCTTAAATGAAGCTTGAAGTCCAACTTCCTGTATTTGTTCACAGAGCAACTAACATTAGAGAGGGAAGGAAAAAAAAATTAAATCCTAGTATGTTATTGGTATGACTGAATGACAAATGGTTCATTTTTAATTAATCTTTCTTCTCTCTGTCTTTGAAGTTATAAAAATAGCAACAAACTTGTTTAAAAGCAACATAAATGGCTGGCTGTTTCAAAGGGGACTTGCTGGTTACTAGACAGTAAACAGGTAATTTGTGAAAGAACTGTTAGATTCTTTGATTGAGATCCTTGCCAGTTTGTATTTTGAGATTAATAATAGATCAGACACTTGCACATTGAAAAGGAAGCAAATGTAAAAAGAAAAGGAAGGAGAATTGTATGTTTCTATTGGGTTTCACATGATTAATCAAGTTCTTTGTGGGAATGTGCAGGTGAGGCAGATGGAGGCAAAGTTAGATTTGTCCAAATGTACACATGGCACCACTTAACACCTCTCTTGATTTCCTTATGCTAAACAAAGAGGTGGCAAGTGCTTACACCAAACTGGCACCCTGTCAGGGGGCAATCTGTATAAAGTTTCCTGCTGTCAGGTTAATAAATTTTTTAAAAATATCCAAAGGCAGAGGTAGTTGTAGGAAGCTCATAGTAACAGTTGCCATTCTCCTGTGGATCATTTTTCTCTTTAATATCCTGTGTAGCACTTGGTTTTCCTCGTGTTGTCTTCCTGGGTTTTGTTCCTTCTGTCATTTGTAGGTTATTCTTTGTTTTAATTCTTTTTCCTTGTGAAACGATTTCTTCTGTTGGATCCATCATTTGTGGTCCCTTTTGAGAGATGGTCAAAGGGTAGGAACACCAGCTTTTTATACTTTGATTTAATTGCACATTCAATATATTAAGGTTTCTTCCTCTAATGGATTATTTTCTGACTTTTTACATGACTACCACTAGTACTACCATTAGTACTAACAAAATAATATTATTTTGTGAGTTACAAAATAATTTTATGCAAAGTCAGAGGAAGCAGCTACATTCAAATGATGAAATGAGAAAATTAATGCTAAACAAGGACAAAACCAGAATAAAATTAAATGTGTCATAATTTGCAAGTTTCAACAGGAATATAATTTTTTTCATGTAAATGGCTTGATTCTTTTAACATAAAATCTTACTTTTCTCTTTTTCCACCATCTAAAAATCTAAATCAATATCAGTATGAAACAAAGGAAGATTTGAATTGTGACATGTCCTGCTTTATGTTGTGATACTGCTTTGATGCTCTCAGAAGCCCTTTTACTTTGAAAGTAGAGGTCATCTAGAGAAGAATAGTACCCCATTCTGTCTGGCTAAGTAGAATCTGCCATTTTCAGAGAGTCTAAAACTGGGTTTGTTATCTGGATTTCAGGTATATCTGTATCTACCAAATCAATGGACAGTGCACACCCCTGCACTCTAAAGCATGTTTTTTAACACTAAACTACTGCTTGTCTATGCCTAAAAGAAATTTGGATTTCTGTTTTTATTTTAGAATATACAAGAAGGGTTGTTGGGAAAGTGGGAGTTTGGTTTTTCTTTTCAGATGTCCTTTTTTTTTTTCAGAAAGGTAAACCATCATTTTGATTTCTGAACAGTTTGAAGTCGTCTTAAAGAAATGTTATGTTTCACAAAACAGAGGGGATCCACTGCAACATCACACTACTTGAAAGTGATTACAAAAGTTATATACATATATATATTTGTAATATATATAAATTAACGGCCAGTGTGACTGAAATATGACATCCATTATTTTAAAAAAACAAAAACACTCAAGATTCCTAAAACAACTTCATGTTACACCAAAGATTTGAATTTTACACCAGTAAGTAATAAAGACTTTTTTGCAGTAAGAACAGCATTTTCTACAGCAGTCTATCATTGGATTCCTTCATTCAAAACTAGCATGGAGTTTACACAACAGCAATAATACTGACTTTTTTAATATTGTCTTTTAGGAACATCTTTGTGCTTTTTAGTTCAGATGGTGGTCATATGGTTTGGTGACCATTAAAGATTCTATTAAACCATTTTCATTTTCTAGCTCAGTCTCCTATCTGAAAAAAGTTCCACATTTTAAAATCTTGGTTTTAAGTTGTTGAATAAAGAATTATTAGCAGTCAGTTGCCTTCCAGAAGATGATAAAGGAAGTGCTCCCAGAGCACACTGGACACACAGCCTAGCCTATTACTCTCACCACAAACTCCAAAGCTTGTGAAGTAGAATGTCGGTAAAAACAAAAGTGCCATCTTTCCTGTCTTCTCTTCTCCCTCCTTGCAGCCAGGCTTGGAGCTGTTCCCCTTTCTTCTGCTCCTTGGTGTGTGCACACAAATGGAAACAGATACAGCTGTGTCATGGGCAGTTGCAAAATGAATTTTGTTTCCATCTGTCAGGGTCTTTAGGCTTCTGTGATTTGTTTGAAGCTTAATATTTGGGGGAGTTTGTTCCTTGAAGACAATGATCAAAAACCTGTGTTTAATCAAGAAGCCAGAATTGCTTTTCAGTTAATATACCTTAAGGCATACTTTAATATATTGTACTATTAAGTATGTGTAATTATTTCTTGAGATAGCACAGTATTAACTGAAGAGGAAGAAAATTCATTTGAATACAGTCTAATCTCTTGAGCAAATACCATATGGGGTAGTTTTTGTATTTTCTTTTGCATACACTTAGGATTTTTCATGTGGTGTAGAGATGTTATGTTTCCTCAGTGATTTGAATAAACGTGAGGCCAGATTCTGACATGTCTCAGGTGACTGTGCATGACATACACAAGAAGACCATCGATTTCAAGAGGATATTCACCCTACCAGTACTTGCAAGCCAGTCTGGGGCCTCCACTTGTCTTAGTCACTACTATACAGCTGTTTCTTATGTTGTGGAGCTAAAATTAGCCAAGGAAACATACTGACAGGAAGGAGCAACCACTATAATTATGCTGCATTCATATTTAACAAATGATGAATTATGGAACCAGTCCTGGGGTTACTTTAGGTTTCTGCTTCACTGTGCAGGTATATTCCATGAGTATTGCTAAGGTTCTGCGACTCCACCCCTGCTGTCATGGGGAGGTCAGTGTTGGAATGTAAGAAAAGCTTCCATTAAGGTGGGAAAGTTTTTAAGTAGAGTGGATTATCATAATTTAAAAAATAATAAGGAACATAAATGGTAATTATTACTAAAACAAAACCAACCAGAGAAATCAGCAGCGATTTAAGAGAGGGGAAGAAAATTAGGTAGATATATATGAGTTCAGCTGTAATTGTAAAGGCTTTATATTTCTCCTCCTTTCTTATATGTCCTTGCCTGAAGTCATAAATATTTGGACTGCAAGTCACAAATCTTTATGAACAAAAAATGAAATTTACAGCTGAAAGAAAACAGGAAATGAAAACATTTAAAAAATATTATTGCTACTAATTGAATATACTGTACTGTCATAAACACAGTAAACTTAGTGATAATATCCAGAAAGAAAAGCATCTGCATAAGTTGGTTGAGTTGATGTGTTTTATTTTCCTGAAAAGAAGAAGAGTGTGAGGGAAAATTCTTGTGTGGCTCTGTTGCTGGGATTTGATGCATTGTTTTCGGAGTCTTCTCATTTTAACTGTGTGGCTATAGCACAGTGAACTTTCTCATAACAGTTGCTGACAAGAAAAAAAAATCCTTCAATCATCGGGTCCAGCTTGCTCCTGCTCTCCCCAGCCCCCACACCTCTTTGCTTTTATGAAGCAGTGAATAAAAGAGGGACTAGATGATGCAAAGGTTTACTCAGATGAGATGTGCTAGTCAGTGAACAGCTTTGGATTTTGCAGACTCTGGCTTGTGACCATGGACCTCAAAGGGATTGAGTTTGGGGGTCACGCCTTTCTCACATTGCCATTGTCTTGTTTGTGTAAAATGATGCTAGTGTATTTTGACTTTTACAAATTTCATGTTTGCATGTGTCAGCAGATCCTGACTGGTGTAAAGGCTGGTGTGCTAGAATTCGGGGGCATTCTTCTAGCAGTGGGAGTGGGGCTGTCTGGTGCTCTATTAGAAGGGAGAAGAAGGAGAGTTTTGCTTTATACTCTGAAAACTCAGGCGTGAAGCATTCATCATACGAAGCAAAATCAGGCCCTTCCCTGCAAAAAGAAAAAAAAAAAACTCTAGGCGCTCTGGTCAGGTTTTTGGTTATTTATTTTTAATAAAACATTCTTCTGATTTTGTGTTCTCTTTTCTGTGGGTTCATATAACTGCTGTATTTCAAACCAGCTTAAAACAGTTTAAAAAAAAATGTTCCTTAAAAGACAGCATACTGCTGACTGTTTTATTTTGTTTATATCTGATATTTCTTATGGTATTCAGATGGTTGTAATAGACTAGCACAAGAGCTGCATGTCTTGTCATCTGTACTATATCAATACGTTTTTATAATGATACAATAACCTGAACCCTGTAACAGTTTATGATCCATTTGAGAATTCTTATGGATTCTCAGAGTGACGGAGGCCTGAAAAAAGAACTTGACTGCTTTCGCAAAACTGGTGCTGTGACAGGAAAAACTAGTGTGCCTGTGATTTAGTTGCTAAGGAATCATATTGATCTGATTCGTCATTAAACTTTTAAGTTGGAAAAAAATAGAAAGAAAGAAAAAAGTCAAGCTGCTTGAAGGTGGAAAAACAGTGATGTGATTGTGAGGGTCTGCAATACAGGTAAACTCTGCCATACTGCTACTAATATTGATTTGTTATGATTAATAAATATGATTTTATGCATTACCCATGTACTTTCTCTATAATAGTTCTTTTTTTAGAGCAGAAGAAAATTGCCTCTTGCTCTTTATTTTTCATTGACTATTTTTAGTCAATGATAAAGAAAGAACTTTAACAGCAGTCTGATTACAGAAAAGACAGGACTTTAAAACAGAAACGTAGCAGTAATGAATAACCACGCAGCAAGCTACACACATGCAGACATTTTAACATTTGTAATGGTGCTAATTTCCTGCCTTTTTAAAATATGCTTCCACATGAGCTCTCAAAAGACATAAAAGCTTGGCATGTAAAGTAAATTGTTTGTCACTTGCTGACGACCTGCCATATTTATTGTCAGGAGAAATGGACATTAGTTGGAAAAGCAGTTGTTAAAGGCCAAACAATTTTTAAAGATGGCAAAGATGTGCAAGGGCTTTCCTTTTTCTAACAATGAGCCACCCCTTCAGACATCAAAAGACAAGATAATAAGACACTTCAAGCACAATTCAAGATTATATTCAACATCTAAAGGCTCATCTCCTGTCAGTTTGCATTTACTCTCCCAGGGATGTGATGCTTCTATCATCATTCTGTCAAGAGGAGTCTGGCAGAAACGATGAGGGCCCCTCATTTCACACACTTAGTGTTTTTTATCAAATAGCCCATGCTCATTCTCATTCAGCCAAAATGGAGGGATAATTTGAAGAAGGTCATGCACAAGTACAAAAATCTTGTGCTGATTTGTGTGATTAGAAGGCATTAAAATTGCACGTTTATGTTAGTTCTGAGATGTTTTGTCAGTTTATTTAGTAATACACTGTTGAAGCATTAAAAATATTTTTTAAAGTAAAAAAGGGGGTTTGCTTAAAGCAACACACACTCTATTATTTAGCAAATATTTTGAACAGTGATCTATTCTAAATGGCATTATTTTAACATAACCTTAAAACACATTCACTTCCCCTTTCCTCTTTGAGAGTGGAATATTCAAAGAGCTCCAGGGATGAAACCTTGGTCCACTCATACTCATTAGGATTTCACTCACTGGTCATTTCAATTTTGGAAGTTTTATTTGGGTAGAGATTTAGGATTATGAATTCAGTGTATCAATATAAAGGAAATAATTTTAACAACTGGATCTCTCCACCTCTTGTCTTAGCATTACACACTTCTTTTTGCTAACAAGGAATGGGAGGATCTGACAGGGTACAGAAAAGGGATGATGGAGTAAAACTGTTTTCATTATTTCTGAATTCTTTGATTTAAGCACTAAAAATAAAAAGACTGGATAGCACTGTCAGTGTACCTTGTACATGAAACTGGCTCCAATACACAAACCATACATGGACCATGTAACATGAAGGAGCCAGGCCTCTCCATCTCCCATTGAAACCAATGGGATGTGAGGCAGTTTAACCCCTCTTAAAAGGGAGCCACAGCTAAGGGACTTGGCTGTAGCTGCTCTGAATCTGGAATCAGGAATTTATCAGCTGTTATAGGAAGGAACAGTGAAGGAATGTGCATTTTGTTATAAATGCTATCACCTCTTCCACATTATGCTGGTTTTGTCCTTATCCACACAGGCCTATGCTAGGGGTAGTAATGGGGTGTTAAGTGGAAGGTGATTGCTGTTAAAAAGGTAAAAAGGCAATTGGATTGCCAAGTTGTTAAGGAGTTTGAAGTTTGTTGTTCATGTTAGAAGTTCACTGTTCATGCTTGGTCCCTGTTATGTATGTTTTTGCCCCATTTGTATACCCAAGTGTCCTTTTATTATTTTAAATCAAATCACCAAGTCTCCCCAAGCCCACAGAAAAGCCCTTTTCAAAAGAGCAAGAGACTGTTTTTTAGCCCCAATTAACGGGACTTGTCACCCAGCACCATGGCAACCATGCATATCAATGAGGTCTGCACCCCACCACAAGGACTGTTATGTAACACCCCAGAGGACGACGAGCCATTGGACAATTATGAGCTGTCATCATCCCCGACTTTCCAATCGGCAGAAGACAGAAGGGCAGACCTAAGGCGGGCCATGGGCGGAACGGGGCGGATCGGGGGCTGGCCTGGGCGGAGACAGGACTTCATAAAAACAGACTGCACCCAGAGAAACCGCCCATTTTTGGGGATAGCCCGCAGTGGTTCCGTGCTAGTGAACAGGTCAGGTCATTTGTGGCCTAGCCTCGTGCACTCGAGGCGCCTAGCACGTAGCCATACCTGCTGTGGGTCGTGGGCTTAGCCAGCCTTAAGTGTCTTTTTATCGCGGCTGAACCTTGCGTTTTGTTATTTTAATAAAAGTTGACTTTTTTTCCTTTAAGAACCTCTTTTTTGCCTTTTTCTTATTTATTTGGAATTGACAGTTTTTATGTCAATTTGGCCTTGTGGAAAAAAACCCTCTGCTCTGTGGCTTGCCTTTGCACAACACAGAAAAAAAAGGTAACCTGCAATCACGGTGCATTCCAAGGGGTTTCACCGGACAAGAAACCGCAAGGGAATTGGGAAGCTGTGAACAAATTGTCAAAAAGACAGATGGAATTGCTGACTGACCTACTGGTAAGAAACACTAACAACTTCCACCTCAGTGGTACGGTATTTATGCTGCAATGGAGAGTGACTTCTCAAAGGAATTTGCTCTTCTACACATGTAAATGCCTTCATGTATATATCAATGTAGTGTGCAGAATTTCTAGGGAAGTTATGAGGTGCACTTAAACAGCTGTGAATGTTTAAACTGACTGTTACTCCCAGTAACATTTTTTGCTCTCACTGAAAACGCTTTCCTGCTTTATTCATAAGGCCAGTCTATATTCAGAAATTTGTATTCTTTCTGCCGAATTATTTTGGAGGAGAACTTACAGCTGTTTCCACATCAGTGTGATTCTCTGTGCATCCAGTTTTGGTCTGCCCCACACTGTCCAGTGGAAAACTGGCATCCTCTGAGACTGTGCAGGGAGACAATTAGATTCATTCTCAAAACTAAGGAGTGACTAAGATTGAAGGGCAAATATGACCAAGAGGCAGCATGAACGTAGTTGTGCAAGATCCATAGTACCACCAGAGAGAGCAAGTGGTCCCTCTCAAGGGCTTGTATTCTGCACAGAATTTGGTAAGTTTTTACCATGTCTATGGACAAGCTCAGGCCTGTTTCATTATCATCTTTTTTTCAATAGAAGCATATGAGCTTATATCAACTGTGGTAGTTACGGGTGTATCACTATCTTAGTGAAGTTGTTCCCCGGCATTTCTATTCATTGAAGGCCAGATCCTGAAATGCCATAGTACATGGGGAGGGGAGAAAAGAGTGGCTGCAAATAGAAATTCAGCTATGCTTGAATCTGTCCTAGCTTGCTTGTCTATCCTCCTTACTCAGTGCCTTTCTAGGTGCTCTAGGAGGCTTTCTTCCCTCTGCCTGGGTATGCTCTCCTGGCAGTCCACTTCTTGAATATGAATGTGCAGAAAAGAGACACTGATAACAAGTGCTGTTAAAGGTCTGTAAATTGTTCTCCATTTGCTCTCAGATGCCAAACTGTGGATGTAGTGATACATGCAGGGAAACTAATGCAGGTGCTCAGTGCCAGGGAATAAGCCAAGTGTCCCCACATTGAGCAAAAACTCTGTTTAAGAAATATTTAAACTGTAGCTATTGTGCAGTCCACTGGAAGCATTCACAGTAGGATCCAGGAAATGAAAATGAATTCCCATAAATGAAGGTACAGGAGCCACTATATTTAAGGCATTATGGATGTGTTTTATTTTTCTACCTATCCTCCTCTAAGTAACGGGGATAGTACTAGTTTCTACTAAAGTTAATATATTGATTTGCTCTTTGCTGCACACCCGGCTGCTTTCTGTACCACTGTCTAAGCTATTCTGAAAAAAACTGCCTGGTACTTCAGAAAAATAATCATTGTGATAAAAAATTCACCTGTAAAGTTGTGAAAAGCCAGACTGCAGTTGCTGTGCATGAGTATACTGTTTCTACATCACTACAAGCAGATGTTTTGTTAATTTCAAAGACACTGAAAAAGCTGGAGTAGCAAATTTCATATCAGCTGTACTTTTTCAATATACACGAAAGCTCTTCCCCAAAGCTTGCACTAATATGCAAAGAGGCTGGGAGGAGCATGCACTTAGATAAAGCAAGTGTCTATTTAGTCTCTTGCACAATATCGCTGAGTAATTCTGTATGCTTCGAGGTTAGTGCTTACATGAGTTGCCTCTGCATTGTTTCATGGGTAAGTGGAAGTGAACAAGCATGTATAAATGTGTTTCTGAAGATACAATTCAACCTTTTTGTGTTACCATTCAACAGTTTTTCTTTTCAAACTGTCTTTGATTGTGGCATTTCCTCTTAGAAAATTCCTGCCCAACAAACAGCTCATTAAATCAGTGTTAAGATTCTGTTAAACAAACGCTGGATAATACAGGATATCAGTCCCTGACAAGCACATGCACAAAACGTTTCACTTACTGTTTTTCTGAATGCTTTTGTGGGTTTTCTTTTGAAGTGGAGCTGTTGTTCAGGGCTAGAATTATTGGATGAGCTACTAAATAAATAATAAAAACCTGTAGCTATGAAATAAAATTTTTGCGTTTTTAAAAATCATTGCCATATTTTTCAAGTGTATCTCACTCTCTCCCCCAAAAAGATTTTCACCATCTCTTGTCTCAGAAGCAGTAACACAAAGCACTAAGCTAAAAAAGAAACAGGAGTTATTTTTGCAAATCCTTCTGCCATTGCATCCTTTGCTTGCTGAAAGCCAGGCTCCGACACAAGAATTTAAGCTACAAAAATCCTGAAAAACACAGGTACTGAACTGGTCAGTTTCGCTGAGGAAGCTGAATGGAGGAAAAAATGCTGATATTAGACAGGAAGAACGAAAATTTTGAGTTATTTCAGGGAATGCTGGAATTATTTAATAATATTGCATTTCTGCTACACTCTTGTGTGCAGGAACTCATATCACAATTTCTAGAAGATGGGAAAGGTGCTTTTTTGGTGATGGCCAGCCCACTTTGAATATGTTCAATGTGATAGAGTCTATGGATCTGAAGTATGTAATCTAATACAGAAGAGACTTCAGAGAGCATCCTACCCCCTTAAATGTTTCAGAATATGTTAAAATAAAGTTGGTTAAAATTCAATAAAAACAAGTGACACCAGGTAGAACTTTAAAAAAGTCAATCCATAGAAAGCAAAGGCTTATGAGGTAGCTGGAATTGGTCAGACAAAACAAACTTCTTTAACCTGGTTACAGCTGTTTCTCCAACTGTTCTGGAGTAGTCTTTTTGGTTCCAACATGAATTAGTGGGAGACATGATAGACTCGAGACTCTGTCTCTCACCTGCACTGAAGCTCAGGTGCTGGTATAAAATAATGGAATAATGGAATTTGGGGCTTTTTGAATGTAGGTATTTCTCAAGTCACATGTAGGGAGGAAGAGGTTTTAGTAATGTCTGTTTTATTCCTTTAATTGCAAAATAAATTGTGTATAAAGGCAGAAACAGAAAAGGCTGGCTATTTGTCAGTTGTCCAGAAAGACAAATTGGTTGAACTACTTGGTATGTCATAAAATACACAGAATATATGGAGAAGTCTGTTGCACCACTGGAAACATGTTCAGTAGTCTTTCTTATTCACATGCTGTGATACTGGTTCTCTAATAACTTTCCCAAACCTGCCTGTTCTTAGAGACAATTGTCATGTAAGTTCAGACAAGAGCCAAATCTGCTTGTTTAATGAGGTGTGAAAAATGACAGTGGATTCTGATAGAACATAGAAAACTTATAAATGTAGTACTCTAAACCAATCAATTTTTTCCTGGAATGCTACTGTCCAAAGAGGAGACTTCTGAGATTAGTTGCTGCCAGTGTTGCATATTTTGACCACAAGAAGCATGGTGGTTTGCATGAACCATGCTTGTTTACTCTCCTTTATTTTTCTATAATGTAATTTTAATTGAATTAATGTTCATTCATTTTGGACAAAGCCAAGAGCAAAAAACACCATCCAAATATCTCAACTTATTCGTCATACCAATGCCATGCTGCATTACTTAAAATTTTTAAATAGAATCTTAATCAATAAAATCAAACGTAAGTAACATGAAATGCTAAAACACTTGTATTTCAATCATGGAAACTTCTAGTCTGGGCTGTGCGATGGGGACAAAATGCCTGCAAGTTGATAGAGAGGAGTTTTGCTGTCAGGATATGATGAACTGTCAAGGGAAATTAAGGGAGGCTTGCTAGGGACTGTGGCAATATGTAATGACTCCGGGAGAAGTGTTGTGATAATCCTTTCAGGCCCTGATCTGGGCACCAAGCAGCCCCTTCAGATATGCTGGGATGACAGAGCTGAATTAAACCCGCACAAGGATTTGCATATCTGGAGACTGTGTATCTAGTAAAGCACAGTGACTGTACAGCTGAAGAAGTATTTACAACTTTCAAAGACATTCTGTTCTTTGGAGTGTGATCCTTCTCTCCTTGGGGAAGTCTGGGATGGAGAGGATTCCAATGAAAACCTGGGAGATGATTCCTCTCTGCTGTTCACTCATTTACTCATATAGGGTAGAACTAGTTCCTACTGCCAGAAGGAATATTTATTTTATTAATTTAATAAAGACCATGTATATATGGCCTGTATTCCTATGACAGAAGACCTGATTTCTACCTAACGTAATTAAGGTCATTTACACCCAGACTCAGTACACTTAAAATGCTATCTCAGCAGAATGGGAATGTGTTATTGCCTGTTTAACACAGATCTACCCATGGTGCAAGGCAGGAATGACTTTTCTACTTTTGGATTATATTTTTATATCAAATGCAGCACAGAAATACAAAACCCATAAAACCATTTATTTTTTATAGTGATGTACTGCTGTAAGTCACAGTTTCAGCTGACAATCTTTACTCTCTATTGACCTGTTTTGTGGGATTTTGTAAACTAGCTAATAAACCTTTGCTCTTGCTAGTGTTGAGTTTAATAGAGTTCATTACATTCAGTGCTGAAATAAAAACTACAGTTTAGTAAATTAAAAATTGTTCAAAATGTCTTAACAATAAACACTTTGATATTTGTTTGCAAATATACTTTCATGTTACATGATACTCCACAGAAAATTTTCTCTGATTCATCTCCAAGTCATCTTTTAAAGAACATATTTCTGAGTTTGGATTTAATTTGTGTGCTTCAAGAAGTGTCAAATGCATAACTAGAGAAGTAAAAAGCATATGTTGTGACAGTAGCCTGGTCTGTAGGAGCTGTATTGGAGTCTAGAGCAGTGGGGGCTGCTTCAGGAAGTACTGAGTGCAGTAGTGGCTGTTGTCCTACTTGTTTTCTCTGGAGTATAAGTTTGCAATTTAGAATTGTTGGACTTGGTGAGCACTATAAGACTTTTTGCTGACTCGCACAGAGGCATGACTCTGCTGGTGATGTTCAGTCCAGTGCAGATCAGTGAAAAGTTCTGCCCATCACTTTGTTGGGTATCTGTTGGATGAGAAAAGCCTCTACTGTGGATGAATGTTCTCATGTTTGGAGTAATGGTATGTGATGTCTATGAGGGTGGAGTTGGAGTACAACAGTGGAGTACAGATGTTAGTTCAGCATTGAGATGAGTTTTAGGCTTCCTGCTGGAGTCTTCTACTTCAGATAGGCTAGAAAGAACAATTTGTGAGGACCAGAGATCTGTCTCAGGACTGTTCAGTGTCTGTCTTCCTGTCAGGGAGCACTGAGGCTTGCTGTTTCCTAAGAGGAGGGGGGCCAGAAATGGAAAATAACCTCCAGTGATTGGAACCGGGTACAGAGGGGTCTGAAACCAGATCCAAGGCCTACCCAGGGATCTCAAATGGGAATATCTGGAAATGGTGTCAAAGACAAGACTAGAGACAAGCCTACAACATATGTGCAAGAGTTTGGCTCAGGAGACAAGCTACCTACAGTGTTAATCCAAGGCTCATCCAGGAGGCAGGGCAAGAGACAAGGGGTGGAGGCTGGTGTGACTGAAATGTAGATTCAGTAAGGGTTGAATGCTAAGGATTCCCTGTCTCATGGGCAGGGCATGTAGGAGAAGGCCCCAGATTCAGGATGTTAAGACCTGTTGGTGCACTCATGCCTCTATACAGCACCGTATTCTCTTTGGTAGCTACAGCTGAATTCTGAAGTGTATTTGTAACTCAGCAAAAAGCAACTTAATAGGAGCCTTGTTATGAAGTGTATGTTGTAGGGAGATAAGACACAAGTGTGGCAGGTTTTATTGGTCTACTCAGACCAGTGATGCTCAGTAGCTAAGTATATATGAAGTATGTTCCAGCCAGGGATGATGCTATTTTCACAATTTGTGTGACCAATATTTAAGGGAAGATGCTCTGTGAACTTGTCCATATTGGTTGATTCTATGAAGTTTGATGAGTGGGAGGTTTTTTTCTCCCCACAACCTTAAGCAGTGGGGAATGCCATCTTGTCAGATCCTTGTTCCACAGTTTTATGAGCCTGTGAAGACTGATTGCATTGTATGTTGGGATCTTTTATAAAAAAAACCAGGTCTTACATATGTAAGTGAAGGCTTCCTAGCTTCTATAATTAACAGGGTTTTACTCTGGCAAAACTTTCTAATGTTTATTTCCAATGAAATAAGAATGAACTGCAAACAGGAAGTACACTTTCCATCACAAAAGTTAATTATGATCTTCATACTCTATGGGTTCTCCTTGGAGTTTTTTTGGAAGGCCATTTGAGCTTATCTCAGAAGAAAAGTTTCAATATACAGCTTTCAAATGCAGGTCCAACTCTCCAAGAATCTCTGCTGGTGGTGGCTGTGGGACACCACACTGCTACTTTTGATTACTTCTGTGCATTAAACCCGGGTCGTCTTGTACAGCTACTGTCCTTTAAACCAAGGTAGTTAGGAAAACATGTTCCATTTGTATCATGTACAGGTTGATACCACCCTGGTGATAACTGACTATAGCAAGTTAGTGGTGACTGTCAAAGGAATTAATTTTATGCCTGAGGAATATTAATATGAGATGCTCATGCATAAAAAAAGAAGTTAGTTGAAATTTGCATAATACTTGCTGCACCTGCTTGGATGAACTGTTAGATTATTGTACCAGGCTGCTCAGTTCAAACACTTCAGCTTTGCCATTCTCAATGGATTAGTAAAAATAATTGTGTGGTTTAACAGAGGAATTTATATTGTGTTTGAGAGTCTTTGAGCAAACACCAGAGAGTGAAAAATACATTATAGGCCTAGTGAGCCGTGCTGTGGGAATGTAAACTGAAGCAGTGATATATCTTTAGGAGTTGCATCTCTTTTGCTACTTGCAAAACACTTATTTTAATCATTTGTGAATGAATAAGATCTGTGGTATAAACTGATGAAAGAAATTTATTAAACTGTAACTATCATACAATATTTACAGAAGAATAAGGGAAATAATTACATTTTCCAAGGGTGAAGTTAAACTTGATCTCTGAGGACGTGCCCAAAAGACAGCTTCTGACTCAAATGCTTAAGTTTTAAAGACGAGTGCACTGTTTTCTCTGTGCATGTCTTTACATGGCTCCTCTCACTTTCTGATGAGAGAGAAAAGTTGCCTTTATTTATTAAGATGGAAATAGTAAAGTATTCTTGTCTCCTCATGTACTTATCTCCTTGGGCTTCTTCCTTCTGATTAAGAATGCAGTAGGTATTGATATCACAGGTGTTGGCTGCTAGATTCTCACAGCTGCACTAAGTGTAATCGGAGTTTAAACTGAGTTATTATAACATATATACTCAAGGGTCATATGGAAGAGAGAACAAAATGAGATGGTAAGGGTAAAGTACTCTAGATCTTTTATATTTAAAAAAAGAAAAACCATAACTGTCCCACAGCTTGGAGGTCAAATCCAGGTAGTACTCAGAAGAGAATAACAGAGAAAACAGACTTGTGGTTTAAAGTGCAGCCATAAACTTACTAGCTGAGGTTATCACAGAGGGCTATCTGGTCCAACCTCTCTGTGCAGAGTCATCCTAGAGCCCATGACACAGGATTGTGTCCAGGCTGTTCTTGATTATTTCCAGTGAGGGAGACTCCCCAACTTCTCCAGTGCTCAGTCACCCTCACAGTGAAGAAATTCTTTCTTATATTGAGGTGGAACTTTCTTGCCTCAGTCTCTGCCTGTTGCCTCTTGTCCTATTGCTTGGCACCACTGAGAATAGCCTGACTCAATCCTCTTGGCATGCCCCTTTGGATATTTATACACATTAACGAAGTCCCCTCTCAGTTGTCTCCTCTCAAGGCTGAACAGGCCCAGCTCTCTCAGCCTTTCCTCGTAAGAGATGCTCCAGTCCCCTGATTATCTTTGTTGCCTTTCGCTGAACCCACTCCAGGAGCTCCATGTCACTCTTGTACCTGAAGAGCCCCGAACTGGACACAGCACTCCAGATGTGGCCTCACCAAGGCTGGGTAGAGGGGCAGGATCATCTCACTCCACCTGCTGGCAGTGCTGTTCCTAAAGCACCTGAGGGTACTATTGGCCTTCTTGCCACAAGGGCTCACTGCTGGCTCATGGACAGCTTACTGTCCACCAGGATCCACAGCTCCTTCCCTGCAGAGCTGCTTTCCAGCAGTTTGGCCCCCAGCCTGTACTGGTGTGGGGAGTTATTCTTCCCCAGGCTCAGGACTCTTCAATTGCTGTTGTTGGACTTCAGGCAGTGCTTTCTGCCTGTCACTCCAACCTGCTGAAGGGTTTCCTTCCTTCTGAAGGGCTACACAGCCCTCTGTGGTATCAACCACTCCTCCCAGCTTTATGCCGTCAGTGAACTTGCTGAGGAGGCATCTGCCCCTCTCCCCAAGTCACTGATGAATGAGTTAAACCATACTGGGCCAAATACTGACCCTTGGCAGGCATCACTAGTGACAGGACTCCAGCTAAGACCCCGTTCTACTGGATGACATCCCTCTGGGATGTGCCATTCAGCCAGTTCTCAATCCACCTTGCTGTCCACTCATCCAGTCTGCTTCCTGACTTTGCCTATGAGGATACTGTGAGAGGCAGTGTCAAAAGCCTTGTTGAAGTTGAGGTAGGCAATGCACACTGCTCTGCCCTCATCCATCCAGGTGGTTGTCTCATCATGGAAGGCCATCAGGTTGGTCAAGCATGATTTGCCTTTAGTGAATCCATGCTGACTACTCCTGATCCCCTTCTTGTCATCCATGTGGTCAGAGATGGCCTCCAGAATGAGGCATTCCATCACCTTCCCAGGGATTGAATTAGGCTGACTGGCTGGTATTTCCCTGGGTCCTCCTTGCCCCTTTTGAAGACTGAGGTGACATTTACTCTCTTCTAGTGCTGAGTCACCTCTCCTGACCTCTGCAACATTTCAAAGATGGCCATTAACAGCCCTCTCTATCAGCTCTCTCAGCACTCATGGGTGCATCCCATCAGGACCCATGGACCTGCAGACATCAAAGCTGCCCAATCTAAACCCTTCTTCAGCAAGGGAAAGTCTTCCTTCCAGCGTTCCTTTACCCTTGTCCCCTGGGTCAAAGATTCCCGAGGGTTTGCCATGTTAGTGAAGACTTATGCGATGAAGGCATCCAGTTATTCTGCCTTCTCTGCATCCTTTTTTTACTGGGGTCCTCCTTCCATTTAGTAATGGGTCAACATTTTCCTTAGTTTTCCTTTTGTTATTGATGTATTTGAAGAAACCTTTCTTTTTGTCCTTGACATTCTTGGCCAGGTTTAATTCCAGATGGGCTTTGACCTTCCTTATCTCATTTCTACTTATACTGACAACCTCTCTATATTCATCCCAAGTGACCTGACCCTGTTTCCATCTCCTGTCTATTTTCTGCTTCTGCTTGAGTATTGACAGGAGTTCTTTATTCATACATGAAGATCACTTTGCCCAATTTCTTGCTCATTGGGATGCATTGTTCTTGAGCCTGGAGGATGTGACCCTTGAATATCAAGCAGCTCTTGGATCTCTCTTCCCTCAGGACCTGTTCCCATTGGATTCTTCCAAGAAAATCCCTAAAGAGTCTAATTTGCTCTCCTGAAGTCTGTGGTTACAATCTTATTTGCTGCCCTGCTTCCTCCTTGCCTCCTTCCTTCATACTGAGTTCCATAGTCTCATGGTCACTAGAGCCAAGGCTGCTCCCAACCTTCACACCTCCAGCAAGGCCTTCCCTGTTTGTTAGTATGAGGTCAGGCATCATATCATTCCTTCTGGGGAAGGATTCCTACTTGCGTCAGTTAATTGTCATCAGTGCTTTCCAGGAACCTTCTGGGCTGTTTGTACCTCACTGTGTTGTTTCTCCAGCAAATGTCAGGGTAGTTAAAGGCCCTCATAAGAACCAATGCCTGTGACTTTGAGACTGCTTCAAGCTGCCTGTAGGCATCATACACTTTATCGTCCTGCTCAGGCTACCTGTAGCAAGCACCCATATCACCCTTACTAGTCTGCTCTTTCATCCTAAACCATAAGCTCTTGATTTGCTTGTCCTCCACCCCAAGAAAGAGCCTGATACATTCCCAGGGTTGCCTCACATAGAGAGCAACTCTACCACTGCACTTTCCCACTCAGTCTTTCCTACACTATGTAGCTCTTCAGGACTATCTCATCTTGAGGCAATATGAATTTTTTTTTACTTTTGTGCTGTCATATATGTGTATACATATTGGTTTACCTGCTAATCCTCCCCTGGAAACCTCATTCCAAACCTCGTACTGTGGTAGTTAGGAACCCTTCTAATTATCAGCTAGAAACATTCATGTCCAGTTTGTACCCATCTGTTTTTTCATCCCCAGTTATCAGGGAAAAGAAATTTTACTTGGACTGAGTAGTCTAATGTCCCCTACGTCCTTGCTTTTGAAATTTAAACAAGAATAGATTTCCATACCTTTTATTGAAAATAGGGACCATGTTTTCTTGGGTTCTTGGGGCTGTTGTGTGCAGGGCTGGAAGGCAGACTTCATAGAATTATAGAATTATGGAATTATAGAGTCGTTTGTGTTGGAAGAGACCTTAAAAATCATCTAGTTTCAGCCCCCCTGCCAAGGGTAGGGACACCTTCCATGAGACCAGCTTTCTCAGAGCTTCATCCAGCCTGGCCTTGAACACCTCATGGGATGGGGCATCCACTGCTGCTCTGAGCAACCTGTTTCAGTGCCTCACTACCCTCACTGAAAGAGGATTTTTTTCTAATAGCTAATATAAAGCTACTCTCTTCTATTTTGAATCCATTCCCCACTGTCCTGTCACTACGCGCTCTTGTAAAAAGTCCTTCTCCATTGTGAGGAGCCAATCTAATTTTGATTTCATTCTCAATACTGGTTGTTTAGAGGCATGTGGTAGAGGGGTTGCATATGTGCCACTTGCAGGAGGCAACCAGGAGAAGATGGGAGAAAGCCTTGTCCCTGGGGGGACTTTGCCTGGCAATCCTTTCATATCTCACATGGGACAGGCAGTCAGCAGGGGAACACCAAGGACCCTGTACACTCCAGAGAGGTTCTGCAATCAGATGGCAAAAGGTCTCCACCAATGGACTGCTGTGGAACCTCTGACTGGGGCACTGTCCTCCTGTCAGCAGAAGGACTTTGGGAGGAGCCAGGGGCTATAAAAGTAACTGTGTCACAAGCTCTTGGGGCTTTTTGAGTTGGGGGTTTTTGAATTTTGTGTTTTTGGTTTGGATCTAGCCAGTGTGGCTTTTGGCCTTGTTTTTTGGGGTCTAGTCTTTTGGTCTTCTTTTTTTTTCCCCTGGCTCTAGCCTTTTATTTTGTCCTCTTTGCCCTGGCTCCAGCCTACCTTTTGGCTCTCCTACCCTCGTTGGCCCTTGCTCGCTCTCACATACTCGCCCTCCCTCTTGCTTGATGCTTGGCGAGACACCAGTGTACCTCCACGCCTCATGTGTAGCCTGTGTCCTGCCCTGCATTCCTGCCTGCCTCTTACCTTGCTTTGCCAATCCTGCCTGCCACCACAATACCCACCATGACCCTATCCAGGGTTCTGGACCTCCTGCCTGAGCACCCACTCAGCTCATGTCCAGCTGCCCATCACCGTGGGAACTGTTCTTATGGACCGTACATCTCTGAGAGCTGTGCAGGCTGCCCCACAGGCAGTGTGCACACACCCCCTGCCACTTGGATGTTGATGGCACTCCCTGACCTTCCAGTGGTAATGCCTGCTTTTTTCTGTCTGTCTCTCTCTCCCCCCATCCTTTCTTCATTTTCCATCCTCCTTTTTCTGTCTTTTCTAGTCGTCTTTAGTAGGGCAACTCTCTTTTTTTGTTACTAATAAATAGTTCTCAGATACAATATTGTCTCATGTGACTTAATTTCATCCTAGACCATCTGTTTTAAAAGAACTCCTCACAATTTCCCATAGTGGAATGCAACATCCTTCTTTCTGGTAGGCTCCCTTCAGGTACTGGAAGGCAGCATTTACATCACCCAGAAGCTGCCTCTTATCCAGGCTGAACAATTGCAATTCTGTCATCCTTTCCTCATAGGAGAGGTGCTCCAACCCTCTGATAAACTTGTTGGCCTCCTCTGGACTTGTTCCAACAGGCTGATGTCCTTTTTGTGCTACAGACCCCAGAGCTGGACTCCGCACTCCTGGTGGGTTCTCACCAGAGAGGAGCAGAGGGGCAGAACTGCCTCCCTTGACCTGCTGACAGCGCTGTTTTTATGGTTGGCTCTCTGGGCTGTGAGTGCCCATGGCTGGGTCATGTCCAGCCTCTCATCCACCAGCACCCCCAGCTCCTTCTGGGCAGGGCTGCTCTCGATCTGTTCATCCCCCAGCCTGGGTTGGTACTGGGTGTTATTCCAACCCAGGTGCAGCACCTTGCACTTGGTCTTGTTAAACTGCATGAGATTCCCACGGGCCCACTTGAGCCTGCCCAGGTCCCTCTGGATGGCATCCCATCCTTCAGGTGTGGCAACCACACCACTCAGCTTGGGGTCACTGGCAGTTTTGCTGAGGGTGCACTCGATCCCTTTGTCTGTGTCATTAATGAAGGTATCAAATAACACAGGTCCCCATGCCTACTGAAGGACACCACTTGTCACTGATGTCCATTGGGACCCTGAGCCATTGACCATTACCCTCTGGATGTGACCATCCAAGCAATTTCTGATTCATATAATAATATGTCCATTCATCAAACCATCTTTCTCCAGTTTAGAGAGAAGGGTGTTGTGGCAGTGTCAAAGGCTTTGTAGAAGTCCAGATAGATGACATCTGTAACCCTTCCCTTGTCCACTGAGGTAGTCACTCCATCACAGAGAGTCACTAGGTTAGACAGGTAGGACTTGCTGTTGGTGAAGCTGTCCTAGCTATCCCAAATCCCGTGGCCGGTTCTCCATGTGTTGTAGCATGGCTTCTAGGAGGATCTCTTCCATGATCTTCCCAGGCACTGAGGTGAGATTTGCAGTTCAGTAATTACCAAGGTTCTCTTTTCTACCTGTTTTAAAGATGGGTACAATGTTTCCACTTCTTCAGTCACCTGAAACTTCATTTGACTACCATGACTGTTCAAATACCATGGAGACTTGCTTGACAACTACATCAGCCAATTCCTTCAAGATTCTGGGATGCATCTCATGGGGTCCCACAGACTTATGTTCCTCAGGTGGTCATGAACCTGATCTCTTACAGTAAGAGGAGATTTGTTCTCCCAGTCTCTGTCTTGCTCTCCATCCTCTTAAGAGGTGTGGAAAGAGAGGTTGTCATTGAAGAGTGAGGCAAAAAAATTTGTTGAGTACCTCAGCTTCCTCCTCATCCTTTGTTACCAGTTTTCCAGCGCTGTTTATCAGAGAGTGTACACCCTCTTTGATTTTCCTTTTCTGGTTAACATACCTGTAGCAGCCCTTCCGACTGTTCTTTGCACACCTTGCTAGGTTCAGTTCCATCTTCACCTTTGCCTTTCTCCTCCCATCACTACACAACCATGCTTTGTCTCTATACTCTCTCTGGGTCATCTGTCCTAGCCTCCACTGTCCATGCATTTGCTTCTTTCCCTTTAGTTTGACCAGCAGTCTCTTGCCTTTTTTGCCTGACTTCTTGCTCCTTGGGATTGCTAGCTCTTGCAGTCTATGGGAGGCTTCCATAAAGATCTGCCAGCTCTATTCCACTCCCTTGTCCCTGAGGGCAGTCTCCCATGGGATCCCACTATCTCTCTGAAAGGCTGGAAGTCTGCTTTCCTAAAGTTCAGGAGCTTAATTTTACTCCTTACCTGACCCATATCCCTCAGGACTGTGAACTCTGCCAGTGCATGATCACTGCAGCCCAAGCTTCTTCAAATTTTGACATCCCCAATAAACTCACTTGTGTTGGTGACCAGCAGATCCAGTAACATATCTCTTGTAGGGCTTTCTGTTATCTGGGTCAAGAAATTATCCTTCATGCATTCTAGGAGTCTCCTGGATTGCCAACAGCTTGCCATGCTAATTTTCCAGCAGGTATCAGAGTGGTTGAAGTCCCCCAGAATGATGACAGCCTGCAAGTATGATCTGTTGCTGGAGCAAGAAGGCTCCATCAATAGGATCCCCCTGATCAGGTGGGCTCTAGTAGACCACAGGCTTTTGACCTGCTTGTGGCTGTTCTTCAAAGACAGCTCTTCACAGTCAATCTACTTCTTGTGGTGGATGCCTCCCCCTCTCCTTTCTCCCCTGTCTCTTCTGAACAGCCTGTAGCTGTCAACAGCCACACCCAGTCATGACTGCGATGATCATTGCGGGTCCCTTCCAACTCAGGATATTCTATAATTCTATGGTGCCAGTCATGTGAGCTATCCTACCATGTCTCTAACTGCAATGAGATCAAAGCTCTGTGAGTGCACGCAGACCTCTAGTTCCTCCTGGTTTTCCCCCATACTGCATGTGTTTTGTGCAGGCATCTTATGATTGAGTCAATATCCAAGTCGGGATGAGGAGGACTGCCTCATAGTCCTATCTTGTGGCCATTTCTTAGGATGTTTGTTCTTACTGGAGCTATCCCTTTTTGAGCTTTCTTTTGCAATTTGGGTGGTTGCAATAGTCCTCCATGCAGAGTTGGGCCAGAGCTCATGAGCTGCACCCCACAAGCTTGGTAAATTCATCAAGTAACTCTATTCTGCACTATTCTGCACTATTCCAAGCTTCTTATGAGGCAATGGTGGTGGTAGGAAGGTGATGTATTTTTATTTTTTTCAGGTGGGGTAGACCATGCTGATACATGGTTCTTGGTTCCAGCCAAATTCAGTGTCAGCGTCTGACCTTTTTGTAGACCTCAGCTGGCAGATGGAGCCAGAGGCTAACATGCAATTTCGCCTGGATCTTGTGCTTCTGGGAGGTAGCAGCTTTTGGCTCCCAGCTTCCTACTGAGCATGAATGCAGGAGAACTGGATACTGTGGTTTCCTCTGTCCTGGTGGGTTCTGTACTCTATACCCTGATAACCCCTATGGCAAAGTTAAAATGCACTAAGGATTAGTCTCTGAGCTCCTTCAGGCTCAAATGATGCTCCAAGTGTTGTGAGGACTCTCAGTTTGTGGTGTTCAAGTCCCTGGGCTATATACTGAGATCAAAATTCTCTCTGGTCTTCTGTGATACTTACAGGTATTTAGCCACGTGCTGCTGGGGCCATGTCCTGATACCATGTGCTACAGAACTGTCACTGTCTGAGCTTAAGGAAACTCATTGTTTAGCCTTCAGTGGGTCTTCAAAAAGCCTCATGCTGCGAAGTGTGCACACTTGCTGCTTTAGTAAACTGTTTTCTGATTTAAGATTAGGGATTTGTAAATTAATTATTACATTATGTTGCCTTCTTAAAAATGAGATTGTTTAATGAAAGTCCAGTTGCCTTTGCAACATAGGAAATTTGCCTTCTTATGAGAGCAGTGTTATAAAAATATACAGGGAGACAAAGAGAGAGAGTGAAACACTCTAGCAGTTTTATGGTTATGTAAACAAACCACCTTTGTCAGAATTCAGTCATCTTTAACAGCTAGGAGGTGATTCTTCTAGTGATGGTGATCACCTTCCAGGTGATAGTAAGTAGTTATCCATCTCACAGTAATTTAAAGAGTAGTCACAGCTCATCCATCTTTTTCTAAGAGTTACAATAAATATATTTGACTGTAAGAATTTAGCATTTACCCTTCATGGGTCAGTGGATGGGTTAGTCTTAAAGCATCTTTAGGGAGAGATTATTCTAATAAAGCCTCTGTACACACAATATACTGTATTAGTATTTCATGCTTCTTTTTTATTAAAATAAACCAAGCAGCAGGTTACATTTCCTAATCAGTCATATTTCAGACATAACATCCCCATATGTTGGGGATGATGTGGACTTTCAGACAGAATAGATTAATGGCAATATTTCATTTAAATCCTTTTTGGGGAACTAGATATCCTTAACACCCTAACCAGAAGGTGCTTTGATTATTGTTTTGAGACAGTGTTCTAGGAGCATCTTAAAAGCAACCTTTTTTATATTCCTTTTATTGCTGCCTCCTCATTTAATTGCAATTTCATTAATTCATTAATTGTATGCAGAATGTTTTGCCTTAAAATTTGCAAGCCATGCAAGCATAAAGTGAGATCATAATTTAGTGTTTCTTATTTTCAATGTCAGTCATGTTTTACAGACATTGAATTTTTCACCGTGAAGTGCAATTGTTGTACGTTTTCATGTAGGTTGCACACTTTTCTTGCCTGATTTACATCTGCAACACTCACCGTGGTCAGTAGCTCACAATTTTAGAAAGCAGCTCAAGACAGGGACTGAAAAAAATCATGTTTAGTTAAAAGCGGAACTGGATTTTAGTTGACAGTGTAAATATGAGGGCAACTTTGCTTATCACATTTCCTTGCTCTGTCATTAGAAAGAAAAGCATTCTTTCTTCCCTATGTTAAGAAACCACTGGAAAATCTATATGTAAAATTCTGTGCTTTTACATTTGAAAATACTGGGGTAAGCACTGAGGAGGGGCTTAGGGTTTTTTCCTTGACTTTTAATAATTACTACTAAAACTGCTGTGTTTTTAGGAGTGTTTGGCCTACTATTAGTGTTTTTTCTCAGTGAATAATAGGTCTGAGCTTCTATAAAATATGAAAGACCTTAACCTCTCCTAGACATAAAGCAAACCTTTAATCTAAACAGAGAATAAAGCAATGCACTGACATCTACCTAAGGTCTGTGAATCTGCTTAGCCTCAACTACAGGATGTGGAATTGGCTCACTTTGAAATAATCTTTGAATCTTGATGATGATACTGAAAGTACAACAGAACCAGCAAGCATATTTTGGGGTATTTCTGGCACTTCCTTGGGAATACAGCAGAGTTTAGACTCCTGTTTCAGAACTTGGACCAAGCAGGCTCAACTAGGGAGGAAGCCATATTATCTAAGGTAAAACAGCAAGTTCTTTTTATAGACAAGATATAAGCTAGTAATTAGCATAAATCCTCTAATTTTCAATATGGGAAAAATCATTATGTCACTTGAATGCAAAGTAAAGCCCAGAGACAGCAGCAGTCAGCTAACCAGAAATTAGTACAAAGAGTGGTTTTGGCAGAGGAATGAATGTGTGAGCTCCCAGATTTTGGGAGTTGCTTTGGTGAAGAGAATTAATTTGTGTCAGACAACAGAGAAAAAAAGATGGTGCCCCAAAGAAGGTTTTTCTGAAGGATTCAAGAATGGATGGTGCAAACTGCAGCTTCTTCTCACTTTTTATATTTCTTATGACATCCATGGGTGCAGCCCAAATTTTACTTGTATTAGAACACTTTGCTTTTGGGCATGGAAAGCTCTCAGGTGGGTTTTTTTGGGAGAGCATTAGGTCCAAGTTATTCAAGTGTGAGAGCTAGGTATTTAAACACCTTTAAAAATCCAGTCCATGGAATTTTAAAGATTAACTTCATTTCTACTCTTACAGGCACTGTCTATGGTAGTCACTTTTGAAAATGGCTATAGAACAAGAGATTCTCAAAATAGCTCAGGAGGATCAAATAAAGGAGGAGGAACATAAATTAAGGCCGGTTGATGTGTTTATATGGACTTTGTCCTGAGAGGTTTTTTTCCAAGCACCTTAGCTTAATGCTAGACTCTAAGCACCTAAAAAATGTGCCTTACCTTTGCTTCACCCAGGTTCCCTCTGTACAAAGTAGGGATAATAGCTTGGCCCTGTCTCACAGTGATAAAAACATTAAAAGATTGTGAGATTTTTTCCCAGTACCATAGTAATGGGGGTTATATAAACATCTTAGATAGTCGGAAGGTAAGTTGAACTGGCAAAGCAGAGGTCATGAGCAACTAGAGATGAGATGTAGAAGGGGGCAAAGTTACGCAAGGCCTGGAAGGCCTGGTAATAACTTTATATACTGTATTATGTCTAGGAGGGAGACTTTCAGCTTTCACTGACCTTTATTTTGAGCTTTTTTTCTTCTCTATTTTATTTACAGTTACATGTACTGACATTTGTAAAATTTCACATTTGTCAAAGACAAAAATCTGACAATTTTCTCTTTCAGACTTTGTTTTGAATTGTGAGTGTGGGTGCATGTATGAAATAAGCCTCCTGTTAACTACCATGGCATGCAATTAGAATTTGCATCATGAGTACAAAATTCTTCTTGTTAAAGTAATGGGTATAGAGATACCCCTGTTTTTGATCTGGGTATAAAATTTACCTAAGAGATGTCCTGAAACATTTTTTATGTTAAAGGAAGAAACTCATATACCTAGGTTTGCCTCGTATTTTCCAGTGTGTTTGCTCACATGTATGGTTTTATTAAGCTCCAGTCTTTTAAAACTTTAGACTAATTTTTTTTTGTGTTATATGATTTCTGAAGGCAAGTTTTGCCTGAAACAGTGATGACTCAACCATTTCCTGAACTAACAGTCGCGAAATGCTTATTGGCCAGGATTGCTAGTTTATTTATGCTTTGTCTCATATACACTGGAACAAAATTTGGCAGGGTGATGTTTTCTCACAGCCTCCAAATTTGGCTTTTCTTTCATTTTTAAGAAATCACCTTTTTCACACTCAGCCTTGTTAATCACTGGCAGCTAAGTTACTGGAGGAGTCCAGCTTGTACCTGTGCGTGAGACTCATCTCAGGTGTACCAAAACTGAACAGGACAATTGCCACTGCTCATCCGTGATTCTGGATCTAGATTTTGCAAAAAAGTTCTCCATCTAAAGAGCAAGTTTGGAGAGGGATATGGGTTGAGATAACAAGTTACAGAAAGCCAAAAGCAACAAGAAAAGAAATGCGCAATAATGGCAGCAATATTAATAACAATAGTGTATAAAAAGAGAAGGTGCTTTCCACACAAAAATGTGTTTGCCACCTCAGCTTAGTTCTCTGTGGCCACCGGGACAAAGACAAGATGATGGGCACTCCCTGCAGTGCTCTCCCTGTCTCCAAGCCCAAGACAATGGAAAACAATGATAGACAAACTCCCAAAAGCTAGATTGTCAGTGTTGTACCATGCTGCCACTTTGTTCACCATGGCTGCTTCCCTTACTGCGCAGTTGCTATTGACCACTCCACTCCACTCCGCTGGGGCTTGGTTATCTACACTTTTGACCACTCTGCTCCTCTCCACTGGCCTCAGCTGTGTTCTCTGCCCAGAGCCACTCTGTCCTGAGGGATGAGAAGGGATAGGCAGTGGCAGGAGAAGGAAAGGTCTGTGCAGCTGGCCCCAGCAACCTCTCAGTGGAAGAGAGGGAAACAAAAATGGCGCACTTCTGGGATGCACTCACGTTCTCTTGCTCCTGGAGCCATCAGTGCTATGGAATAGCCTAGCAATGCCTACACAGCTCTAAGCCCTGCCCCTTCCCTGCTCCCAGGCCACCACTGAAGAAAATTATTTCCTTCAGTTCAGAAACTACTCTGGGGAATAAATAATTTCAAAATCCACTAGAAAAATGTATCTTACCCACATGGTAGTGACTGGACACGCAGAGGATCCCTACTGCTTTCTCACTTGACCTGCATGTGTAAGAAGTCCCAGTCTCAGTGCAGGCCCTTTTGGGAGCCATGGATGTGCTATGTGATTTCACCTCCATTACCTTAGTCTGTTTTAGTTGTTTTTTGTGTAAGGACATTTAAATCCCAGCTTTAATCACTTCAAGGTTAGGGGATGGCACCCCTAAGATCTAGACAAGCTCAATATTAGTAAGTCCTTATTTCCATATGCTTGGCTACAATTTCATTTTTCTTTTGACCTAGTGATCTGAGTGAGATTACGGCTCTTTGCTTTGCTTGAGCACATGAAACACTAAACATATTTTCATGAGATGTATGAAGAAGGAAAATCACCTTAGCCCCAGGGTTGTCTATAAATTTTGTCATTTAATCTCCTGTAGTCAGTGGTCATCTTTAGGAAAGCCTATACTTTGGATAAACAGATGGCCTGATCCTGCTCCTGATGGTATAGTGGGATTTTCCGTTACTGAGACACATAAAGGGGACAGGCCTAGAAGCATCTGAAATAAGAGGCTGGAGAAAATTATCTTTCAGGCCTTCTCATAATTTTGAATGTGTTTACTGAGTGATTCACTTCTTCCTTGCCTCATTTTTACATTGAGTTATCTGGCTAAAAACCAATCTTGGAAAAGACTCTTCCAAAGGTGATCCTGCCAGAGGGTGTCAGCTTCTTTAGCAGTGCAGAGCCATCTCACCACCAGGGAAAAGGGTTGTGTATTGAAGATATTTCCCTCTCAGCACCTTGCAGCATTTCATTTAATATGCCTCATCTTGCAAGTATGTCAGATCTGTCACTGTAATGAGGCATGTGTGCAGGATTCGCCCCACCTTTCGCACTTTAAAACCAGTAATCTAGCAATGACAACAATTTGTGCATGTATGTGTAGGTGTGTATATATGTAATATTTATATCTATACACATATATTTGCATATTTACACATTTGTAATGGATGTATATGTAATATATGTGTAGATGTACATATGCTATATATGCATAGATACATACATACACACAAACCAGGTATATATAGGCTGGCTGTGATCTATTTTATGTTAGACAGCAAGACAATTTACTGTTTTCTGCTTAGCATGGAACTTTCAAAGAAAGTATGTAGAGTGTAAGTATATATGCATAAATGTCAACATACATACAGATGCATGTGCACAAATATTCCCATCATCTATGATGCATTAAAAAGCAAGAAATTTTAGTTTGTTCTCCTGATGGAACTGGCTAAAAATATGTCTTAGTGTATCAGTTCCTATATTTCAGAAGAAAGCAGTGCAGAGACATTCAATCCGAAATTCCTTGGTATTTTTAAGCTGAAATTAGATTCATTGCTTTGATTATTCCATTGTGGGTCTCAAGTTATATTTTAGTGTCCTTCACCCTTTTCTCCTTTATTATTTATAACCCACACTCTTTGAGCAATGACCAGGACTAATCTGTAACCTTCTGTCCTTCTGCCTGATTCGTTCTCTTTTGAAACACAAAGATTGAAGCAAATATTCTCAGACTCTGTTAAAATATAGATAGATAGCTGGCAAGATATTTCTTTTCTATGTCTTGCACTGAAATAAGAACTTAATGGAGGTTTTGCTTTTCTAATTCAGTCTCAGTGGACCTACTTCAAAGGCAACTAGTAAAGGACTGGGAAATACATATTTGGTATTCATTGTATTATAATGTATCTACTGCACGCGCATCTGCATAGGTACTCTGTAGGCCTCCACTAAATTGCTTGTGTGGCCATCTTGATTGTTAGATTAATGCATCCATGTTTCGTGGGGTTTTCCTCCCCTCAATTTTTTTTTTGTTTCCCCTGCAATGTTAGCTGCACCTAAATAAATAAATTAAATAGTAATTCATTTGTGCTCACTCTGCATCACAAAGAAGTGGGGCATAAAACAGCATTAGCAGAGAATCCCCCGAGGACCAAAGAACCTCACAGGGGGCTGGTCCTCTGAATGGTCTCTGTCACTCCTTAGTAGCTAATGACTGAAACAGGATCCATTGCCACTGGGAGCTTTTAATTTCCTTACATTGTACAGATTGCCCTGATCCAATGCAAAGTGACAGCTACCATTTTGGTACAGCTCATTAACAGCTTGTGCAAAAGCCAGCATGCACCGTGTCTTCATGTCTGCTATATTGCCACGATCTGTGTTCATGCAAGCTAGAATTCAGCCTTTGGAGAAGTTCTAAAATAAAATAGTTGCAGGCATAATAAATGCACTGTCTTAGATACCTGGGGAAAACAGACAGTATATTTAAACTTACCTTGGGGCAGAACGATTCATGTCCATACTTCAGAATAACTTGAGAAAACTCAAGGATTTATTTGCTTGGTGAAAGCCTAGCAATAATTTATTCAAGAGCAGGGAGCACATAACAAGGGAAGTTTCCCAGAAAATTTAGGAAATATCAGAATTGCTAACAGGGGATGAACAGAAAGGTAAAAAATTCAAGAAAATAATTGGAAAATTAAGGGAAAGTTGTCAAATTCTTCAAGGCATGTGGAACAACAGAACAGTTATGTCTGTCAAGCACAGGCAACAAAACTAGAATAACTTTAGTTGTGTTAGGTTGGGTTTGTGTATGTGTACTTTTGTAAGCACTACTAAATGGTAGCCAGCTGTGGTATCTTCAAAATCAGTGGAAAAGTCTTGCTTTAATTATTACAGGAGTATTTATTTTTCCAGCATGGGTTAGCAGTCCTGAAAGCAACTTTTTAATTTTTATTTAGTTTTTTAAAAATAATTTTTATTAGTAAAACAAATCAACTGAAAAAGAAAGAAAAGCTTGGATTTTCCATTTCCAGGTGGAGCATTTGTGTTGAATAGAGTAGTAGAATAGGTTCAGGGTGTACTGGTGTTTCTCATCACTCAAACCTTTGAGAGGGGCAAAAACTGTCCCAAGAGTGTTCTAGTATTTCTAACATAGCTGATGAACCTGGAAGGGTGTCCCAAATCAGAAGCAGTGTTGATGTCTGTGTTTTGATGAGTTTGTGGGAACATATCTCTGGTGCTTTCTTCTCTTCCATATCTTCCATTTTGGATCTGAGCATATCAGAGTAGGTTCAAAGACTAACAAAAGTATGCCATTGCAGTACACTCAGTGGCCATCTCTGAGTAGTTTGTAAGGTTGGTTTTTATCCATTTTTTTTCAGCTCAGTGAAACTGAAACTATTCAACACCTTCAGTGGTTATAAAGAAGAAGCTTCCTTGGAACTGAGAGTATAAAATATTCTGTGGGTACTTGCTGAAGGCAGAATGAAAAATTTGGAAAGTCCAATGGAAAACAGGTCACTCTTCAGTATAAACTCCTGATTATGACAGATACAAAACCTCAGAGATGAAGTGTTAAGTGTGCCTTTCTCAGTAAAGACAGCCAAGTTGCAAGTAGTTGTCATTTAGTGATCATTTCTCTAGTTTTACTTCTGACTGTTTGTGAGACTGATTGGAGTGCAATTGCCACCAGAAGTTTTTTAATGCATGAAGGAAATAGCACCAGATATATGAGAAAAACTGTGATGTGTTTAGAGCTTGCAGTCTAAGTGCATGAGTTAATGAAAGGCTGTAGGATGTGACACAATTATTTTAAGATACAAGCTTCTATTTTGATGAACTTTTTCAATTCTCTTTTTTCCTCTTTTTGATGTGGAAGTTGAGATGAGTGCAAATCCTGGGCCTGCAAAGTAGATGAGTTTAAACAGTGTCACTGACAGCAACATAGAGCTGGGTGACTTGTAGTGACAAGAAGTAGTGAAGCTCTCTATTATCCTACAGGACTTGTAGCAGGCAGAGAGACGAACCCAGAATCTTGTGGGTTTAGGGCAGTACAGAACAGGATCACTGAGGAAGTATTGAAGTGTGCAGGGGTCCTCCAATTCACATAGCAAATATATGGTTTAGTGTTCAGTAAAAAGAGCCAATATATTGTCAGTATAACAATGTATTTTAGAAGAAAACTATATTTGGAAACATGTAAAACATTGGGCAAAACTCCTTGTTGCTTCTATTTGCACTGCTCCTTTGACACCTCTTGTTCCTCACTCATTTTTCTATAGTTATGAAACATGTCAACATGTAAAAGGAGTACACATATATACATTTAACAAACAACGGAAGCTTTTTTATAAAGCGAGAGTGGATGTGGGTCCGTGATAATGTGCTTAGTGAAACAGGTAAGATTATATATAATTATAAATATGATCACATGGTGAAAAGATAATTGAATATAAACCAGAGTATCAATAAAATTGTGTTTTAAAAAAAATTTGCATCAAAAGTATATATAATTTCATTAAATGTGTGTATATCCGAAAAATGCTGCGTTAAGATGGCATAATAGTAAGCAACTATTGATGCATTCAAAGGACAGAAGATAACAGTGTATCCTCATTAACCCAAACACTTTGAAAATCTGTATCTTAGTAAAAGTAGTGTTTCTAAAGGGAGCAAGCTGCTAGTGTGAGTACATAGACTTGGATTGAGCCTTGCCGCAAAGAATTAGTGTTTTCACCTCGTAAAAATGTGACGCTGAAAATAATGATCTCTCTGAAAACAGCAATGGGTGGAGTAGGAGAACAGGTCAGCATTAGCTGCGGCAGCTATTTTACAGAGCTCCAGAGTAGCCAGTGTCTTTTCTAGATAACGGCTTGACACCAATGGCTTATCGGGACTCCCTGCTTTGAGAAAGTGTCCTTATTGCAGTCACTGACCTCTTGCCAGGGAGCTGCTGCCTCCTAATAGCAAGTTGCCTAAGGGCTTGCCTGAGTGTGGGATTGTGCGCGTCCCACTTCCAGCACAGCTTTGGAAAGTCTCTGTATCTGAACTAGTGCAGAGGGCCAAATTAACCCTTTGGGTGGGGGTTATTCAGCATTATTTGGCCATATTCACCCATCAGCAAAAGAAAAGAATTTAAACTAAATTTAAATAAGCCAGTTAAGCCAGTTATGAGTAAAGAAGTTAGATTTACATATGCATGCAGAGTGCATTTGTATGCATTTTAAAATGCAGTTGATATCACATATACTCCCCACCCATCACATGTTGCTTCAATCAGCCACATCTCTAGTAGTAGGAGAAGCACATCAGCACTGTATTTTGTGATATACCTCTAATCATAATTTTCCACTGTTTGGTTGGAAAAACTCAGTTTTACACAGCTGCATGATGTTTATACAGTACGTTGTGCTCAAGGGTAAGGCAAGAAAGCACTCAGACATGTGTCTTGCATCTCTGATTGAATGCAAAGGCAGCCTGAGTACTTGAGCTCTAAACATCATGTTATGCTGTCTGTCTGTGACAGACAAAATCTACAAATCAGATATCTCAAAATTAATTAAAATTATGGATTAGCATTATTTCATGATGCTTAGAAATTTTTATTTTTACCTCCAACTTCTCTGTAAAGTGGAAAAATTAAGTGACTACTAAGGACCTATCAAAAATCCTGTTCTGTGGCCTTTTTTGCACTTTGTTCCCCCAAAGTGCCATGGCAGTTTTTCAAGTGGAAAGGTTATATATGTGAGTTAAATTGCAGGGTCAGATGCTGCTCTTGGATGTGCATGAAGAATCCAGTTGATGATGACAGATGAATCAGGCCTTAGATGGTGAAATTGGGGTATTTTGCTCCTTTAGTTGAGCTAGAAAATGTGTGGCCACATTTTCAGAAATACATAGTAACTGTGTACCCTTACAAAATATTCAGAAATAACTGTATTGGTTCTCATGAGCAGGATGAATCACTTTGGGAACATCAGATCCCAAAATCATGAATATAAAAATCATAGAGTTGTGATTTTTTTAAACAGTATTTTTCTGCTTCTTGGGTCTTGAGGATTCATGGTCCTTGTATTCATGTTTCTATTCTTGAAAACCATGAAAAGATGAGATTTTTTTGTTTTGGTGTGGATGAAGGATGGGGAGGAGAAAAACCCAATCTGTATTCACTTGACTCCCACAACAAGACCTTTAGAAAAGCATTAAATACCTAAAGTCTCAGTGAAGTGAAGTGTCTGTCAAGGCTATATATGGTCACTAAACACTAAACAGAGGACCTTGTAAAAAAAGTTATCAGACATGTTGGTTCCTATTTTATTATTGGGGGCTATAACTTCTAGGGTTAATAAAGAAGCAGACTTTGTGAGTCCTCAAAATTGTAAGACTTGTGATGAAAGGTGTATCCCAGGATGGGACACAGTCATGTATTTCCATTTAGAGTTGAGTTCTTTTCTGACCTGTGTCAGGAGACAACTAATACAGATAGAAGGTGAGCTTTGGGGAGTTACTTAGCTTAGCATCAGGAACTGCAGGAGCATGGCTGTGGTGAGCCTCTGGAGTGAATGTGCTTCTGTTGGGCTGAACTTCCAGAAAATAGTGGGTGGTGACAATTTTTAACCCTGCAAAGAAAGGAAGTGTTGCTGCCTGGGTCATCCCCCTTGGTTGCCTTTTACAAATAGCACAGGGCAACTGGGGTATAAAACCTTTTTGACAAAGAGGCAATGAAACAGAAAAGCTTTTGACTCTGAATATAAGGATAGTTTCTTTATTAGTGTACAGGTTTGAGCTCCTTTTATTTGTCTATTTTTCAGAGAGTGAGCTTTGTTGGTTTTACAATTCTAAATCTATCTCAGCTGGTATCCCCTCACCCCACATTTGAAGGACTTGGGTGTAGGCAAAAGAGTGAGTGCATCTGGGAACAGGTTATTCTAGCTGCAAGAAAGAGGAAATGGTATTTAAAAAACCCATTTAATTAAATGACAACACTTGGGATTTCATTTAATTCACATTACAGGAGGAATTTAGACTTCCACTGCTACCACCTGCTGCCAGGCTGAGCTGCGAACGTTGTTCCTGCGTCTCACCGATGCAGGTGAACTTACTGCCGAACCACTTTCACAGTCCAGAAAGCATGACATTCCTTGTTACCAGTGGGAGGAAAGGCTAATTGAGAAGTGTGTATAAAAGCTGTAATGAGTAGCATTTACATGTATTGATTAGAAGTAGGGCCACAGTCTCTCATTTATCACCACCAGCAGCTGTGAAATTTTCCCCACGTCGATTGGCACGGCTCATATTCCCGCTCCTCTGGTTCTTTATTGCTTTTTTCTTCCCCCCACCCGCCCTGAACCAGAGTGCTGATCCACCAGCTGGAATGGGCTGGTAATTACTCTGGCTTCTCCACCAGCTGCCACAATTGCCAAACCGCTGGAGTGAAAAATTCCATCCTGCGTTTCCGATTTTTTACATTACCACTGCATAATCATATTTGACGAATAATTAACCCGGGTTAATACTTTAGGGAGCCATTTGCAAGTAAATTGATAAGTTGAATGCTGTAAAGGCACACAAGGGCTAAAGGCTTTAGGAAGCTGCTCAAAACAGCCCACTGACTGTACTATTTTAATATGCATACGCCTCTTGACCATCTTAATTAAGAGTGGACAGTAGGCACTGTCCTCCAGCCTCCTTAAACACAGTGTGGATCAGGAGGAGGCAGAGGGTGGGAAACACGCTCAAATTAAACTCTCATGGCAGTGGTGCAGTGGATGTGAATAAGTGCACTTTTCCTCCCCTTCAGATTTAGAAAGAGGCCCTGTTAGATCAGAAACTTGTTAAACAGGGTTGAAATCAATGAAAAATTTCCCTACCGACTCATTGAAGGGTAATGCTGGAGAGCTGCTTCCCCTGCTTTTAGCAATAGCATGCAGGTAGGTCAGTGAGAGAGCAGAGTCCTTTTGGAATTCTACGTATTTGTATTTTGTTTTTTAATTAAGGCAGCTATGTTTTAAATGCATGCCTTTTCTTTGGGATTGATCCTGGATTTCTAAGATAAGTGAATTCTGTGGTTTATAAATCTACTCTTTCTTCAGCTTCCATTTTTAGAGTGTTTGGCATGATCTTATTTTGAGCAAGATTGCAGCAAATAATAGGTGATGTTAAAAAATGTTTTTGGTTTGTGCTGCACTTCTAAAAAAAAAAAGCCCAGAGAACCAATGAATTTCTGTTGTGTTGATTTTTCTGGTACAGTTACTGTTATCCAGGCAAATATTTCTTCCTCAAGGTGTCCAGTAAATGCCATATAAATGTTCTGTAGCATAGTTTTGACATTATTTAGAGTTAAATTAGAGTCACATTGTTGCAGATCTTAACTGGGGTTTACTTTTTTTTTTTTGCTCTGTAGCAACATTATTTAGGTTTCTAAAAATTTTCATAAGGAATATTACAGTATGTTTATATTTCTTGGAGACATGACAGAAAATAACTAAATTTTGTGAAAAAAAAAAGAATTGATCACTTAGTATTTTCATATAAACTCTGTGATTTGTTATCTCCCCAAGACTTCCAGCCTAACTCCTGCTCTTTGGAAACATCTGTTTTGACAGTCTTGGTGGCAGCCCTAAGATGTGCCATGCACATGCAAAGCTGTAGATCAAGAGAGCAATTAATGGATTTGTATATCACACACTTGCCAGCATTGCCTGAGGAGAATACCACTGAGACACCATTAGCAGTGGAGTTACAGAGCAGCCCCCAGCCCAGCCCTGCCTGGCTGAAATACCTGTGCAAAGCCCTGTGAGCTCCTGATGGAGCCTCAGCGCATCCCATCACCTGTGTACCAGGAATACTTCTGAATATGGTATGGTGAATGGGAATGTGGAAGTTACAAAAGCCACTTAAGTTATTTTTTCTCTACATGAAAAAAGAAAAATAGTTAAATAAAAACATAAGTATTAGGATTTAAGAGTTCAAAGCCGTTTTGTTAATCACTAAGATGACTCCGGAGAGAGATGCAGATGGGATTATTTAAAATTAAGCATCGTCACTATGTTCCTATGAAGAGCAAGACTTTCTCTTACACAGCTCACTCTTACAAGTGTGCTGATCATGGGAGTGGGTTTGGTTAGACTACCATGAAATTATAAGCTGGGTACCTAAAGGCAACATCATTTTTTCTGGTGAGGAGCAATATTTCTTTAAGAAGCATAAACCTTAATCATGTGGAATATTATTTCTCTATTATGTCATTTGCTTTAAATAATAGGAGTTTATCAAAATAACTTAAGAATTGTCTTACCTTATATATAGTGGTTTACCCCATTGCTAGTGAGAACCTAAGGATTTATGGGTAGTTTGTCATTTGAAATCTTTGTAGTTTCAGAGAATTTCAAGAGGAAGAATAACACTTCAAAATATGATGGGTTTATGATTTTTAGTGATTTTATTATTTTTTGCAAATAAACTTAGTTTAGTAAGTATTTTATAAATAACATTCACTGTCAGGATAAGGGATAGCCAATCTTGAATTTCTTCTTTAAACCACAGTCTGACAGCTGGATCTGTTGTGGTGGATATATGAATGCTGTATAAATCCCTACTAGAAATTTGGTGCAGAAGGTTTTCATTGCAAACATGATACACTGAAGACCACTGTTGTTAGATCATTGCTGTTCAAAACTCACATGCGTGATGTGCATTTGCCTTACCAAATGTTTCTAGAAACTGAGGCAGGCATTTCAGGGTGTGGCTCAGTCACAGTAAATATGAAAGGAATTAGTCTTTTCAGTTTTGTTTTCTTTCACTATGCAGCTTTCCAGGTCTGCCTTATCATTTTCATGTGGACAAATTGTCATCTGTCTTATTGTCTACTCAGCTGTTTCTGTAAACAACCTCTTTCAAACCTAAATGGAATTGCGTGACATGGCCTGGCAATTCGGAAAATAAATAAAGAATAACACTTATATGACTATCCTGCTGTATTCCCCCAGCATTTAAGTGGTCAGAGCTTCTGTGCATGCCGTACTGAAAGTCAGTGCTGGGCATTTGTCACCGTGTGTGGTAATGCAGGGGAAAGCAGTTCCTTTCAGAGCTCAACTGTAGCACTAAGTGAAATCAATGGCCAAACAATCTAACACAATTGGTCACATATTGATAGAATTAAACACCACTGTTAACGTGACTTGTCATTGATCTGACAAAAACAGAGTCCAGGGTAAAAGTCGCCTGAAGCCTTTAGAGTGTGTTTACATAGCAAAGGTTGGGAAATTTTTCGCTCCATCTGCTTCTAACATTTTTTTTTTTTTTGCTCACAATACTCCTCACTCTAGAAAACACTTACAGAACTTTAACCTCTTCCTTGTCAGAAACCTGACACATACACACACATAGCCCCACCCACCGTGCAAATTCTCTCTTGGATCAGACTACTGGTCTTTTCCCAATCCATACACAGGGGAATGTTTACAAAAGTTACTCCAAGAACTGAGAAGCTTCCGCAGGTCAGGGACACAGTCATCAGGATCAGCTCCAGGCAGTGTTGCTATCAGGCAGACACAAATGGTGTAATACAGAACATTACTGTTCTTAAAACAGGGTATGTATCTGGAAAGCAGAATGAGGCCCATCTGTTCTGGTGCACAACATATCTGGATTGTGCAACGTATAGCCTATATTCAAGTAGTGGTTCAGAGGGTAAAAATACCAATAAAGACAGCAATTAAGAGATTCTTTGCTAATATCACTTGAAAATAATCTGCATTTCAGGAATCAGTTTTATTGAGCTCAAGCTTTGCATGTGTGGTTTAGCTGTTGGCCTTTTCTTGGTGTGTCAGAAACCAAAAGATTTTGCATTATGTAATCTTCAGCTAGCTGGAATAATTGCTATACACACTGGAAACAAATTTCTAATGAGCACCTGAAAGATCTGAGCAAATTGCTCTGGAGTATTTGTGGGGGAAACGTGTTCTTATAATGCTCCTGAGTTCTCCAGTCTGACCTACAGTCATGCTTTGCTTTTAGGCTGATTGCAAGCCTGATAATGTTTTCTAAAGTACCTTAAGAGGAAGGAGCCCGGGTTTGTAAAAAGCATGTCTTAATGGTAACTCCTAGTCACAACATGTCAGCCCTGTGTTTCTGCACCATTCACCGTGTCAGGATAGGCATTCTCACCTGCTCCACTCTCACAATCACTTCTCTCCTTCTCTCCTACAGCTCCTTGCCTCTTAGACATCTATTTTGTTTGCTGTAATCTTCGTGCTGTGCTAGAGGTTATAGATACTTGACACTTTGATAGAGGGTATTGCTTCTTTGTTTATCTGCTGGCTGCTGAGCCCATGCATCGCCAGCAATGGCATTGGCACGCTGTGCTCCTGCACATGCCATCAGGGTGTGCAGTGTTTCTGGACAGCCTAAGCACCCCAGGGTGACCAGCAGCAAAGGCTGCCTCACATCTCGATTCCGGGGGAGAGAAAGGAGTAGCTGTGTTTGCGGGGCTTTTGTTCACTTTTTTCCCTGATGTTACAATTGTATAATAAAAGCTTTCCAACCAAGCTCGGTGCAGATATTGCTGGTGGATTGTTGTTGCCTGTGGCAGCCGTGATGGCAAGATTTGCTGTGCTGTATGCAGCCTAGGGACTCTGAGGCAGGTTATCACACCTCCACGGATCCTTCCTTTAATTCACAAGCCTTGCAAAGATGTAGTCAGTGAGGGAGGGAGGGAGGGAAGGAGGGAGGGAGGGATGGAGGAAGGGAGGGAGAAAAACTTAAATGTACACAGTAACATAGTCACAGCAGGGATAGAGTCAGAAAAGACTTAGGCTGCTTACTTGCACTTCTTGCAGCATTACAGTAACAGATGGGTTTCTTCTGAATGGAATATTGTTTTCCCAAGATTATTAGCAGAACGACATTCCACCAGCAGAAAAGGAGCAAAGATACCTGTGCACGGTATTTGCATTCTCACAATCTGAAGCTCTGTGGAACACAGTGGTGGTGCTAACCAACCTTCTGCACGTCCTAATCATGATGTACTAGTGCATCAGTAGTATACAATCTGAACTGGAAATGCAAAATGCTTAGAAAATATTACCCTATACTGAAGTCGAAAGCTAATTGCCCATCATGACAATTCCTATTAGACTCATACATTTGAAGTCTCAGTGTGAACACTAAAAGCTCATTCCAGGGGTTAAAGAACCCTACTGATAGATAGGGTGTCAGGAGAGAGACATAATTGCACTACAGAAGTGGTAACCTGTACGTCTTGGGAAAAGAATAGGACACAGCTTCTGTATCTTGAAAGAAATAGCTGTGGCTAGATCTTTGAACTCTATCAGGAAAGATCACACTACCAAGCAGGCAGCAATGTGATGTGGCCTTCCTTCATACAAATGCTGTCTTCATCCTTCTCTCTCACCCCTTCCCTTTTCTTAAAGTGATCTAAAAGACCTACAACTTGGTGATAGTTTCATGAAATGCTCTGATGAAGGATGTAAAGAGTGTGTCAGTGTCAAACATCATACTGCAGTATGATGGCAACATAAAGAGAGCGCACACACAAAGGCTTTCTTCCTCTTTCTAGGCAGTGGTTTGAATAACTTTTATGAAAGCTCTTCAGCAATTGTGCATGGTTGGTTTCGATGCTTACAGGACCTTCAAAATCTGTTGAAACAAGAAAAAATTATGTGAAATTAATTTCTGTCATTTCAGACTGGATCCACATCTGAATAATGCCTGTAATTTCAGAGAGAATGCATTTACTTGAAGTAGGGAATTTGAGATATTTTTATCAGACATAGAGTTGAATTTTTTTTCTGTAAGAAGCCTTACCTCTAATGTGATTTTTTAGCCTAAAGAAATTTAAAACTATTTAAGGTGAGTAGACTACATGTATTTATCTCAGTATAATTTTCACACTGCCTTATTAACCTCAGAAATGATTATGTTATTTCATCATTCATTGCAAATAAAGCTGATAAAAAAATACGAAGCTCTTCATGTTTACTTGACACTCCTTTGTGTTTAGAAGATAAAGTTTAAGGACTAAAGTTACCTTTCATCTTCTAAATTCCAAAGGACCAGAGATTTTTTTTTGAAATCCCCAAATCTAGTCCTTATAACTGTAAGTCTATATATGCCATGCTTCACTTTGAAATTTTTAATCATCAGCAAATAGAAATTCTCTCTAACAGCTTCTCAAAATTTGTGTCAATTAACATTTTGTAGGCTTCATAGAACACATAAACAATGGCAAACTATACCCTGATTGTGTTCTTATTCACTAGAACATGGTATTTAATTTTAAATGAGGAGCTAGTTAAATAACTACATGTAACCTTCACATTAAGATTAGTTCATCACTTTCATTACTGTTTAACACTCTAACAGAGCATCAAAACTAAATATCACTGATAGACTTGGCAGTGGTGTTTTGTGGTCACTGGAGACATTTTAAACAGTGCAGCCAGCTGAGTGAGGTTTCTGTGCTGTCTTTATCTCTGTGTCCATTAAGTGTTCAGTTCCTAGTACAGCTCACTTATGCAACCTGTGATTGAATTTTTTCCCTTAACTTAGACAATTGACTGTTCAAGGACAACTCTTTAAGTGGTGTTCATATATCTAAGTTACCAAAAACCTGTGAAGCCAGTTTCATGATAAATTAAGACAAGTCCCGTGCAGATCCAAGCATGCAATTAGAATTCATGGTAGCCTAGCCTGACATGTCTCAGGGAAAAGTCTTAATCGAAAGTCTGAGGAACTTGGCATGACAGACTGTATAAGATAAAGATATGATGATCTGCCAAGACTAGTTTAGAAATTTTGTGCTTAATTGCATCAGCTGTATTTCTCACTCATACTGTTCTTTGTCCAGTGGGTCTTTAAATGTATTGATATGGTGAAATATAGATGGGCCAGTTGGACTGGTGAACTTTTTTAATTATCCACGTGCCACAGTGTTTGTGCAGTGAGTACCATGACTTCTTGGTTTGATAAATATTTCCATAAATATATAAATATGTGTGTATATGTATATATAATTCCATATATAAATATATATAAATTCCATAAATAAATAAATATGTCCATAACCTTACTGATGTGAGTAATTTCACTGATGGGAGAATTCCCCTGCCCTGGTTCATGGATGCGCACAGGGACAGAGTAGGCAGGGAAGTGAGGTTTTCCTGGCATTTGCACACTGTAAGATGTGAGCAATCCCTAGATGGGCCTGGTGCTTCCTTTCCACTGTACAATGCCTCCGTCCACAGTACCAGTTCCAGGATAGAAGAGAGTACATGCAAATGTACCTGCAGAATCAGAACTGGTGGCTACTCAGCATTTGTTTTGCTGCAGTTGTTTTTTTGATTGTCAGGTGTATTTGGATCAAGCTGAACTGAACAAGGCTTAGAGGGATCTATAAAATCTTCTGGAAAAAACAAGAAAGCCACTTAAAATGTCTTTTCACTACATAAAATCATAATGACATTGAAGAGTTTTCAGTGGAGACTTTCTAGTGTAGAAAATGTGCTGTTTTGGGAAGCCAAGACTTTCCCTTTTAGAATAACATTCTGTAATTTTTTAAATAAGAGTGTGGTGAATGGCTTTCACTTTAAGCCTACCATTAAATCAAGATACTAATTTCTATATCCTGAACTAATTTAACTTTTGATAGAAGCTTCATGTTTTTGCAGAGTGATTAAAGAGAACATGTTGCTGGAGCAGAGAGACTAGAATCAAATAATTACCCATTGAGTCAGTCAGCTAATCAGGGGATTAAAGGTTAAAGAAAAATCCATGTAAGATACATTAAGGAGATATTTGTATGTGACACTGCAAGGTCTGAATGACAGATGCATGTCATGTCTTGCAATATCATATGGATAAAGTATCCACCTAGATTTTGTAGTTCTGTATTATTTGTAATGCAGTGTTTTCTAAAAAACCCAAGAAGGATTGCATATTATTTCACAGTGTGTTTATAAGCATTGGAAAGCTGGTCAGAAAAATGAAGAAAATATGTATCATGATGACTTCAATAAATCCAAGGAAAGAACAATGAAAGCAAACTTAGGGGAATGTCTGTTGGCAGATGATATGTTGTGTATTTCATGGTCCATCCATGGCACATGTATGACTTCATATAGGAGTGTCATCAGCTGTGCCTGCACATGCAGCAATAAAGAGAGAATTCATGTCCTGAATAAAGATATTTTGATGTATGCCCAGGAGTTAGTCTGCCCAGCAATTAATATTATTATTATTAGTGCTATTCTTCCCTTTTTATTGAAATCTCTTTGGAGGGAAAGGCAACCTTCAGCATCAGATTATTAATTTTGCTAACCTACAGAGGAACTGTTAGCCAGGTTCCAAACAGGTAACCACAATACGCTGTTCCTCCGGAAAGATGTTCAGAACCCCACACAATACAGCTGTGAACCTGGCTATGAACCTGCAAGGCCCTTATGTCCGGTTTTAAGAGCAGGGATGATGCACTGCATCCGTCCCTAGAGGCCCACATCAGTGATCCCTGCAGCAACCCTGTGCTGCCCTCTCTGCAGAGCTTGGGAGGCAGTGGACAAAGAATTAGGTTGCCTTCTGCTGAAGATGTGGGAATGATCCCTTTCTTGATACAAACTTTTCACAGGCCTAGATAACTGATGGTGAAAAAAATTTCTTTATGTAAAAATAAAATTTCTCTAAAATAGTTATGTATCTACTCAATTTTTTAATGCATGGTGTAAAATCAATAGTTTTTGAAGAACTAGCATGTAGGTGTTTGACAGTATTAAAAGTGTTGAAAACTTTCTCAATTTCTTGCATTTTCTGAGTAAAACCAATGCCAGTTAATTTTCACAATTAAATGATAAGTTTTGATTGCTTGAGTGTATTTTTTTTTTTTTAATAGAAGCAATATGGAAGGGTGATCCTGGTTCATCCTGGTCCTGTTTTGTCTACATGTGAACCACATCTAGCCTTATGTGAGACCTAGCAAGCAGCTCCTTTCCACTGCAGCTGAAAATTGGGCCTGAATTTCTGAGTTCTGCAGTATGTGTCTTGTGCACTGACACTGTGTTCAAGATGCTGGAACATAGATAGATCAAGTCTGTGTGTGCTGGCACTAGGATCTGGAAGGGCTGAAGGCTACTGAGGCTGACCCAGATGTGAATCCTACTTCACTAAAACACCAAATGTTTGTGCCTGGCTTTCTTCCAGTTGTGGAAAAGTAATGGAGCTATTTCATTAAAAGAAGATGGAGAGGAACACGTGTCTTAGAGAACACAGGGGTGCAATGTCGTGGGGTATTATCTTGGGAGAAACTCAGTTTTGTGTCATGAATCACATCTTAGTGCCCCCAGACTTGATTAAAGCACTGGGGCACTGTCTGTTGGCACTGTCTGTTCATAGGAAGCTTGATCTGTTTCTTTCCCCCTCCAGTTCTGGTTGCAGTCTGAAATTGTATTCCCGATGTTAGAAATGAGTGTTCTGCTATAAACTGAGTGTACTATTCCTCTTCTGAAAATGGAGTTTTAGTGAAATTCAATTAACTGGTTTTAGCTATTTTGACATTTTCCAATAAAAATAAAATAGCATAGAATCAGAAATTTTCTACCGGAGTCTACAGGTCAAATTACTCCCATCTTGAGACACAGGCTTTTCAGCAGTCCCTATTGCCAAGCAGGGAAAATTAAATAAGCAAAATTCTGGTGTCTTCAAAAAAAAATTTTTTTTGAAATTTAATTTTAATTAGTTTGTGCAGGGGATTATATAACATAGGAGGATGAATTTTTTTTTAATAGAAAAACAATTACATGTTGCTAGTCCACTCCCTTTGGCCAAATTCAGGAATGTTGACTGTTGTATTCTCTCTTCCTAATTTCTTGTTTTGTTCAAAGGATTTCATGACATTAGGTGCTGTATAAATACAGGCAAAAGGATGGAGCTATACCCAGAAATTACAGAATTTTTGGAAAATAGGGAAAATATAAGAAGGATGAGAATGTTAAATTGTGGAAATGAAAGGTGAAAAATTTTGGGCACTGTTTCTAGTAGGCTTTAATTAATTCCAAGATGTGCCAAAATGTCCCCAATTTTCATAAACTACAATATAACTCAGTGTCTGGTGGGATAGAACCCCACAATGCTGAAGCAACCTGTATATAGATGAGAGGAAGTTGTTGAAGCCTTTTCTTCATTTTCTTAATTCTTAGAGAAATGAAAAGAGCAGAGTATAGAATGGCAAGAAATATAGCATGTGTTTTGCATACATAGAAACACAAACAAAATAGAAATAGCAAGGCATTGATACACATGAGAAATATTGCATCAATATTTTAGTCATACATCAACTTATGAGTACTGTATTGATCTGTTTTTCTTCTAACATCAAGATAAGATTAGTGTTACATGCATGAAGCTTCCTTAGCTATTGGATACAGGGATTAGTGATTGGAGCATGGAGACTGGTAGTCAAGAAATCCCCATTTAAGAGATGGACAAAGCACTCCTGACTTTTTTTTTTTCTTGCTTTCCTTACCTGATATTGTAACCAGAGAGATACTTTGTACTTTGCCTGTATTACAGATCTGGTGTCATGTACCTACTGGACAATTTGAGTGATTTTAAAATTTTGTATGTGCAGAAAAGCTGCTGTCCCTGTTATTCTGGTTCATGGGTAATCCTTTTTAGACTGTCGCATTTCTTTGCTTTGTAGAAGTTGTACCATTGGGGCAGCTGGAGGCCAAAGCTGAGCCTTGTTTCAGGCACTGCACAAGCTTGTCACAGGTGACAGTGACTGTGGTGTCTGCTCTGCAGATCAGGCCTAGGTGCCACTGCTTGCAGGTTGCTCCCTTCGCATCCCGACACCTTTTGCCTCCTCCTGACAGAGGCAGCTTTGTGTCCTCTGCCTCTCTGCCAAGTAATGTGCACGCTCACTCAGAGCTTGCTGTGTGTCTCTGTATCTCAGAGATCTCAGAGAGACTTCTGGTGATATATATCTTATTGAAGACAATAGTGGAAGTAATAATAAAAGGAATCAGTTCCTTAGGAAAATGGAGTTTCCCAAATATCAAGTCCTGATCCAAGTTTCCTCCCTCCTTCCTCATGTTTTTTGTAGGAGAGAGAGTAAATAGGAAAAACAAGTCTTGCAGCTGCACATCATGACAATAGACTATGGTAAGAAGTTTTAGTGGCCTTTCCTGCCTTATTGCTGCCACTCTCTCTGACAATTTGGGCATGCTAACTAAGGATAGAAAGGAGAACTGAGCCTGTACCAAGGAAATACCAAGCGTACCGTACTTTAAGAAATTTAGATTAGACCCTTATGGAGGAAAATGTTTTTATGAACCAGCTTTACTTTACTGCTCTAAAAAGCTATAGTTTTTCTTGTCATGTCTGGACTACATTAGTATCAAGAAAGTGTTTCTCAAGTAAAGTATTCTTTTGAGTTTATAAGATGTGGGGTTTGATATGGTTCCTAGTGATGTCTGTTGGAGCTTCTCTACCTAGCCTTATTGGAAATTAGTTCAAGCATGGTAGTAATGGGAAGGACCTGTTTGCTTTTGTGTTCTGACTTAAAACCTTCTTACAGTATTATGAATAACCTGCTTTCCGTGCTAATTACCATTTTTAGGTACAAATCCACCACTAAAGACCCAGGTCTCTGCTAGCATGGGGCTTGACCAAGTTACCCTATTGGAAGCCAAAGATGTAGCCATAGACCTCTTACATGTTTTATGAGCTCCTGAGCTCTGGTAGTCTCAGGTTTGCCCTCTAACTTCAAATCTAGGGTTTTTTTTGTTTGGGGATGAGGAGGAAGTGAGAGAGAAAGAAATATGAAGAAATCAGACAGGTAAACAGGCTTTGCACAGGGATTTTTAACACACCACTGCTTTTATTTAAAGCATACTGTTGGTTCTATTTAGCAACTCTGCTGCCAAGCTCCAAACCCAATCTAGTTCAAGCTTCCCTTGGGAGTTGCATTTACTGAATCTGTGGTGAGTCAGAAAGAATTACTACCTGCCTCATTGTGCTCCTGGGAAAAGGGGAGCTGAAGAGAAGCAGCTCTTTTGCCTTTTTGTATTGGGTTCTGATTTGATTTGCTCCCATCAGCCAAAGAGATACTCTTTTGGGGGTGACTTTACTTCTGTGGCTGCCTCCATGACAAGCTGGTATTCCTCAACAGGAGCCAATTGCCTGTTTGTTTCATAGCAAATAGGTCAAAGACTTTTCTTTCCTGGCTCAGGTTTGTGTACTTTCAGTCTGGAGCTGAATACACAATTCATCATGCCCCTAAACCAGGGATATCTGTCTGCTTGCTGGCCCCTTCTCCAAGCTCTGTGAGTCCATACTTGCTAGCAGGGTGTATTGCATATGTGCAGAAAAACAGTGCAGATGCTCTTGTGAAAGCTGTGTGTAATACTAAATGCTAATTTTTCAATGACAAAAGGGAATGCAGTGTTCTTTGATAGGAATTTAATTTTTTTTACAAGCTTTCCATGCAATGGCAAAATCAACCCACATGCATTTCACCTCTTTATGTTAGTGATAGATGTGATTCTCCTAATCCTAAATATTTTTTCTCTGCATCTCATCCATCTAGAACATGTATATTGAAAATGCATTGATTTGTGGTGAAATTCTGAAAATCTTTTCTCTTCCCACCCCAGATACAGATCTATTTTAGCATTAGATTTTAAAAGATGGGGTGGAAAATGATGGATACACCAAAATAAAAGAAGAGAGATTTGCTACTCAGGCCTATTCCTTATTTATCAGATGGTAGAAAAAATCATTCAAGTAATATAACTGCAACTCCATCATCAATTTATTTCTTTAATCTGTTTTGATTCTGCAAATGTTTCATGTTCTTAAGGTGACTGATATAAATGAATACAAAAAGAATGTAAATAGGTATTTAAAACAAACTATTGATGTAGTTTGAGTGCTTCAACTTACCTTTACTTACTGATATATATAACTACTGCAAATTTCAGATGCAAAATTCTTCTTAAAGATGATGCAGTGGAGTGGACTGACTTTCAGAGGAATTTCTTTCATAATTCTTTATCATTTAGAATGATACTGAGGAATAAACTAATACTTAGAAGAATAATACTAGTACTTAAACTAATAAAATAAGAGAAGAAGGAGGGAAATTGTATTTTTACTTGTGTAGGCATCAGCCTGCTTGTATTTATGTGAGGTAATCTGAGGATAGTTCTACTCAAAAGGGAGAGGAGGGACTCAATATGTATGTATACCCACATATGTAATACTATAAGTTATTTTTTAAAACTATTTAATAATAAAACAGTTATTGAATAAAACTTGTAAAAAGCATCCAACCTACTTCCAATGGTTTGTGCTATATGCAGAAAGACAGTATTGAACATGATAAATTGTATTTCTTTTGCATTGAGATTGCATTAATGTGTTGTTTCCTTCTGATATTTTGATTGTCACATCCATTTTGGTTTACTTCTTTCTCTGATTGTTTTGAGTGGGCTTTCAGCTGGTGTAAATGTGCAGTGCTGCCCCACAGTTCATGTTTTAACTGGGTATGGACCTATTGAGGACAAAGTGTAGTTAAATTTGGTTGACTGCATTTTCCCCTCATCTTTCCATTTCTGATTCTTTTTTAGCATGCTAATGTTTTGAAGGTGGCAGGTAAATCTTTTTGTTATGAACCAGTACTTCACATAGAGCCAAATGGTCTTTGTCCAGCAATCATCTTTCAAACCACTGGGAGTCTTTCCATTTGCCATGCCAAGCTCTTCTGTCATTGGAGAGTTTATGTGTTTCAAGTGCTTTGCCAGACTGAGGCTTAAGCAATCAAAGTATCACACTAAAGGCAAGATATTGTGCCATCTCATGCCCTCTGCAGCCACTCTTGTCAAGTCTCTTTCCTCCTTTTCTTCCCAAAATGATCATGCTATATCTCATGGGCTGTGCTGACACTAGAAAATACTGAGTGATGTAGGATTGGGCTTCCTATGTTTAAAATTATCTCCCATTTATTCTGTCATTGCAGTTCTTAGGATACTAACCAGATATCTTCTTTGCCCACGAAGTGATATCCATGTGGTAGGAGCAAGTTATTGTGGGGCTTTGTTTGAGGATGAAGATGGCTCCAAATGATCTCTTTGATGCCTTACACAGCTTGGAAAAGCTGTTATGTTCTTTAAAAGTTTAAAGTAATGTTGCAAGATGCTGTATTCAACTCTGGAGACCCCTGTCCCGAAGCAGAGTTGGTACTTCTGATGGCTGTCTTTGGTTGTGAAGTCCCGTACTGGTTTTGACACCACAGTATTATGCATGATCAGTGCTGAGTGTAGGAGAAGGCTACAGGAAAACTGAACAGTCCCAATATCTAATAGTCCTAATCTTAATTTTTGTTTTCAGTGTCTTATTAAACTTCATGAAGATGTCAGCAGTGGCTGAGAGCAGCATTTTAGGTCACAGACATGGCATTGTTGGCACATGGTGATAGAAATATAGAGAAAAAGAAACAACTTTCTCCATTCCTTTTTTTGATATGAGAAGTTATTTCAGGTCCTCTTTTATTGAGATACTGAACTCCTGTTTGGTAAAGACTTTTCCAAATATGCTGTTTGAAGCCCCTGAACAAAGATCTTTTCAACAGCCATCAACCAGAGTTTCCCCTCCCGCCCACCTTCCTCTCTCCCAGCCAAAACTTTTCTTGATTTTTTTTAAAATGACAACAAATTTGGAAATACTATTATTAACAATTTATTGTTAGAAAAAATAAAACCTTAGCATTTTTAGATTTGCTTTTGAAAATGAAAGTAAATAAAGGAACACATTTTTCGTGGTTTTGATTTCTTTGTGTTGACGGAATATTGACTTGAAAATGAGCAGGTGAATGTTTATTAATTGTATCATTAATTGCTACTATGTTAATCCTGCAAACTAAAATATGAACCTCTTTTTTAGAGAGAAATCCTATTGATATTTGGGTATACACTGGATGAAAAATACTTTTGTCTGTATGAATGGACCTACTCACAAGAATAAAGCCCCCTTGTAACGTAGGAGTAGGTTGGATTGGGGCTGTGTATCAGCCTACTTATTTGCAGAGGCACAGGGACACAGAGGGAAGCAGAAGCAATTTCTTTTATATTGTGCATGAAAATCCATTCAGATTTCTAGAAGGGTCTGCCTTATTTCCACTTTATTAAATGTAGTCTTGCTTATCCTTATACCAATTGTGTGCATGTGTCTGTTTTCTGAATGTATCTTCCTTTATTTATTGTAATATGAGAATATTGTATTTTGCAGTCTGTAAATTAGATATTTGATTCAATGCAGTGGCAGAACACAAGAGTGTTAAAAATGTCCAATTCCAGCAGGTGAAGCCAAGGGATGTTTAAAGCTTGGTGCATATAATGTTTATATTACATTAAGTACTGTGTTATTGCACAGGATGCTTATTGTTAGTGTCTGTAGGGAGAATCAGTTCCAGAGATTTCAATTTCAATAAACTGATTATGCAGTTCCACCACATGCAATTAGGATGGTAGTAATGAAATGGTTATGAAGTCCCTTGGCATTCTGTAGTTATTTTTTTTTAATTTTGTGAATACTATCAGGAGCATTCTGGAGGGAAGTGTTTATGTATTTATTTATTATTGATCTAAAAAAAACACATTTAACATTACTAGTTCTTACAACTCCAGTCTCAACAACAGGAAGGAGATATGTTTTTTTCCACATTATTAAATGGAGGATGCCTTGGGAACCGAGGAGATTTATCCTTTATATAAATATATTAAATATTAATGAATAGCAATTACAGAAATTAATTTATAGCTGCATTTAATTTTCGAATAACCTCTCATTGCTTTATTCCTGTTGTTGCAAACAAAGCATATTTAAATATAGAACCTTAACAAATACTTTGGATGGCGGAATGGTCTTGTCCACTGATCATGTACTTCCCTGGATGAGAGAAGAAAAAATGAAAAGAATGTGAATCCAATCAATGTTCTATGGCTCAAGAAGAGAGGTATCTCACGTCTTCTGAGGGAGAAAACAGGCAGGAAGGATTCAGAATCTTATAAAGATTTCTGTCTCTTACTACAGGTTACACTTGGCCTTTTTGGGATACACTATTAATATCACCTCCTTTGAAAAGCCTAAAAATATCTTGTTTGCAGTTTCTCATTAATTTGTGTGGAATGTTTTAAGTTTTTACAGCTTGATATTCTTTAGGTTCTTGGGAAAAATGCTTGCATTTATCTCATGTGCAACTTTTTGTCTCCATGGTTTTATACCTTTCCAGACACCAAAAACATTTATTGTTATTTTGTGGTTGATTTTTCCTTTCATTTGAGCTCACATCTGGGCACAAAACAGCTCTAGTGGAAAGGTCAATTCCAATTCCCACTTGGATTTGTACCATCATCTTGGGCATCAATCTTGGGCAAGATCACTGTCAATCCTGTGCCTGAGTTTCTCCATCAATGAAGTAGATGGGGGACAAATTTTCTTCTCCTTTTTACTGGTCTAAGCAATTAGATGTAGGGAGAGAAATTTTTCTGTTGTTTCAGGTTGCTAGAACAAAGTCTTTGGAAAATAAGTTGGATATGAACTCTATCTTACTCTATGACTGCAGAGCTTCTAGGCTTCCAAAATGTTTATGAACCTCTTTTTTGTCCTTCTTTTCCCCCGCTCCTTTTTAATTGAAATTACAGGGGGGATAAGCATGTATATGAAAGATGAAAGAGAGGAAACAGTTCTGCTGTATGTACCTAATCTTTTTTCTGCTCAAGCTTTTTCTGGCTTCTCTTGGGAATAAGACAAATGGATGAGTGTAAATATGTGGGCCACCAGAGATCTGTGAGGAATTTCCATAGTTCTTAAATAGCCAAAAAAAAAAAAAGGTTTTGTGTCCTTTCCTTTCCCTGAGCATAGTTATAATTGGTTATTACTATCTAAGAGTATGACTTTTGATTTTCAGGAAGTGGGTTTTCAGTGATTAACTAGATTTGCAAGATTAAGTGTCCCTGAAAACTTCACAAGCAATAAATGCCTCCTCCTGTTAGCAAGACAGTTAAGGGAGATTTGAGGAAGAAAACAGAGAGGGGAAAAGAGCCCTGGATTGTTGCCTTCAGAAGACATGAGTACCAATTCCCACCAGCTCAGGCATGCAACAGAAATCGCAACAAATCTTCCAAACAGAATGTCACAGAATGGTGTTGTACAGATACGAGGGTGGCAAAAGGGATCTGTACAAAGTTTGATTGTGCCAGTCATTTGAGTTACTTTGTTGAGTTATTCTCACTGTAGCTAATGGTAGTGGGGAAGTATATTCATTATCTTCTTCATGTTAGGTTGATTGCATGTAAACAGTCTTTGTCTGCTAGTGCCTGGTACAGATCTGAAAATCAAGACACTTTTAAACATATGATAAATTTATGGACGGATTTGCTGAGTTCCAAGGATGATGAGACCATGTCTAAAGAAATGTTTAAGTCAGATGTGGGACTCAGGTCCCTCTTGGGGGAGACAAAGGGAGTGGTTCAGCATTTTCTGGGACCTTGGCAAACAGCACTGTTCTAAAATGTTCCTCCTGGTCTTTATTAGAAGATGTCATGATGTTGACATAATGTGTCAAGCCTATGGAAATCAATTAATGTATTTTTATTGAAATCAGTTAACTTTGTGTTGCAACATGCTACAGTATAAATATTGTGAAATACACTGCCAAATCGAGTAAATCTGGACACAGGGATGGAGCAAATCTCTAGAGAGGGCAATTTCCCTTTGCAGAGTAGATGTATCTAATTCAGGATCAAAATTGCAATTTGACCAAAGAGGTATGTGTTCAATCATCTCGATCCTCTTCTACTAATTAATTAGTTAACTAATTAATTAATTAATAATCAGCAGAGTTTGAAGAGTCCAAAAATTATTAAGCACTCAGAACCAGGAAAACACATTCACTGAGAATAGTGAATGTGTTGGCCAACATAGAGTTGAGCAACATGCCAACAGAGTGACAGGGAGGACTGCAGGGAGTCTGCTATTTTGAGCATTGATTCAGACATGCTTTAGTATACAAAGCACTACCCTGGATCTTATTTCCTGGCCTGCTGCCAGGTTCATTTCCAATCTCAATATTTCATGCTGCCACCTTGAGTAATCCATGTTTTTGTGTGTCTGAACTTACCTGCTCTGCTTGCTGTTGGTGCAAGGCATGCTCTCCTCCATGTGAGACGTCAGACTGTTGCAGTGAGGGGAATCCCACAACAATATATAGGACGACGATGGGGTTGGAAGGACAGATGAAGCCGTATTTTTGTAGATGTTCAGGGATGATTTTATTTCTCCAGCCGCATGGCTGGAGTTCCCGAGCAGACTCCTCGGACCTTCTCCCCCCCC
>JACBWW010000012.1:26806351-26868859 GCA_020086605.1 Lanius collurio | reverse complement strand
TTTTTTTTTTTTTTTTTTTTTTTTGTGCCAGGGTTTGCTCTTAATCCCCAAACACTGTAAACCCATAAAACCCAGGATTTGTAACTGGATTCAATATGTTACAACTGAAATTTGCTAGCCAATAGAGAATTATTAGTAAAATCGAGGTTTTTAGGAATGGGAGGGGAAGATAGAAAGCTGTCTCTGGATTTTTTTTCAGCATGACTTTCAGCCTTGCTCAGAGGCAATAAAATGAGAGGACACTGGGAAGAAAAGTACCTCACCAGAGCTTGTAGTTATTGTTGTTTTGAATGCTTATGCAGTTGCTCCACTGGAGCCAGACTGATCCATTCCTTGGCAATGAGCATTATATATAGTTTCATACAGCAAATGTAACGCTTTTCTTTTAAGTTGTCCTTTCTGATGGATGTTCTTATGCTGAATCACATTGCATTATATTATAGTTCTGAAGTATTTAAGTATTTATGTCATTGGTTAGTGGAAGAGTAGAGTGTGAATATGATACTGGGTGTGAAAGTATTTGTTTTTGCAGGGAAGGAAAGTACTCTTGGAAGATGAGCTGCTCCTCATAGGAAAATTCAGCTTGCTCTTCCAGCATAAGAGGGTGAATTGTATTGTGCCTCCAGCCTTCAGGATGCCTTGATGTGTTTTAACCTCTTGTGTTATTAGCTGGATCTGTCAACATTTATTCTGACTTCCTCCACTGTTCCCATTTTAATGCAAAATATTTTTTTATTCCAAACAATTTTTATTTTTTTATTATCAGAAAAAAATAGTGTTTCAATTTGCCTTATATTCACATTTGAGATTTTTTTTTCTAAGAGCTGCCCTTCCTTTAAAAACATAAGTTATTAACCCATGTATTTTTAATATTCTTGAAGCCACTGTTTCAGGGGTTTTGTCCAAGGATACTCACAAATAGGAGGAAAAAAACATAGAAAAAGGGAAACTGGGCAGGAAAGAGAAGCCAACCCTTTAGAACTCTGTACTTCAAAAGGAAATGAATGAAAGTTAAAACAGCACCCCCTTTACCTAAATACGAGACATAAATGTCAGTATTCTTTGCAGTGACTAAACCACTTCTTTTTCATACTCCCTGAGTTCTGTCTCCCATAGTGGGTCAGTCTGAAGTTCTGATGTGAAATTATTTCAATGCCTAGAGCTCAAGAGCAGGGGCACACTCCTCATGGTGCCCGATGTTGTAGGCAGCCTGTGCTGCCATACCCGCACTCTCCGAAGGGTGGCCCTGCTCCTGCGGGTACAGTGTGTAGCATGCTCACACAAGTCGGCAGTGACTCTGCCTTGCTTGATGGTGGCCTAATATTTTGGGGAGCTATCCCTTGAAAGCCTGATGCAGAAACATCAATGCCTACTAAAAACAGCAAGCACTGACAGACATGCTGCTAGATGAACTCACATTCACCGTGTTGTTCTCCATCTTCCTCTAAGTCTGCTGCTTGTGGCTTAGGAGAGCTGATATTTGTGCTGCTTGATCCCTTGCCTGGTACTTTGTGTGCTGCAGAGCAGCACTGCAGCACTCTCCTGCTTAGCCCACTGGTATTTCAGAACAGCTGAACTGCCAGAACTGCTGCTAGGTTGACCCAGCATGGAAGCATAGGTGAGGACTGTACTTTGAGACCCCAGCTGCAGTGCAGGTTCCCCTGAGAATGCACAGCATTCCTGCTTGCAGACAACTGTGAGAACCTCCAGCCCCAGCATCTGACACAACACAACACAACCATTATGCCATTCTGAGAGGTCAGGACACGTGCAATGTCATATAATGCAGTGCTTAAGGTCTCAAACTTCGCAAAATCCGAATACTTTAAGGAAATCTTCTTTAATATAAAACAGCAAGCCTGTATCTTACTGCCACAATTTCTCTCAGTGTTGCTATATGACATCGAATGAAACTTATGGAGAAGAGAGTAACTTCCATGAAAGGAATTTTCATGCTGTTCACAATAGATATCATTTTGTATTAACTATGTACTTGCAGCTGTGCAGCTGCCAAGCTAGATTTTTCAATACCAAATGAAATTGTATAAACTAGAAGAAAATATTTAAATTCTTACGAAGCCTTGTGAAGCCTTGCAAAACCTTGAAACCTCTCTAAGACCTGAGTAGCACCACACTACTATCCCCAGTAATGTCTTACCCAGGAGCATAAAGAAGTGTCATGAGTGCTTCATGCTCATGTTTATTTTAGTAGATTGGTAACAAGTGTAGGTTAACAAAGAGTAGGAATGTGTTGCTAGTCTCTGCTGTTTTGGGCAAACTCTGTCTATGGTCATTTTTCAAAATGAAAGGTTTCAGAGGATGCTGTTGTAAAACATGCACCTCCTGTGTTTCTCTGCAGGTAATCTATAGGCTGCTGGAGCCATGCAGAAAGAGTTTGCATTTGTCGTCCATCCAGTGCTTCACAGAAATCTCATCCAGCAGCCAAATGAAGAGTTAGGATATATTTCAGCAGTGAACCAAGAGAGCAGCATCAGACCAGGAAAATTTTTGTTGATAACAGATCATGTGCTCAGCTGGCTAAGGAGAATGAAAGAAAAAGATATTGTATCTATAAGTCTAAGTAAGCCTGTGGGTGTGCATTAAGGACTTAACTCAATTTGAAAAATGCTGCCCAAATTTGTTTCTACTGTGCGTAAAGTGTTTCGAAGCCTCAGATGAGCCATTATATTTATCCAGCATGACATCTGTTAAAATATTTTTGAATAAGGAGCCTGTATGGAGCATACATAATAAGATAGCTTTTGTGAGCATATTTGTATTCCTGATAGATGAGAATGGCTCATTTGGAGCCCTCCCAATTTTACACTGTTAAGGAGGAGTGCTAGATCCCAGATGAAAACCCATAAGAAAATGTAATTAGTGGAACAAAATTTAGTGCATTTGCCCCGTGGCTACTTTTTACATTGCAGCAGTTTTTTTCTTCTGCAGCTGTTATTTTTCTTCTTCTTCGAAGTACAAAAAACAAGGGATTTTTGAGTTAGGGACCTAATCACATTACAAAATCAAGTCTTATTTCCCAATCCTTCAATATATTTTCTTTTCTTTAAAGAATATTTTTAAAAGGATCTGATCCATTTTTCATTAAGAAAACCAAACAAACGCTCATAAACGTTGAGCTTGACTTCAGCTAATGGAAACACTCTGACTGAAACAGAATGGACAACTTTCTTGAGTAAAGATTTGTAGAATTGTGCTTCTGGTTCACCAAGTTTCAGGCCAAAGCAAATTTTACAGCCAAGTTATAAATATTTGAAAAATGTGAAGCATAATGGAAATGCTGACACAACGTAAACACACAGGCATAAGCAGCTCAATGCTATAATCTAGCAGTGCTGTTTTGAAAATGGTTACATGATAATGTAATCCAGAACTCAAGAAATTTTAGCTAAATCTATTAATATGAACAAAATTTGCTTAGACATTAATATAAACATTCACATTAAAAATCTATAGTACTCCGATGTATAGATCAAGACAGTTTCTTCCTCCCTGATTTATACCAGTGAGATGTATGTTACAGTACACAATAAATAGGAACAGTTTCAAATTGCTAAGGGGGTGTTTCTTCAGACTTCCGATCTCTATTTACTGAACAGTATCACAAGAGCAATATATCCTTCAGAGTGTTAATATGTAACCAGAACAAACAGAGAACATAGGAAAGGTGGAGAAAAGTTAGATATATAAGCAAGAAAAAGTGAGTTATTGATTTTATTGACTGGTTTGTTAACTTCTGACATTGCAATAAAGCCTTATTTATTTGTATACAGAAGACTCAATTACATAGATACATATTATTTAAACAACTGGGTTATTTACAGGAGAATTGCAGTTTCATAAATAATATAGGCCTGAATTTCTCAACCTGATGTTTATCCATTGTTACCACTTAGGGAGTTGTGGTATCCACAAATGCTCTTTGGAGGAAAGTCATTAGAATAATGTTACATAAAACTCCTGCTATTGTAACAATACATGTCCAAAGTACACATTAGCACACACAAGCTGTGTTCTTCACAATGACTGAAATACAAATTATTGCATCCCGCTTTCTATGACTGGAGGAAGCAGCATGCTGCAAATACTTGCTGATGCAGCCACTCCCACTGACAGGCTCCTTTGGTCCAGGATTTCTCTATGCTCTGACAGCCCAACAACACTCTGCATGTGAGATGAAAAGAGCTGGTGAGGATCCCACAGGAAATGGTTGGGCATGAGCCTAAATCTTCCTTCTGCCAGATTAACACCTGATTTTTCATTTTCCTTTATGACAGCTGTAAGGAACAGAGAGTGGAAGTGTTGGCTATTTCAAACCAACCCTGGCTATCTTTTGCATATCCTCAAAGCTGGGCACACTAAAAGATATTAGGAAGGCAACAGCAGTCCAATTCATAAAGCAAATTGTGTGTGCTAAACCATCTTTTGGCTACTGAAGAATCTGTCTTGTAGGAAAGGTGGACCCAGGGTTCTCTTTGCTCCAGGTTCTCTGGGCTCCATTTTGTAGCCAGACATAAGACATCTTCTCTGGGCAGAGAAGCAACACAGCTATGTTACAGAGACACAGAGCGTGCACTTGTACAGCACCATGTGATTACAGCTGTGTGGCTTCCAAACCAAGACTGGCTTCTGTCAGTTCACTTGGGAGTATGGACAAAGAAGTTCAAATCTGTTTGTCTAAATGTACCTTTAAATGTTATCTTTACATTTTGTAAATATAGCTAGGTTCTTCTAAAGGACTGGATGGGTCTAAGTCAGATGCCAGAGCTCTTACAGAGTAGTTACAGAAACTTTTCTTTAGAAGCATTTTTAGAAGGAATCAGTGATTACTTTTTTTTTGCCCAACTTCAAATTATGTTTAGTAGGCACATACACAGTCTGAGATCTGACATAATCCTTAAAATAAGTAATATGACAAATGGAAGCTGGTGCTGCTTTTGTGTTGTTGTGTAATGGAGTTAGAATAATGACTGGACAATAATGTAATAGAATTTTGAAAAGCTCTCACTCAACTTTAAGTGGAAGTAAAATCGTGGAAATTAGGATGACAATAAAATAATGCTTTGTAAAAAGGATAGAGTGTTACTAAAGTCTATTAGTGACATAAGACACGATGAATGCACTTAAATTAATATCACCTTTTACCAATAGTTATTTTTCAATTACTGTAATGCTGAAAAAATAAACAGAGCAATAATATAAAAATGAAAGTGATATAGGAATCTGATTTGTTTAAATTATGTACCTATATATAGAGAGGCATATGTATGTATATGAAGACAAGCATTCTCATGGATTAGAAACATTATATTCCATAAAATTTAATCCTGTTAGGATGTGTTGCAGTGCCCTCTGAAGCAGGTTGCCTGCCACTTGCTGTTTTGGCAAAGCTAAGTTGTGTGTCTTCTTTTTGCTTTTTCGCTTCCTTCAAGGCATGTTGTTGCAAAGAGGTCTTGCCATGACAAGACATTACTAACCAGGAGATCTTTCATGCAGTTCAGCTGTGCTGGGATGTATGCCTCTTACACGTAAAGCTTTTTTAACCTGTGCTGTATTCTTAAATCTCTCCTTGAAAACTAATCCGACATATTTATAATCCACTGGGAGTTTGACTCACATAAAGCCAAGATCAATGTGCTACAAGAACAGTGCCCAAATGTTTATCAACCACTTAGTTATTTCTATGCAGATCTATTTTAGGGTATTTTCTGTGTAAAAAAGACCATTTTAGTGGCTGCTGCAGCATGGTTTATTATCATTGCCTGGCAAATAGCTCCTTAAAACCAGACACGATGATAATGCTGGCTACTAGTTTTTTAGCTACTTTTATTATTTTTAGCTTTTGATCTATGGAGGAGGGAAGAATTGAAGGGGTGGGAAGGAGTACAAACCAAAAACTCCTGCTATGTGGTTTAAACTTGGTTTAGTAATGGTAAGGCTTGACATACTTTGCAAGACCTGGCTGGAAGACTGAATGCTCTTTAAAAACATAAAGTGTTTAGGAGCTCCTGGCAAAAGCTCATTGTAAACAGCCTCCAAAACCAATTTCAGACAATAATAAAGAGAAGGAAGTTAATTCAGTTCAGGACTTACAAGATCTGGAGGCATACATATCATAAGTTTCTGCAGCTTCCAGCCAACACTTTCATTTGAAATAATATCTCACCCTGCTGAGCCACATCATGAGAACTTGCTGCAGATATCAAATGGCGCTGGTTGCCTTTGAAAGGCTGTTGTATTTTTGTAGCTGGGAATTTCTGAAGATACATGTGCAGCTAAATAGGCTTATAATGAAGACTTACCAGTTTTGTGATGTAGTTGGATCTAGGAGCATGATCTCCTGCATACAGAGCTCCTGCCACTGTTAAGGTTTTCCTCCTGGATCTCAACTGGACTCCTCCACTATTCCACTCTGTGGGATGGCTCTTTCAAGAGACTCAATAAAGTCTGAACAGCTGAACAACCTGTAATGAGACACTTGATGGAGCTGCCCCACAGGGCTGTGTAAAGACCACAGCAGAGAGTGTAAAATTGTTAAAGACACCACAGGGGTGAAACCAGTGAGCTCAGTAGCAACAGTGATAAACCACTGTTGCTTTACCATACTTCCTGGTCAGATTGCTCCAGCAGGAGTTTACATATATTATGGGGTGCATTTTGCTGAACACTGACTCTGCTGTGAGGTGCTTTTACTAGGTTTAATTGGATGCTTCCTTTTTTAATTGGATATTCTCCTCTGACAAAACTAGGTGACTTGCATTTTTAAATAGGCTCTCATAGGACTGATTGAATACTAGGTTCATCGGCTTCCCACCTTACAGCTTTTTCTTTCCAGTCCATTGTCATTGTCAAAATTCTGAGTAGAATTTCTGTCATCAGCCACCTACTTGTGCCCTCTCCATGGCAGTTAGTCTACCAACGTAACTTGTAAAAAGCAAAATATGTCAGTCATACTATGCTTTTCTTTCACCCACTGAAATACAGTGCACCAGAGATCGTCCACATGTATTGCCTGTAGTGCCAGCAGCCAAACATGTATTAAGGTGCAAGTTTCCCCAGGCAAAAAGCAATATTTATCTTTATAAAAATATCTTCATAATCTGGTTTATTTGGGGGAAGGGTACAGAGGTCAGGTGGAGAGGGGGAATGTTGGCAAGTTGGTGGTCTCTTCCCTATTAGGAGCAAAAACAATATACATTGATAAAAACTAAAAAATCATGAAGAAATCTAAGATAGCTACAAGAGAGCAGACTGTAACAATTTCAAAAATAGATGTTCCAAAATAGATGTTCTTTAATGTGCTCACTCTTTGGCATTTAGTAAACTTCCAGGGATGGAAGGAAAGGAAAGTTTAATATAGAGAAGCCTCCTGCCCTTCTTAGCTAGGGATCACCTGCCCAACATGAAATAATAATGCATTCAACTGTCCATCTTCTGGTAAGTAACCTTTATCATCATTGCATTCACCAGCACTAACAGCAAACAGTGAGTATGAAATGTTGTATGAATTCAGAGAAGACTGATAGGGTCTTTGTGGCCTTAATATTTGTGCTAATGCATACAGTATAAAAGGAGCTAGACTCTCAATATGAAGGGTCCAACTCATAAAAAATGTATGTACCACTAACAAGAGATTTTTATGCACTGTACTTAGTAGGTGAAGAAAAGTAGAATGAGTCTATTTTGAATAAAGAACATACTTTTGCAATTATATCCCTTCACCTTTCCTGCAGTAGCAATACGTTTCTCACATGAGCTGTCTGAAGTGGAAGAATATTCATATAGGTACCAATAACAAAAAAAAATCACTTACGGGAAAGAGAAAAAGGGAAAGATGAGACAATGAAAGAGGCAATATAAAGATGGGAAAAAAGAAAACGCCTTTGGGAGAACTGGGATTTTGAGTTATTTGTGATTTTGCACCTTGGTGTGGTAGATTTTTGTTAGGTAATAAATATAACTCGTGGTGGCCCAGGGGAAGTCCTCCGCAACATGAATCACTTTAATAGTCTGATTTTCATTATAAATAATCATGGAGTTTTAATGTTATCAATCCTAATCCAGAAAGATGCAGGTGCATAAATTCAAACCAAGCTCTGTGCATAGGGGTAATGAGGACGGTGATTTCAGCTACTGTGTGTGCCTTGTGGATGAAGATCCTTTAGAAGGAAATATTCTCGGAGACCAGGCAAAGATGGCATCCTATACTCTGCTGGCAGAATGACTTTGAGCTCTCCAGGTGATTTTAGTAGTTTTGCAGTAGTAACTGCAGGGCAATTTCAGATGAGTACAAAACAGTGGTGTTTTTCTTGCTTAAGTACTGAATGATACACTTGGTAAAGCAAATCTTCTCTCTTGATACTGCTAATTCAATCCGTTTTCAATGCAGGATTTTTAGCTCTTCTGTATAGGATATTGCATTGACATATATGTCAATATTGGTAAATCGATATACCATTTCCTTATCACACCACAAACATATTCAAAGGTAAACTAGAAGGGCTTTGTACATAGGTAGGAGAAAATTAAGAATGAGAGTTATGTAAGTTGACACAATCTGACATTGTGGAAGATGTGCACAGTATTTGTATGTTGTGCTGAAATGATTGAACAGTAAAATTATAACATCAACATTTCAATTTTGTTATGTTTCAGAGTTAACAGGTGCTGGTAGTAATTTCGCATTGGTAGTAATACCAATGTAAAATAGAATCAGCATAATATCTCAATTTTGTCTCCTGCAACTATTGTAAAATTTAGGTGTGTTTGTGAAATTTTGTGCAACAATCTGATTACTAATGTTTTTCAATGTGGTAGTTTGTGAACTTTTCCTCCCTATATGTCCAAACTCCAATTTCCAACAGGAAATTGAAAAGAGTGAAATTAAGAGCCAAAATACTGTGGTTTGTGGCAGAATGAAGATTGTTTGGAGGGAATTTTATATTTTTTTCATTATCAGTTGAATTTTTTTCTTTCAGCTATTGAATTTTGTTCAGCAAGATTGCTCTTGGTATATTTGCTGAGAGTTAAGGTTTCATTCAGTGAAGAGCTGAGTTTCTTTTAATCAGAGATGATAGACTTTCACACACCATACCTGATAATTTGAATATTATCAGTTGCTCTATTTAATTTCCTCAAAAAGGTTTTTTTCTCTTGATTATGATCTAAATGCAGCTATGTTTTGCTCAGACTGTTTATTTTATTAGTTTATTAATTTTAAAAATGTAAGACTTTTTTCTCACAGGCAGTATTTTTACTTTAATGATTTAATTCTCAAAGCTGTATCTTTAATGTGAGTTGTCTCAGTGAGTAAGAAAAAAAATCCACTTTTGATTTCTTATCGTTATGGTTACTGAGAGATAAATACAAGTAATTTAACGTCACATTGTGGAACTAGCTAAAGATTTAATATGAACAGTTGCTTGAAACGTGTTCTTTTATTAATGTTAATGCATTTGAAATATTTGCTTAAATCTCAGAAGGATTTATATATTCTTTTGATTACTGAAAATCTAGTATTATTGAATTTGATCCAGCTTATTTTTTAAAGCATTGAGTGCTAAGGAGCAGTGGTCCAGCATGTCCCTTGTTTTTATACAAATGTGAGACATATTAAATACATTCATGAAAACCATGAGGAAGTTGTTCATATCCAGATCATCTGCTGAGACCAATCCTGTGCTTTGGTGTGAGCACTGGCTTTGGGTGAGCTTTGGTGCAGAGTTTGAGAAGAGATGTGAGGGTTCATCATGTCTTTGAGCAGGCACAAGCATGGAAGGGCCAGGGTAGAGCTGGACATACAAGTTTAATGTCCTCCATCATCTCTCCTGTGATGCTGTTCAGTATAGTTCCACTTTCCAGTCAGATGCAGGTTCCTTGCAAGCATTGGAGACCAGGTGAGACAAGGGCAGCTGGGACAGGCATTGCATCCAAGTGAGGGTGCTGGGGAGCATGTGCAGATTCACCTTGTCAGAACTGCTGTACCCCTGGAGCAGCCAAGGAGTAGCAGAGCAGTTTTGTGTTTTGACCCATGCCTTCCTGAACAGTGGAACTACAGCTGAGGACATCAGCTAAATTGTGCTTATTTGAGAATCCATACTGGAGTCTCTTTTCCCCCGTTAGTTATAAAGTGGGGGATGGAACATTCTCACCTTCAGAGGGCACTGAGAGACACTAAGAACTGAATTACCTGTTGTATTGCTGAAAATGTGTAAGAAACGAAATAGAAGCAAACTGTGGAAAGCCTTTTGTAACCAGTACATTTACAGCTGTAATTTTGTATGAAGCTTGGTGGCCTTGAGATGTGGTATTTGCTTTTTTTCTTCTGATGTTTCTCTTGTTTTTTCTTTTTAAAACCAGATATTGTACAACATGGCTTTTCACTTGGTTTGTAGAATTTTTTTTCTTGTTTTGATTAGAGAAGAAGAAGGTTGCCTTTGTTTTACTTAGCTTTATTTTAAATAATATTTTATTTTAAGAAGGCTATTTTACCATGTTTACAGTGTACTTCAATTTTTTATTGTGTCATGCTCTTCCAGTCCCTTGGTAGGATGAGAGGTGAATATATGTATTATATAATTTATAATTAATTTATGATGAATCACATATGATGAATACTGCTTATTAAATATTAAAGCCTTGTCTACAGTCATGGGAGTAATATGGCAGTGGGACTTCAGTCTGTTCATAATGGCACTATTGAGCAAATTCATTGACTTGGGCTGTGTTGTCAGCACTCAGTTATAAGAGCCCTGCCTAGGCAAACTGTGTTAAGAATTGGCTCTCTTGTCAGAGTGGTAGCCCTGCTACTGCCTTCCCCCTGCCCCTTGTGCACCAGCAGTTGGGGATGTAATGAGAACAGAATGTCTTCAAAACATAGTTGCAAACAGAGAAGGTGCTGCTGGTAGTTCCCCAACCCCATAGGGATTGTTTTAAATCCTGGTTCCTTGCTGACAGAGCCCTCACTAATAGAAGGCTGAGCGGAGTTGGAGAACAACCTAACAGGAGGTAATGGCCTGGATCTGAACAAGTGGAAAATCTAGGCTAGATTTTGACAGTCCATTCTTATTAGTGAGGACTGGAATTTGGACAAGGGAATAATTTACCTGCAGGTGTCGTTCCAGCATCTGGAACTAATCAACTACTAAATAAATGCAGTAAAACAGAGGGGGAAAACAGTGTAGAGGATTGTGTGCTGCCAGTTTAGGGCAGTTGGTCCTAATGAAGGTATTTTTCCAAATTCATAGCAGTGAATCTCCAAAGCAGATATAGTAGAGAAATCGGAAATAGAAAGAAGTCTCTGACTCCTCGGAAATCAGGGGAATCCCCCCAGTCAGGAATATATTTTTATAAGGCAGAAAAGGAAAAGTAGCCTTCTAATGATATTTTGTGCTTTGCCTTGCCTTCCTTGGATTGTTGACCTACGTGTGACAGTGAATGCAGCGTACAGCAAGGAAAAAATGCTGTTGCTGTGTGATGCAACAGACCTTAACCCTGAATTCCTTGCTTTACTGTATTTAGTGCCAGCTCAGCAGGAAGATTTTCTTGTACATTTTCTTGACTCTTGAGTGTCTGTTATAGCAGGTAGATTAGAAGGGGCAGGAGAGATCTGAGAATTTCAGTCAGAGAATACAGGATTGATGATTTTATATAAGATGCCATGTAAGACCACATGAAATGGGAGCTATTTTCCTGAGATGACTGCATCCTGTGGGAACTAAACTAGAAGCAGCAGGCAGAGCATTTAAGCACTGACATTAAAAAAAAAAATCTGTGGTGAGTAACTGTGTGATGGGAATGTAATCCTAAGTGATTCCAATTAGTACAATGAAAAAGGAAAGGAGTGTAATTAATTTTGGCTTGATGGTCTGTTATAACCAACTTGTGCTACCTAAAGATTGTGTGATCAAATATTGAAAAGTCGTTATGGTACAGATAACGCCATGGAAAAAAAAGAATACTAAAACACAGGCATATTACTTCAGAACTTCTAACATATTTTCTGTGAGCTCAAAGTATAAAAACTACAATAAAATCTAATTCTAATGAATATTTGACTTTGGTTTTGCTCTTTTCCCAAAGATTTCCTAGGACAATTTAATGACATGACAGATTATCAGGAGCTTGTTTTAATATTAATTAAATCACTCACAAAGACAAAATTCTCAGCCCTTAAAATAATATAAACAAAATTGACTTATAAGATTTGATCTTAATGGGGAGTGATAGCTTCATTGGTATTGAGCCTTTGATCTAATATCACTTTATACATACAGCTGTGAAGATTAAAAAAAAAAAAAGACCATAACAGTATGTGGAAACTACCAAAGGAAACATTATGTTTAGTAACGTAGTGCTTTATTTTGTTTAGGATGAAATCATACTGGGAAAACCCTATCTTTAGTCTTAGGGATGGCAGCAGCGCTAAGACTGTTACGCATTTGAAAGAAACACTTTTCACTGAATCTCGCACATCTAGTTACATTTTTCTCTTTTCATTTAACTTGAATGAGTAAATTGCAGATAAAAAACTTAGTGACTATATCTCTTTTTGCATGTTACTTGGCAATTGTTGGAATCCTCACTGATTATAGTAGGTCAACTTATTCTCATTATTAAATGACAGTGGTCATTAAAATGGCAAACATACTTCTGTAGAATTCACTTTATAAAATGTCAGCAAGTTTGTATGTTTTTATTAGCTCCAAATCAGATATTTCAATAGACCATTTGTAAGTATTCCCAGAGCAATGTCCATTTCTGAATTTTTGAGACCACAAAAAGATATTACAAATTAATCAGATTTTCAGATTTCCGCATAATAACTCTGCACATTTATTGTTTAATCCAATTCTAAAATGCTGTTATGATTGACAACTTGCTGTAGAGATAGAAGTCAATTGAATAATATGTAGCAGTCAATTTTATTTGAACCTTAATGTGGTGAAGGTGTTTTTTTTCACATTTCCATTATTTATAAGTTGTTCCCCTTGGAGAATATATAAAAGAATTTGTTTTAAATGAGCTGATAATACCCTCTTTAAAATTTATGACACAATCATATCCTTTTTCCTTACAGCACAAGGGTGTACCAAGAAACTGTTTCAGAGCTATCTCGCTCTTCATAGGAAAACACTGGAAAAGAGCATCTTCTTAGGGTTTACTTAGAATGGAATTTCAACCACTCATCAGAAAAAAAATAACAAAACAAGAGGTATCCTACCAACCAGGAAACCTGGTGCCATTGCCAGGGTTTTCTTGATAAGAAACCAAAGTACTCTTGCAGCTCCATTTGATACTTGCTGTCATTCTTACAACTCCAAAATTCAATGTGGGCCTGATCATGCCATCAGCACTGAAATATTGTGAATCAGTTGAGCCCTTCACCCAGAGGAAATTGAGGATGGCAATGTAGTTTTGAAAATACCTTGCTACTTTCTTACAACTGATAGGATGATTTGGGTTTTTTTTTCCTCCCTTTCAAATGTGTATTGCAGACTTCAGCAAAATCTAGTAGGGCTGGACTGTGTTCTGTGCTTAGCAAGTCATTAGTGCCCAGTGTATAGTTCGATTGTTGGATATTGATCATCTCAATAAATGCTGGAAATCCTTGGTTTCACAGAATTTTGCTCATCCTCCACATGCAGTTTAAAAAACAAGCTGACATTCGGAAGCATACCAGTTTTCAGTTTTCATAGTGCCTTTTTATTGTGCATAGTAGAGCCTTTGCTGCCTCAGTAACTGACAAAAGAAAATACTTTATTAAGATAGAAAGTAAATGTGACTTGATTGTTGTTCAGATAATTTTTGCTTTCAGAAATTGCATGGCTGATGCTCACCTATGCGTAAAAAAATGCAGTTCCCACACGCACGGAGTGCTCATGTACTGTATGTAAATTGCTGTATAATGCAACCCACATTAGCTGGGTTGATGATAGCTTCAGTTTCACTGCTGTCAGATTTCTGTAACTCTTTGAATGAGTTGGCTGGTCTGAATGAACGTTAGCATAATTTATGCAGCTGATAAGCGATTTGAGTGCTTGAGTTATTGATAAAGCACTTTAACATATCATTTTCAGCTTCATGTTATGTGACATCAGAGTAGAAGGTAATGTGGCAGTCCCCAGGCTTGATATTAAAGTCAATCTGTTCTCTGCATTTCAGAGGCCAGAGGAAACACAGTGCTGCCTGATACAAGCCCAGCAGACCAGCACCAACCCAGTCAGTCCCATCCTGCATTCCCTGTTGGGCCTCAGGTCAGTATCTTTCCTTTTGACTAACCAAGACGTGCAATTTGATGAAAAATAAATAACTGTGATTGATCATCTTTGATCTGTGTAATGTAGAAAATGTGATTCTCATTGGCTGCATTCAGTGCTACAGAAAGGGAACATATATGTATTGTGTATATTTTAAAAGTCAAGTTTGGCAAGATTAGATTTTGTTTGTTTTTCGAAAATAAAACTTAAGAAGTTTTACGTATTTAGGAGGTTAAAATATTTTAATTTCTTGTGTAAATTACTTCTGAAATCAATATAATAATTTAATATTAAAGAGCTTGTGCAATTTTAACGCAGAATTATTGTCTCTGACAGTTATGTCTGTCACACAGAGCTCCTGTATTAGTAAAGGTATTTCATTATATTTTATGCCAGATATTTATTTTCTTCAGAGCATAGTAGTATGGCACTTTATAAGACGTCAAAATATTTCCCATCTCACTTCACAACTTTATAGAAATTCAGCCACACTCTTAAGAAGATACTCAATATTCTTCCACTTCCCAGGACAGTCTTTGTCTGCAAAGATTCTGGTACTTGTTGGTGTAGTGTTTTCTGCTGTTATCAATCAGTATACAACCAGGAATTTCTTGGAAATGTTGGCATTTAGGTACTTGTAGACTAAGTTGACTTAGGTCTTCTTTTGCTCATAAATTATTTTTGGTGCATGTGTAATGAATTTTCCAGTCCCGATTCAGCTGGGATCACTACTATGCTATGTGACTGAGGCTTGCAGTTGTGGACTGTCATGTTACTCGAACCTTTCTGTGTTGGTGAAAATGTTTGCTTTAAGATACTGGAAGCAGTGCATGTCTGTAATAGCACATGAAATGATCTCAAGCCAGAAGAGTTGTTAGTGTCCAATACTGAGCTATACACAGTAAAATAGGTTTGTGTCTGTGGTTTCTTACAGCCACTACTGACAGCCCAACAGTTAGCCTCAGCAGTAGCAGGGGTGATGCCAGGAGGCACTCCAGCCCTGAATCAGCCAATCCTTATTCCTTTCAACATGGCTGGGCAGCTGGGGGGCCAACAAGGACTCGTCCTAACTCTACCTACAGCAAATCTCACCAACATCCAAGGACTGGTAGCAGCAGCTGCAGCAGGAGGCATCATGACTTTGCCATTGCAAAATCTACAAGGTAAGTAGTTGATAATTTTTCTGACAGGTTCTTTCACCTGTTTTATGCCATCTCTTTCTTTTACACAGAATGATCTCTTTTCAAATTAAATGTTGCTCTCCATGAATATTGAAAAGTAATACCTGCATTTTTTTTGAATACTTGGGAGATACTTAAGGGCTATTTGTCCTTTTTATGAAAACATATTGGAGGCTGGGTCTTACATTCTATGGGTCAGTAATGTAAACCACTTGAATAACTAATTAGGTTTTTCTGTCATCAGTGATAAATGTTCTCTACTCACAGATGACTTTAAAATTTCAAATCATAGAATAATAGAATCACAGAATATTAAGGGTTTGGAATGGACTTTAAAGATCATCTATTCCCCACCCCACCTGTCATAGGCAGGGACACTTCCCCCTACACCAGGTTGTGCAATGCCTTATCCAACCTTGCTTTGAACACTGACAATGTTTGGGCATCCACAACCTCCCTGGGCAGCCTGTTCCACGGTGAAAAATTTCTTCCTAATATCTAACCAAAATCTTCCCTCTTTCAATTTACACACATTACTCCTTGTCCTACCAGTACAGTTCCTGATGAGAAGTCCCTCTCCAGCTCCTCTGTAGGCCCTCTTCAGATCCTGGAAGTTTGCCATGAGGTCTCCATGCAACCTTCTCTTCTCCAGGCTGAACAGCCTCAGCTTTTTTAGTCAGTGTTCACAGAGGAGGTGCTCCAGTCATCTCACAAACTTCATGGCCCTCTTCGGGACTTGCTCCAACAGTTCCACATCTTTCTTGTGTTGGGGACACCAGAACTGTGACAACACTCCTGGTGGGGTCTCATATGAGCAGAGTAAAGGGGCAGAATCACCTGCTTTCACCTGCTGGCCACACTCCTTGTGATGCAGCCCAGGATTTGATTGGCTTTCTGGGCTGTGAGCACACACAGCTGGCTCATGTGGAGTTTTTCATCACCTATCAGCCCCAAGTCTTTCTCCTCAGGGCTGCTCTCAATCCCTTCTCTGCCCAACCCATTGGTGTGTCTGGGATTGCTGTGACCTGGGTGTAGGACCTTGCGCTTTGCTTTGTTGAACTTTATGAGTTTTGCTTCAGTCCACATCTCAAGCCTGTCAAGGTCCCTCCAAATGGCAGTATCCCTTCCCTCCAAGCAAGTTGACTGCAATGCACCACTTTTTTCCCTCCTGCTGATTAAAGCAGATGTGTGAATAGAGACAACTAAAAATACAGTATTGCATGAAAATAACTTATTTTTTTTAACTTTTACTTTCAAATCAGAGTTTTCTCATCTGTCATCCAGATGCATGCCCCAGATACATGTTTTTGTTCTTGCTGTGGGAGGTCTGCTTTATCAATAAGGTTCTGCCATCCTCTTTCAAGTTGTTGAGAAAGTTGCATGACTCCAAAGTAACTAGGAAAAGGTTAATCTCTGTATGTATCCTCTCTATTGTCTGATCTGTAGCATTTTTGCAATAGTTCTACCCTGAGGGATCTGCTGTGTTTTCCCTGTGGTCTAAAATCAGACTGAAAGCAGATTCTATAAGACCCCTTTTCTTTCCTATTTTCTTCTGTTCAATCAGTGTGTCTAACACTGTTAGGAACAGTACTCAATCCCAGTACATAAGATATAAAATACAGATGTATTAATTTACTATTCCTAGCTATGTTGACACTTCTGAGCATGCAATTGCTGCTGAACAGAATGAACAAAATACAACAAGATAAGTGTTAGCCGATATCTTACAACAGAATTGTATAGTTTTAATGGAAGAGGGCAGTAAAGGAAGTCATAGTCCAGTGTGAAAGTGATACAGGTGTGACCAGGAAGTGTAAAAAGAAAGGTTTAACTCTTTAGATTTATTTATTTGTTTGTTTGTTTGTTTATTTATTGTTATTTCTTTCCAATGTAAATGGTACAAAATATTTTCTTCCAACTAAGTGGTAATTTTTAAAAATTAACCCTCTGCACTGTGGCCTAAATACCTTTTGGTCACCAAACTCTGGTGGCTGCTGATTATCAGATGCATTGTTTGAAGCTCCAGATCCTACAGGTTGTCAAACAGACAAAACAAAGAGACAACTCTGGTGTTGAACAAACTCCCTTACAATGCGCATGCATAGGACTCTCACCTGTTGGAGCAGTTACTTGCCTTTACCTTGTGCATGTTTTAAAGTTTAATGTCAACAGACCTCTCTTATCATAGTTGTAAATGGTTTTCACTTTAATGTTTAAAATAATGTCTCTCTCATACCATTAAGCTGCACCAAAGAACCTGTCATTCATAAATGATATATGAAAAGGACACACTAATGCACAAATTTTGCTTGTTTAAAATTTGAGAGTGCATGTAAAGTAGGAATGGGACATTAAAAAAATAATGCAAGAGCAGGAGTGGGTAAAAGCAGATATAACAAAGTGAAGGGGAAGTAGCTTTTTAGCGTAGGTGGATGATGAAATCTTAATGAAGAAACAGGCATTATAAAAATGTATCCTTCCACTGTGGAGTGCTCCAGGTTAGAATTGCTGGGTATGTAATATTATAAATAAACATAAGTTTGTGAAGTTCTTACGTCATTTATTCACCCCATGTTGAAAAGCTGGTGGGTAGGGATTAAGCCAGGCAACCTTTGCTCTTTAGTTTAGCCGTGGATGTCTAATTGCTAGCTAAAAGATGTAACTCTGCTTCCAAATAAATTTTGCAAGCAATGACCTTACCAGATGAAAAGGTTTCCTTTATAATCTTTACTGGTAGATAGGAGCCTGGGATCAAACAGGGGCTTGCAGGAGCAGCAGGTTCAGTTCCCTGCCTATGAACACAATCACACCTTCCATAATGTATCTGAAGGGAACAGATCTCATGAATTTATTTAGTTGTGTTGCTGTTTGTTTTCTTCTCTACCCTTCCATCCTGATCTTCTAAGCAAGTGCTACTGCCTGCCCTCAGTTTTTGGAAATGAAATTGATACACAAGGCAGCAAAGTAATCTGGTCAAGATAGCTCCTACTGTCCTGAATCACAGCTGCAAACTCCCATTGCTTGCTCTGTAGCCCACTATCCAGTGCATGCATGAATGAAGATAGGGATCAGGTGAGAGTGTGCTGTGGTGTCATCAGTTCCATTGAACCTGACTGACTTTGGTCCCTGTTTTTTTTTTTTTTTGTGGTTGGTTGAAAATAATCATAGAATGCCTGTTCTGTTTTGTAGACAGCACTTTTATAGGTATGCTCATAAAAGCCCATGCTTGAACACAGTTGGGTAATTCCTGCTCTCTTGGTGAAATCAGACCACAATCATCAGCTTCCATCTCTTAACCTCACTGTAGCGTGGTCAGCTTAGATAATGGCGGGACATGTTTTCATGCTGTTTTCCAACCTGTCTTAATACTCCTGTTGTAACATCTGTTGTTCCTGAATTTTCAGTGAGGTCAAGCACAGATGTCCACAGCTCCTGTGGGTAGGGGTTTTTGTCTTTCTTCTCTCATAAGTAAACTTCTAAAACTCTTCATTGTAAATTACCCCAAGTAGGTAGCTCAAAAGACACCCTGAACACTTTTTGAATAATGTATGAATTCAGAAAAGTTCTTATCTGACAGAGTATTTGAATTCATACTGAATGTTGATCAAGGGAGTAATTCCACTATATTTTTTGTGCTTCACATACATGTTTAAATCATTTTTTTCTCAGGAACTTTCAGGTCTGATTCAGGGTGATAAATATGAGACCTCAGAGTGCCTAGATAAAACAATGAAAATCCTTGTTTGTGAAAAGAGAAAAGAACACTCAGTGATAGGAAACACAGAGGAGATATGTTAAGTATTTAAAATGAGGGAATGAGTTTCTTTTAAAATGGAGAAATTAATGATTGCTCACACAGTATAACTTAGTGATATTGCCTATTCTTCACTTGCCAGTTACCTATAAAAAATATTTTTTTTCCCCAGCTGTGTTTGTGTTAAATTGTTCAGTTGCTCTATGGTCCTGATCCACCACTAAGTTGACAGGAGTTTCATTGCTGTAAGTGAAAAGAGATTTAGATCAGACCTCTTCCAAAACTTCTTTTCTTCATATATACTTGATTGTTTTCTGTTCATTACACCCTGTCATTTGCTATGTATGCTGCTGTAATGTATCTGTTCCCTGAGCAAATACATCAAATGTGTGCAAACAGAAGGAAGGGAGGTGAATATGTAAATTTCTTGCTGTGAAATTTAGGAAAATATGTTTTCCCTGGCTTCAAGTAAGCAAATTTCATATGCACAGCTAATATGCAAATAATAAACTTTAATGAGATGGAAGAGGGTTGGTGGCAGAGTAAAAGTTTCTACCTTAGTGAAAAACAAAAATCCCTGAACATAACACCCATTCATCTGTGGAATTTTGACTTTCTGCCAACAGTTCTCTGAAGAAAACAGTAAAATCAGCAACAATAACTTTTTAGTGTAATCCACTAAAAGCACTGAAGATAAAAGTTTAAAATCTGTCTGTGAAAGATGTCATCCCAATAAACTTACACACCTATTTTCCCTTCACTATTTCTTAGAAATACAGGTGGAACATAGCCATGCTTTCCTAAAATTTTGCAGGTGTCACAATAAGAATGGTGAGGTTGAGAGATGGGAAAAGGTGAGGCAGCTACCCTACAAGACAATGTGTTTCCTGTCTTCTGCTCTTAGCCCATTGCTTCTTGGCCTGTATTTATTGACTTAATGCAGAAAGTAGTATGACAGCCTCCCTCTTAATCATCCAAACTGGTGCTCATAAGTACTCCTCCTCCTGCCTTCAGGAAACTTTTCTATGGGCTGAACAGTTTCAGTTTTTGCATCTCTTTTGCCAGGTCAGATTTCTCTAGGATTTGGGAGCAGTATGTTCTTTCTTTTAGTTTTGGTTATCCCTCTCATGAGACTCTCCAAGGGACTAGTAGTTGCTTAATCTCAGAGTATTCAGTAATGCCTGGGAGCTGATATTCATGAAAAGACATTCTCTCCTTAAGCCCATCTGATTTTTATGTCTCAATGTAATATTTCTGTATAGCTGAACAAGAAACTTTTTGGGTAGAGGGGCTGAATTTGTTCTGACTTTTTTTCTTTATGTAATTTTAACCCTATGAATTTCCTGTTGAAATAACTGAAAAAATGGGAAGGTATTCCAATCCTGGAGAGTTGCTAACAGCTGTCCTCTCTTTTTTAGTCTCTTTTCCATGACAAGCAGTTTTAGCTAAAAAGTTAATGTATTTTAGCTATTCTTTTAGTATAGCATATGTGTTCAAAATTAGAAAATGGCAGCGTTTTCTGTCAGCTCTCTGCTGGCCATTCACTCACCATGGATAAAAGTCTGGAAGTATCTCTGAAAAGGGCTGGTCCAAATATATTTTATCACATAGCAATGGCACAACAGTGTTTTAGAAATATGTGCCAGTATGGAGAGAGAATGACACTGGAACCTTGAAAGAAATCAACAAGCTGGAGACTGTAGCCTCATGGCACTGAAACTTTGTGTATTTTATTTCCACTACCCATTGTACTGCTCCTAAAGTGGATGTCAATAATTTATTTACAAGTCAAAGTTTCTCAGTCTTGAGTCGTGAAAGAAATGAGAACAAACTATCTCTCTAAATCACTAGTGAAAGCCTGCAGTGCTGAAAGGAAGTCTTGCATAGCTGAAAATGTGAAATCATTAAATTACATTATTTAAACAGCAGCAGGTCATATTTTAGCAGCAATACAATGGAAGGGGAAATGTATTAAACATCTTGAGAGATAGAAGACAGCCATTAAAATGCACTGATATGGGTTACAGTTGACACAGATAATGGTAAAAAAAAAAAATTAAGAAGGTTTTTTTATATAGAGATCATTCAAAAAGAATGCTGGGTAAAGACAAGAGTAACAAAAAGAAAAAAACCCTATTGTTTACATTTATTAGATCTTGCTTCCTCTGAACAGAGATTTGTATCATTAATTGTACAACAGATAAAGTAAACATGGTCTGTCTCCATTCCTCCATGTACACACACCTTAAAAATCAGAAATCAGAGAGAGATGAAAAACAAGAAGGAGACAGAAAAGAAGTAAACTAAAAACCTCAATTGCTTACTGATCTAGAGTCCAAATTCCAGTTCCTTAGAACATTTTTCCCTTTTAACTAAAGTGATGCAGTCCCTATTCATTTGTATTCCCCTTCAAGTAACATGAAATAGCTTTCAGAGTCTACAGAAAGGCAGTGTTTCACTTATGTATTTTAATGAGCACCAATGTCAGTAATAATCAAAATGATGTTTCACTTAGAGGAATAGTTTATTCCCAGGTACTTTTGCAGTGTACTAACATAACCAGAACAAGAATGACAAGAACCAAGAGGAAGAGCTGCCCTCGTAGCAATTTCTGTGAATCCCTCAAACCAAGTATACCTCCCCTATCACTGTATAAATTCTGCACAAAGTGCAGTCACTGTGAAGGGCTCACTTACACAAAGAAGCGGATAGCCAGCCCCAAAGACAAACCTCCCTAGCTTACTACATGGAAAAAAGTAAGAGGGATGCAAGCATCTGTAAGCACACCGTGGCATGCACAAAGTGTCTATGGATTAGCTGCCAATCCAGCAGGTTTCCTCAGGCTATCAGCTGTATCCCATCCAAACTGTTGTAGGATAACTGAACTAATATGCAGAGATCCCTGAAGATGGGATGATTTATCTCTGTCCAGTCTCCCAGGAAATGTACTTTTTTGGAAGGCCTAACATTTGCTTTTGGAAGGAAGGGCAAAATCTCTTTTCCTGTAGGAAGCATAGCAAGAATCTTACTGGGTTGTTTGTTTATTTGTTCGGGTTTTCCCCCATAATACAAGGCTTCTCCTGTGAAATGCATTGGCCCCATAATAATTGCTCATCTTGTTCAGTGGCAAATTGCTTCCTTCACAGAGGGAATGTGAAAAGTTCGGGTCTTTATTAGTTACTAGTTGTTTATTGATCCCTCCCAGAGTGTTAGCTATTTGTTGTTTGGTTCTCTGCCCCATAAGTTAAAGGCTTACCATCAGAGGCATTAAAATGCAGTAGCCTTAATGCTTGTGTGCTCTGTTGTTGACCTCCGCCCAAAACAGACCTCAGACATGCCTATTTTTTTTTGCTACTTACGGTTATGGAACAACATCAGTCAGAATGATGTGATGTAGATCAAGTTCTGAAACCAAAGTGTTCACACGTACTTAAACATTGCAGGCCAAGTACTGACAAAGTCTAAATTTCCAGACTTCTATGCCAAGAAGCAGATGGGAAAGATGGAAGTAGTCTGCACCTCCCCAACCTCCCCAAATTTTCCACCAGTACCCTATTGGTTAACTATCCTCTAGCAGGCATGACCACTAAGCTTGGAGTTGTGGCATGACTGGTATGTGAAGCTTGGTCATTTTGGGGAATGTGCACCTTTATTGAGCCCTTACTCAGACTGATACTGCTCCTGGCAGGAGTATTCTGCATGCAGGATTGCAAATGAAATTTCCATCAACCAGAACATGAATGCATTTTAATGCTGCTTTTAAAGTATATCTTTGCACCTGGTTTGAGAGGCCTTTAATCTTCTTCTTGAATTTAGACTGTGACAATTTAAATTAATGTAGAAAAAGCTCATTCCAATAATGTGAAGCACTCAACTTACTTTAATCTTACAAAAGCCAAGAAATTTCAAATGCCAGTGAAAAACCTAGCTAGTGTTTGTCACTCTGTTCTTCACCTCTGCATTTTCACACACATGCTACATGCAGTAGTAGATCCCATGCAAATAGGTAGGTATGTCTAGATCACATACCAACAGTTGGGTACATCTATATGGTATATACACGTGTGATTCTCATGCTGGTCCAAGACTCTCTACTGCAGTAGAGAGAGTTGAACAGAGATTACCAGGATGGATTTGCAGCCTTCACTCCTAATTTCCTTGCCTTAGTGGATTTAAGTCAGACATTTATAGTATTTGTGGTTTAATTTCCTTTGTTTTTCCATGGTCTTTGTATTAATAAAATCCCTATGATTCATGTTTTAAAAACTCCCTGGATACAGACTTGTATTCCTGATTTACCAGTGAGATTCTGATCAAGGACATATACATTTAGGGACTCATAAAAACAACAAAGTCTTTATTGACCAACTGAGTTTACAGACGTTTTTAATAGTGTGAATTTTGAATGCATGGAAGATACAAATTAAATGCCTGAGAGCCAATTTTTCAAATGAAATTTCTTAAATGTCTATGTGATTCTGTACCACAGAACCATACACTTCCTCTTTATGGAGACCTCCAAATCTTTTTTTTTTTTGTCATGGAAAGTTCTGAGGGTATCTTATGACTCTCTCATTAAAACCATGGCATTTATGCATATTGAAACATTATATAGAATTTTCTTTTCTCATTTTTTTTTTAAATTTGAGAAAAAAAGTATCTCTGCCACTGAGACTGCCCCATAAATGGGATCAGAATCTATCCATCATAACACTAGAAATGATAAAAATGAAACTTCCTTCAGTTTTCTCGTCCCCACCCCTCTATGCAATCTTACGTCCTCTGGGTAGAAAGTTGTACTCATAGAGATCTTCAGGCCTCCACTTCATTTTCCTGAAACTGCCTTCATTCCTTGGCTGTTTCATCTTTGCAGGGTTGTTACTCTGACAGATGTAGCAGACATGAGACCTGTGTTCTTGCTCTGCACTTTGACCCAGGTGTTCCATATAATAGAAGACAATTTGTGCACATTTTTTGCAAGTCTTCCTACCTGTAAACAAATGTGTAGATAGTTAGTGGATGCTTTGCTGTAAAGTGGCTTAAATCACTACTGTTAGATGCCTTGAGTTCCTCACACGCAACTAGATCTTTGCTAAATGTTCTAAATTCCTAAGTGTTGTTCCCGTCCATAGACATAAAATAATCTAGACTCTTTTTTCAGTAGCTGCAAAAATTAAGTGAATTGTCCTTAATTTTTGCAGCTACAGTCACATTTTCCATCTCATAGAAGGACTGGGGGTTTCCACCAAGGTCAGTAAGATCCAGCACCATACAGGCTCTTAGATAATTGCCTGCTATAGGGTTTTTTTTTAATTATTTTTACATAAATATTGCTTTTAAACTTCATCATCTGTAGACTTGGCATAACAGACTTTTTTACTTAGTTGTGTTTTAATATGATAAATTATGAAATGTTAAAAATAAATCTTCATCATAAAAACAAGGTACTCATCTCATTTCCAATGATTAATTCTATTCAAGTAAACAATGATGCTTTGGATTTACAATATCTTTTCCTTTCTGTTCCTCAGATCCCATTTCAGTCTCTTGTTCCTTTCCTCATCCAGAGCTGACTCTATCTATCCTTTATATTTCAGCTTGGTTTCTTAAGCTATTCACAACCCAAATATTCCTGTACATATTCTGTACTGTGTAGCTGATTTCCTATTCCATCAGCAGTAATAACTGAAGAAGAGGTGATAAAACTCTTGTAATTTTACTGTTATATTGGTTTTCCATATTTTAGAAGATGTAGTTGTAACAGGACATGAATCCTGTTTAAAAAGCAAAGAAATGATAGTAGGACACTGAGGAAATTCACTTATTGGCACCCTGAAAACTTTCTTTTATCTTTCTTATTTTTAAAAGGATAAAACCTCTCAAGAACAAATTTTGAACCTGTTTTCTGAAAACTCTGAAGTCTAACATCTGAACGGAGCAATCACTTTCAGATTCTCTGTTCAAGATTTTAACATTTCTTTTCCCAAACAGTGCTTGTGAATTGTAAAAGAAGGCTGTTGTTTCCCCCCTCCCAACACTGCAGCATCTTTAAAAAATATTCAGTTCCCCAACCCCCCAAGCTTTCATTTTACTGGTAACCAAATCAGTTCTTTGAATACTTGTTTTACTCTGCTTTAGCAAGAATGGTTGTTCATGTTACATTTATCTAATATGAAAACCTTGTCTAGTTGTAACCAAAATTAAAAACATATATAATTTGCTCCATTTCTCAAAAGAATATAATTGCTTCTAAGTGTAAGACTTATTAAGTATATCTTTATGCATTGATGTTCCCATGACTGCCATTATTTTAAAATTTTTTAGTGATATTTATATATATTCAATGTTCAACATCAGGTAATTTGAGTTTCCTGTGTTTGTAAGATAACTCACAAGGGAGAAAGTTGTATTAAATAAATAATACAGATAAATTTTATACTTCCATATATTTCAAAGCTAATGCAGCTAACTTTCAGTGGAATGGTAACATAAGACACTGTGCTATAATATGATTGATTTGTTTTGACAGCAGCCAAATAATTGAGAGTGAAAGGTGTCAGCACAGATGAAATATTGTATAAGCCACATTCAGAAGGCAACCCCAGCAGCAATAGCAACTGGAGTTTTATTTCCTTTGATATCGCACTGTTACTCACTTCCAGTTTATTATAAAACCATGTAAGGTATGCAACTTTACGTATGATGGAGGCTTTTATGGAGGGGATAGAAACAGAAGTTTGTCAGGTACTTGAACAATAGATACTGACAATGGGATATATGATGGATACAATATACAAGGGTAAATAATCTTTCACACTAGTTTTCTCTCTTCTTTTAAACACTTTTTTCAGCTTGAAGGGTAAGTGATTACCTCCAGAGCAGCCAGTCTTTGGATTGCCTGGCAGGGGATTGCTGCACAAACAGTGCTGCCATTACCCTCCCCAGCAGTGAAACTTTGTTTTAGTTCACCTCTTCTGCACTGCAAACTATACAGCCATACACTTTCTGGCTGAGACAGGGTAAGGCTTATATGTTTGCATCATAGCATCCTACTGCACTGCAAGAAGTACAAAGAACTATAGCATCTTTTGAGTCTAGGAGACTGCCAGTGTACAAGTAACCTACTTTAGAAGGTAGCCAAATAGACCAGCTGAAATAATGCCTGAACATGTAACATGATATGAAAGTCACTTTTGGGCTTTCTTAAAAGTACATTGAACAAGAGACTCTGGCATGCTTGTAAGAATCCAAGGTATAAAGCTCTCTTTGTCCTGAAGTGCCACTGATTTCAGTGGGAGCCAGACTCCAAGGTACAGTTTGAATTGAAATTTATATGTCATGCCATTCATTTCAGAAATGCTCCATTAAGAAGACACAATCTGATGTGGATGACAAGGGTTCTCAGTAATGAGCTCTTGCTCATGCAAAACAAAACAAACTATGACAACCATCATGTTAACAAGATCAAGAACCCTTGTGGCTTTGTAAAGTAGCATCTAATCTATATCTATACCTATACCTATACAAATATAATTATTTTACTTGAAGAAAAGTAAATAACAGAATGGGATGAGGTTTCCAATACAGATCAATTTATACATGGTCCCATTCCACTTGCATTCTTTTTGTCTCCTGATCTGGTAATTTCATAAATGGCGTGGTGGAGATTAGAAACCGAGGCTGAGAAACCTAAACCTACTGTTATTAAAACAGGAAAAGTTTTCATTGAAGTGATGTAGGAAGGCAGGAAGTAAACCACTCTTCATATCTTACTGTAGAGAAGGCTGTATCTACTGAAGTATCTTCTTTAAAACACGTAGAGTAGACTTGAAATTAATCCTTGTGTTTTCAGGATTTTCTTCATGTTTGACCTGTTCAGACAAGATTTTTTCTGGAGAAAACTAAACTCAAAATTCCACTACAAGTGCATACCTACTACATTCCAGACCCAAGTGGAGATACAAAGGACCAAACCAAGAACTGGCCCTTTGGACAGCTTCAAGACCCATACAATCAGTGCAAACCAGAGTAAATATAGTCCAAAGAAGAAACCTGAATTGCAAGTACAGGGAGTGAAAGGGAATTGGAACCAGCTGCTTCCATCTAGTCATCTTCTCAGACTGCAGCAAATTACTTGCTAACATTGATGTAGACATGCTTCAGGAAGAAGTAATTTGTGACTATTGTATGTACAATGAAAACAAATCCTCATTGCTTATGATTCAAAGCAATATAATCTAGGTAGAGGCTTCTCTCAGAGTACTGAGTGCCCAAGTTTCAGGACTGTGTGTCTTATGTAATAAATAGTTCTCTACCATCAGCACCTGCAGTTAAAATTAGTTTGGTAGGTCTGATTTTAGCCAGCAGCAGCTGTAACGTTCTCTTTAGTAATTGAAGAGAGAATGTTGAACATGGAATGTCTTTATGTTTTTGTGTGCATAAAGCTATAGATAGGCATTGAAATGGGAACAGTGAAAGCATAGGCTTTCCAAGTGTTGTTTTTTCTGTACAGATGTTAGTCTTCTCATCAACGAGTGTTACAGGACTACATGAAAACATGGATGGGTAACAAGACTCTTGGGAGAGTGTATAGTACTCATGAAAAATTTCTGCTTTCCTTTCCTTTCTTATATGACTTCAGATATTTTCTTTTCCACCTCCCAGCTTGTACCCATGAGCATATAAGTATACTTCTACCTTTCCTTTTAGGCTTCAGCTAGCTCCTTCATCCAGGAGCCTCTGTCCAGTAGGCTGAGGAGTAGAAATTCTTCCTGAGAAGAATTTCACAAAGTAGTGTATAGAGGTAGATGGTCTAGTTAATAGAAAGATTCTCAAGTGTCTAACATGTTTCCTGGCCCCCATAATTGGGATTCATCTTTGATTGTTCACCTCTTAACTATTTGAGGCATTTGTCAATCCATTGCTGATGGAACAAAAATCCACAGAAAGAAATAGGAGTGAAAAAATAAAAAAAAGAGGCAAGTGAGGTAAAAGCCAAAAAGCATAGACTTCTGGCGTTTAGCTGGCCAGGCAAATAGAAGAGAAAAAAAAGTAAGCTAGCCACTCAAATGAACCAGCTTGCAGGCCTTTCCCACATGTTTTTGTGGACATTTTTCTGAGTGGTCCCATAACCCAAGCAACTGCTTGTTTATTTAGTTGAAGATTGTTTATTTAGTTGAAAATAAAGTAGTTAGCTTTGGAAGTTGAAAGACCAGACCTTAACTATGAAGGTTGTCTTCATAGTAATCCCTACTCCATAAAGATTCCAATGACTATAAATAGATGGGATTTTGCAGCCTTCAGCATTGTGAATAGTTTCCTTCTTAGATGATAAATTTTTGCTAATCAGGAAGTAAAGTAAACATTTTTCCACATATCTCTTCTTCTGAAGTAATTCCACGTCATTGTTACAAGTAAGTGGTCAGCTCTAAGTGGTAATTGTAATATGCCAGCACAGAGCCAAATCCAGAGGCCCTCAACTCTCAGTTTTAGTGAGGCAGATTCATTTTAGATGTGATGCTTGAGGCCCTGTTGACATTTGGGGGTTTGGGTTTTAAAAATCCCTATGTGAAAACCCTCAAGGTTTGGCTGACTATAACCTGCAAATGGTTTGACAGGACCCAATTTACAAAGACTGCTCAAAGAGCCTTTCCCTTCCCCCATTTGAGTGGTCAGTACTGACATACTCCATTATGAGAAAGCCCCACTTAACGCGGAGCTACTTTCAATTGTCATGAGCACTCAGCTTTATTTAAACTGACACCCTTTCCATCACCCCCAAGCTAGAATCCCAATGTCAGAGTGTTTCAAGAACTTCAGATTCAAAGCCATACTGTCTGGCAAAGAGCTGTGATAGAGTGGTTCTAAACTGCACAGAAGTGAACTTCTGAGATGGAAGGACAATCCCAAAGGTGAAGGGAGACATGGTAAATATGTATGCTAGGTAAGCAGAGGAAAAGAGAGCGGAGGGAAGGCTGGCCTGTAGATTCAGATCGGGAAAGAGACTTGGAGGGCCCATGCTTCTCTCTTCCCTTGCTCTTAATTAATTAAACTTCAGTGATCTGGGGTCATGCTATTAGAAAGGGTTACAATTCCTTTTTGTTCCAAGAGCTTCCTTCTCCCACCATAGCAGATTGCTCAAGAACCAAGAACATGTATAAACAATCTGAGATTAAACAGCAAGGAAATATTCATGCTCTATTCCTACAGAGGAAATATAGTCTATTTGTAAAAAAGAATTGAGTGACCACAAGATCCCTCCTGTTTCTAAATATTAAGCAAATGCTGATGCATGTGCCAGCTCACTGAAGTGGTCCTGTTTAATACGGAAAAAAGTCATTTTAATGATCCTCTGTTTACCGATGGAGAAACTAAGGCACAGAGTAATGAAGTGTCTGTCCTATATTTCTCAGCAGAGCAATAGCAAAACTAGCCATAGAAACCATGTTTTTAAAGTCCAGCCTGCAAAAGTATATTTACAAATTTGTAGGGGGAGAACATTATTTTTAAATTAGTGTAAGAAAGGGGTATTTAAAGAGAATACTGTTACAGGATATTTTCTGGGTGTTCCTATAAAACATTTCTTATAGATTGTTTTGAAGGCTGAATCCTGATAGTCTCAAAGGTATATTCCTTTGGCTTTAGGGTGGCTGCTTCCATAAGTAAAATTAACAATATTCAATTGCATATTTTAGCCCAAACAAAGAGAAAAAAGAAAAAGAATGGCTCTAATAAAACACAGCCAATGTCTGAACTGTGAATGGTTTCCTCCTTTTCTCTCTTCTTTCCCTTGGAGAAGTACACTATCGCAGTAGTGGTTTGGGATTAAGTAATCATCTCTGCTTACTGCAAATCTAGAGCAGTTTATGGTTTTGTCTGAGTTTTTGTTCTAAGATCAAATGTCATTGTCATCAAGGACTTTTTTCTCTACACACAGTTACATTTCAAAAATATACCTGAATTTTTGAGGTGGAGGGAAGGAGAGGGAAGGGAGGAATACCACTACTTGGGTTTCATGCTAGACTTTAATGTAAAATTAATTCCTTTTAAAAGATTTTTAAAAAACCACAACATTTTTCTAATGTGCATTAAGAATGTTGGAGAGCTCACTGAAGCATATACTTTGAGCTTTCAGGAGCAATCTGTAGTCAGGCATTTTAAATGAAAATTGATTTGTGATTTACATGGTCAGTGGAAAGAAAATTAACTTATGGAAGGTTGTAATGAAATATTAGACAAGTAAAAAAGTAGATGGTGATCTAGTGGAACTAAAAGTCCCATCTGGAAGAATTCTGTGACATTTTTACATTTATCTGTGTTCTGCATGAGTTGTAATGTTAGTGGTAATTTTATGGGACTGAACTGAAATGAAAAGGGTGTTATCACAGATTGCCTACAATATAGGATTGTGTTCAGTGGAGAGTCCTGTATCCTTTTCTCCATTTTCCTGTAATATGACTCATTGCACTTTTTTCAGCTACTGTTGTTGAATTCATTCAGCCTTTTACTTGAGGTTATTAAAGAAGAACATCAAATGCTCACAAAAACAATCTAGCAGCATATTAAAAATCAACATGGCTGCTTCCACTTACTCCTGCATAGGTGAGGCCTTATCCGGGAGACCCTTTAAAATATATGCTAAAATTGCACTTTATCATTCTTAAACACAGGCTGTTAACACAGATTTAAAAATACATTCTCCTTCAATTTATGGCTCATCAGCATAGCAGGAGTAAAGAATTAAAGCTTTTCCAGAAAACACACTGCCCTACTTCTGTTCCTCTGTTCATTTTGAACTCTGATATTCACTGTATGACATCCCTGATTGCTCTTGCTGTCAGTTTCTTGGGGAATGAAGAAAGAGAGACATGTCAGAATAACATGATGCCATACTCGCTGCATTCTTCTCCTGCTTTTGTACTAGAAAATCTTTCTCTTATTTCAACAATACAGACTTTACTGGTAATGGAAATAGGAACTCTTGTACTAACTCCTACCAGATAATCTTCTTTCTTCTGCAGACTCCACGTATGGCAACCACAAATTTCTCATAACTTTACACAGTTTGAAATATATGACTCTAACTTGGCGGAAGACTAATATTCTTTGAAATCAGTAAGATTTATTAATGCCTTTGTGCAAATTAATCCTACTGTGGATTTTGAAAATTGTCGAATTTTCAAAATCTAGAGAAAAATCTTCCCATCAAACTCTTGCTCCTTCTGTTATGAAATGAATTTGTTTTATCTCCTATCAAAGTCTTTTTTGCTGAGGACATCTAATCTTCCTTTTTACAGGAGAAAATATCTTTATGCCACTTCTTCCTCTCTGTTCCTTTAGGAAATACATAGGTGTCATCTGAATGCATGCTAAGCATTCTAGTTTCTTTGCACTGCACAGGTTTTCAACATTGCTCAGCAGCATGTAGGGTTTGGACACTCTTGAGCAAACACAGGCTGTAGACTTGTCCCTCTTCTCATGTTATTTTTTTCCAATCAAAACTGGAGAATCAGGTTTGAAATTATACCAAGTCCATATTACTGTTAGCTAAAGTCAAATTAAAATGAGATTGTACAATTTATATGTGCAGTGTTTTTGTTGGAACAAGTGCAATATGGAAGAGTATAGTTTGAAACATACCATGTTATTTCTCCAGGAAATTTATTTTGGAAACATATTTGACAAAGGGGAAATATCAAAAATCCTTCACAAATAGTATATATGATTTTCAAGAGAATGATGTAGCTAATCATGGTAGGAGCAGCATTTGTAATCACAGGATAACGTAGAGGTCAATATTAGGTATTGGCTTTCCATGCTGTCCCTCTGAAACAATTTACCATAGTGAATGTAATCAGTAAATGGTGGCAAATGAACCTATTAGAAACATTAGCATTGCAAAATGACAAGTTTTGAGAAATAGATGTTAAGTGGATCCTGCAGCCAGTAATTGTCATCCTGGGAATAATTACACTAATTAATAGTTGCTAACCCCAGACCCTTGTGCCTGCGACTTTGAATGAGTTAATGATTGCTGCTTTTGAGACTGTATTGCTGGTAGATTTTCACTTAGTGTCAGCAGAGTAAAAAGGCCCCATGGGAGAGACTGACTCTGATGATCTTTAGGGTCCCATTTTTACAAACCACAAGTACATCTCTGAATGATCAGATAGCATCTCCACAGACCACAAAATAGTTGGAGATTGTCTAACAAAGAGATTAATTTCATTATAAAGTTCTTGATTTGTAAAGTTAATATTAAGTCCATGTAACCTCAGATGCATAGCACTTGCCATTAGAAGGTTTTACTTTTGAGGCTGTGCTTTAAATGAACCACAAACCCCATTTTTTTCATTGTCTTTCCTCTAGACCCTACTTATGTGGACTCTACTTCTCCTAAAATTAAATTTAAAATGCTGCCAAATCTTTATTGGCAAAATTTGATTTCTGTAGACTGGGAAGCTTAATTTACAGAGACAAGTGGGTTTAATTCCTTTGACTATTCTGTCCTCTTTCTCTGTCTCTCATCCCTCCTACTCCCCAATAAATAACTATTGGAGTCCTATAATATCCATAAATTTGGGGCATATAATCTAGCTGTCTTCTAAGGGTGAATATTAGGGATAATTTTGTGTTGTTAAAATCAATAGTTGACTGATGTCAAGATGGCAAGAGAAAAATTCCAGTAAAATCATGATTATGTTCATCAAGGACAACAAAAAAAATGTAAGGAGAGCTGTGTTTTTCTTAGTCTTGCAGTCTGTGAATGAAAGGGTTATTAATATATTTTTGGAAAGTATTCTATAGTCTTTTTTGAGATGGAATGATAAAACAGATTGAGTGTGGCCCCACACTGGAGCCTATTTTTGTCGAAACAAGGAAACAACTATGTAGTACTTCAATATCCTAAGTCCAAGTTACTTACAGTAGTACACTATTAGCTGATGATTCCTCATAATATCTTCAGGGAGTTATAAGATATCATAAAAATAGATCTTTTCTTAACTGTATTTACTGCTTCTGATGTTTTCCCATGGCCCTCCACACAGACAAGATAGCTCCTTAAGGTCAGTGTGAGTTGTCCTGTCCTGGGCCATAAAGCTGCTAGTTGACAAAGATCACATCTTTTGTTCTGTAGGAAAGGAGAACTGCTTATAGAAAAATCTATGAAAGTTTCAGAAAATTGGAAATGTTGATACTTCAATGTTGCTTTGAACATAGAACCTGGAATATAAACCAAGTATCTGTACAGTGTGTAGAAGTGGATTAATTATGTCAGTTTAGTAGTTTCTACAGTCTGCAACAAAGAACTGATTTGTAAATTTTTTTCTTTTTTTCAGCACTTACTTCTCATAGGCACGTGCAATTTTTTATTTGATTTGTTTTGTGTATTAATTATGCCCATTAGACAACTATATATCGTGCCAAAGAAAGATAAGAACGGTGATGTTTTTAAGGAAGAAAGCAGTATGAATTCTAAGAGCCACATAATTACTAGGTGGCTCTTTTAGAGACCACAGTGCCATGTAGACAAAGAGGAAAGTGTCCCTAGGCTTTTGAAACCAGATATAGAAGCTAAATCATTGCTATCTCCCTTAATTAAGATTCTGTGTTTCTCCACAGGACAATTTATGGAATAGTATGTTTTATAGTGGTAAGTATATTATTTGTCTCAGAAGGAACAATCTGTTAGAAAGGTATTGAAGTAGCAGAACTAAATGGTACAAAATAAAGAAACATACTACTTTGTCAACTACCATCAACAGTCCTTACAGGTCTTCCAAAAGATATGATACTTGACATTATGTTAAAAAACCTGAAATATTTTAAGTAGTTCATGTTGCATTTTGCCATGGCAGCAGTGATGAAGTTCAGTTGTCTTTATCCTCATTCACCTGAGAAGGGTGGCAAGTAGAAAGATGATATTAGGTTAACTGCTGATCTGCTTGTGCTCTGTAAAGCAAGAAGAAAATTAATGAGATCTATATTTTCCTGAATTTATACAGAATATATCAAGGATGCTAATGTCAATGTTGTAAGTTAAACAAAAGAATACCAGAAACAATATGGAACAAGAAAAAAATCACGAGAAAAGGAGGGGAAGAAAGAACAGGAACTGGGTGGAGGATAATGTTCATGGAAGCTGCAATCCATCCAACAAGGCAAGGAGAAATAAATGGCACTGAAAATATGGCAGTTGTCCAAAAAGGTAGATATTATATGCAGCAAGAAAGGAATAGAGAAATAATGGTAAAGAAACTATTTTTTGAATAAATGCGAGGGTCTGGCCTTCAGAACTAGAGAGTGGCTTTCAGACACTACAGTACCTCAATTTTTGAACTTGGACAGTGGCAAACCCAGCTGGCACAGGAAATATCGGCACTCTGAAAATGGTCACAGAGCCCATGTGGTCTCCTTATGTCAGTGACCCTGCCCCTGGAAGACAACAGTCATATTCTTAGTGACAAAGTTAACCAGACGGTGCATAAACCCTTGTCATTTGACATCAACCATGCAGATTAAGTCTTTTGTTCCACACATTGCAAAGATCATGAGACCTGTGAGAGAGAGAAAAGGACACAAACTGGAGGCTTGCAGTGAGTGATCTCATTTTCCTCTGAGTTGCAAAACTAATTAATTTTACTTTGAGAGTTACTCTTTAGACTGCTGTTGTTGAAACTGGTCATTTAGTACTAAATTTCCAGAAGTCTGTGGCTAGACAGAGTCTAGTCTTGTGTACTACAGAGAGCATGGACTTCATTGAATTCTACCTATTTAAACCACAAATAGCTGTCATGGCCTTTTGTATGTGTATTTTTAGACTTTGATTCACTGCGCTTCAAAAAACAGCAGTCTGTCTAAGGAGGAAAGTTTTGATTGAGTTAGTATTATAAAGATAAAAGGTTAGAGAAAATCACGAAATGAAAACTAAATCTGGATTTGAGATGAACAGAGAACATTAAATCCCACAGGGTGTGAGGTACAATAATATTGTTCATAAAGCCACAGAACATAAATGATTAAAGGCTGGAATTAAGCAAAAATGTGAAGACTTTTCCTGGGCCTATTGGATGGATTTGATTTTCTTTTTATACCAGTCTGGTCAAAATTTTGCCATTGTGGGGATAAAACAGAAGACCTAAAAACAGGGAATGAAAAATGAAGCCAGTCTGGGAATGTGAGACATATTGTCTCTGGAGGCATGGTGTATCATAGAGTCTGTTTTGTTCTCCAGTTAAAATCCTTGGTTAAATTGCATCGCTGCTGCCACTAGGAAAGGGTGTATAGCTCAGAGAGTGAGCACAGCAAATTTATGTCTGGAAGAGGGGATAATTCTTGTTTGTTAAAGAAATATTACTCATTTTTGTGTTTCTCTTTGTGACTTTTTGTCACTAACATCTTTGGAATAGTGTGGTGATAGATCAGTTCATGGAAACAAGATGTCCCTCCCAAAATACATTGACAAGGAATAGAACATTTATGAAATAAATATTTGAGTGTCACTATAAATGTATTTTTCTGTTGTTTTCAGCGGGGTGTTGGAGACGGACTGCTAATTGGAAGCAAGATGGAAAAAGATATGAGAGAGAAGGACTTTAGGACTTTTCTGGTTAAAAAAAAAAAAAAAAGTGATAGAAAGACATTATGGCCCAAACTATGTTCTGCTGGTTTTAAAATTATGGTGCACAGTAAAAGTAAATCAGCCAAATCTCTCTAGGGGTATATTTTATCTGGTAAGGCCATAAAGAGCAGGATCTACTACTCAGTTTACAAAATTGTTTCAGCATTTAAATACAGCCGCTACCATAATACATAGACACAAGCAATGTCATTATGCTAGATTTCTCACAAGGCAGAAATTAAATTTCAAGACATTTCAGAAGCTTATTTAAGATAGAATTGCACAACCTGACCACATTTTCCAAGGCTCATCTCTCTTCAGTGAGGCTGTACAGCTTGGTAACCATAAAAACAGAAACTTTCAATATTTTTTTAGCCATGTTTCCACTGACCACCAGAATGCCAAAAAGTTTCTCCTTGGTGTTTGGTGTACCTTTTTGCAAGAAGACAGGAGTATTTATAATTTGTTAGGATTCCATGGTTATATGTCAGAAATTTTTATTATGAAATGTTTTTGTAAACAAACTAAATTCCACTGGGAAATATACAGACACTGTTGCTTTTTTTTCCTGTTTTTTTTTATTATTATTTTTAATTAGTGCTCTCCACAGAGTGTTGAAGGTTATGATAAACATTTCCTGGAGCAGATTTTCAGCCTGTAACTCTGAGGAAGAAATATGCATTTAAAGATGTTGTTTTATATTTTGACTCTGAAGGGGATTAAAAAAAATACTCTCAGTAGATTATTCTCGTTATAGTTTCTTTTCTCAAAAGAAGTTATATCTAATGAAGAAAATTTATTCTAGCATTAAAACTGAGCTAAAATTTGCGTGTATGTTTTATTATTTTCTAAAATACATGACTTGAAACAGTTAAAGCACCATGCTCAGCCAATATGGAAATACAGCTGAATTTGAAATTTACTATATGCTGTTTCTGCTTCTCATTTTTTGCCATTTCACACCTTGTCCGCATCCCGAGCAAGCTTGTAAGTTTCCAGCGCATACATTTCTTGTGATGATATATTGTCCTGGTGGAAAATTTCATTTACTGGCTGTGCCCTTTGCTGAACCTGTTGCTAGTCAAGGAACATGATAAGCGTATAAGTAGCATGCTACTTCATTTATCATACATCGTTTTAGACACTCAAATATCTCATATACAATTCTGCATTCTGCACCAAGGGAAACTACTAAACTTGCAGGAAAAAAAAATCTACAAATAAAACATCAGTTTATAATATATAAATGTATCATTCTAATAAAAATTAATCATAGTTTATACTAAGACTGTAAGTGCCCTTTATTTTTTTTATGGCCTCAGTAACCACATGCTATCAAATGCTAATAGAAAATATCTGGTTTTTGTGATTTTGTGTATAGCAGAATTGAAAGATATAAAAATACTGTCTATTTTTAATAATTAAATTACATTGCAAATAAATCACAGGCTTGAAAGATCCAGCATTGCTAAGTACCTTCTGCTCTTCTAACATTTCTCTCTGGTTTAAACTTTCATCATATCCTATGTAAAACAAAATTTGATTTAGGAAACAATCAGAACAGCAACACCAATAAAATCCTTTAAGATTTAAGGAATTTAGAACTCACCAGAAAGAAAACATTTGCAAGAAATTTAAGGTCAAATAAAATGGAGTCCATCTGATGTACTAGCTGGTCCTAGAAGAGCAGGTCAGGCCTCCCTAATTTCAGTTATGTGCCATCTATTGATTTCAAAGCTTCTTCAGACCACCATCATAATATTTTACTACAAGCAGCTTTATATTCTGACATAAAATAATCTACATCCTCTCAAGATGTTGCATTTAAAATGTTGAATGCAAAACTCTTATTTATGTTAAGCCATGCTTACATTATTAACCTTACGCTAAAATATTGGACTGTGAAAAAGTATGTCTTATATTTATGTAGCACCTTTTATCCTGCATCTTTTAACAACTGTACATAGAAGAGACACTTCAACCACTTTTCATGTATATCCATTTCTAGGGAGGAGTAGAAACATTTAATGGCTCACAGTGACATTGTGTTCTAGCTTTGAACTAGAAGTGAAGAACAATTTGTTAAACCAAGTTTAATGACATGATCAGTGATTTGACTAGGTTATCAGAGCTGATAGAAATCTGTCTGGGGAGAACAGAGGACAGAGGCAGAGAACAATGAAAAAACACAACAAACAAACCCAGATGTCATGCCATCTTATTGGGGATAGGGAAAAGAATCTGCATACAGAGTTAGGGTTTTTTGTACATTTTGAGAGCATCATCTTTAGAAAAGATGGCAGGCAAGGTGATAGAATGGAATCTTCAAATAGGTTTCCTTCACCTGAGAGGTTTTCCACCGGAGTCCCATCTGAACTCATCATCATGATGTATGAAATACAACATGTTGATATATGAGTGATCTGAATAGGAAACATGTTGTTGTCTTGCAGTCATAATTCACCTAGGTGAAGAGAATTAAAACATCTGAAACCAAGTAATTTCCTTATGTAATCAGGACATATTGTAAACAATGGGTGGGAAAGGAAGGAAGTAAAACTGGTGCTGCACAAATTATATAGCTAGTCTAAAACGTAATGTCAAGATAATTTTTACCACCGTTCACATGTATATCTCTTCATAGGAACAAATAGGTCCCAATTTCAGTATGACCCATCAGCTCTACATTTGAAACTAATAGCTGTGGTTGGCTTATAAGAAGTTTGCAAGATTTATTTAAAAGCATAACAGTATTTTTTCTCATTTAAAACTCAGTGATAAAGAGATTGAAAGTCAGATTTAAGACTTGCAAATTGTTCTCTAGAATTGTGCATGTAGATTCATTTACAGTTGCCAAGATACTGCAGGGGCAGACACTCTAAAGTTTCTGGTATTGAACTGGATGATTTGCTGAGCTTCAATGGAATGCTGAAATCAGAACTTTTTAAGTAGTTTATGCTTGTCTCTATAAGCAGGTTGCATATACTAATTTAGCTGTTGTTTATGATTACATTTTATTCTTTCAGCTCATGGATAAAAAGAATACTGGATAAATGGGTCATTATATATTGGTTGTACATCTCTAGAGTTTTATGATGCACTTCTCTAGTGTTCTTATTATGGAATTTGGAGATGGAATCCATTTTGTACAAGAACTTTGCAAAAGAACAGGTAGTTTCACAATCAAAAAGTATCACTTGGTTTTCTTCATGACCAGGTGCTTCAGATCAATACAAGAAGACAAATATTCACTGCATTTAGTTTTCCGGAAGCAAAGTGATTATTGAAAAATTCAAGTCATTCTGGAGCCAACTAGAGTAGAGGACGCATGTACTGCTTCAGAATAATTTGAAATGGAAACAGCCATGGCTTTTGCAATACCAAACAGATGAGCTCAGTGCAGTGATGGATCAACATAGAATAGAACTAATTTCTTCTCACATTGAACATGCCTCATTTCTTCACCTTGCCAAATTTTTTCATATGCTGTTCAAGTGGTAAAAGATGCTTATTCGCTTTGCTTTTTTCAAGCTGCTGATAAAACTCATCGTATTTTATATGAGTATAGAAGACAGGAAGAAACTCATATGTTTTATGGGGGAAAGACTGGCAAGATACTTTAGTCAGTGATGTTCTTATTTGTTCTCCTGAAAGATATCCAAGCCTAATTAATAGAACACTTGATTTTATTGTGGTGGGTTTGTAGATTTAAAGATAGTCTTTGAAGGAAATATGTGCATAGCTACATTAAGAAAAAAAAATTAAAAAGCAGGCAACCATGGCTGTGTTGTGTAGAAATAGTGGCCATGATTTTTCTCTTGCCATCTAAACATGCACTAACACCAATAATATCACTATTACATACTGTTATGCACATTTCACTGCTGAGGAAATTAAGATGCTGAGAAGTCAGTGATCAAGAGAACCCAAGATCTGCCTCCAAACCTTTTCCTCTGAAGTAATCCCCTTCCTTTCCACACAGTATTTTCCTCCCTTTCATGCTCAGAGTCTAAAAATAATCACAGAAAGGAAACATCCTGGGAAAGAATGGATGTTGTAATGAGGGGAGTCCTTACAACATATATAAGACAGCGATTGACTTGGAAGGAAAAATGAAGCGATATTTTTGTAGATGTTCTGAGATGCTTTTATTCCTCCAGCCACATGGTTGGAGTTCCCAGGCAGACTCAGTCATGGGACCCTGCTCTCTTCCCGGGCCCCGGGCACCCAAACCACCCAATCAGGAACAGGCATGGGGCACACGTGACATGAGGACAGGGACAGAGGCAGGGACCTGTACCCTGCAGGGTCCCTCCCCCAGGGATTTCAGGGGAAGGCACCTCCACAATAAGGTATTAAATGACTTGTTAAATAGCTGCCTTAAAAGGTAACTATTATCTTACTAAGCTATTAAAGAGTTTTCAACATCTCTTTATATTCTGTTTCCACAAAGCAGTGAGACAGAGCTTGCTCTCAACTTGTTCTTGGTCTACAAAGACTTCCTAGAGAGGAATGTCTCTGTAAAAGATTATGGTTATTTTGTTTAGTTGCTTGTTTATAATTTGTTTTATAGGTGCTAATGGACAAACTGAGATCCCATCATGCTGTCCACAAAAACTACAGAACTAGGAGGCCTCCCAAAGCTGCATGTAATACAAAAGAGAGCAGATTAATATGGTCAGATAGGGACTAGAAAAACCAGTAAAGCAGTTGTGGTCAGTGTAGCCTTAATGTATGCTGTGAGTCCTTGAACAGTAAATAAGAAATAATTGGAGAAGAGGAAGGGCAGAGGTGAGCAATACAAATCCTTGAAAATGAAAATAAGTAGCTTCTATTTGATGTGATGAAAAAAGGTTAAGTGAACCACATGATACTAAGAGACATTTCAATTAGTAGCCTTGGAGAACCAGCAACAGCTCTTAAGGAGTAAAAGGAGAATGAGTTCTTTTCTCAGGCAGAAAAAGGATATTGTCATAAGAGTTTGGACAAGAGTTTCAGTTGTGCAAGTAGTTAGGGAGAATTTTAGAACAGGCTATGTGTAAAGAAACTGACTGACAGCCAGATTTGTTTGTTGTCAGCATATAGACAGAATTGATGTCTTTGAGATTAATCAGATAAAATATTATGAGAGCCAGGAATGGGATCTGAAGAAACTGTTGCTGAAAGCTAGAAGAGGGATTAGAAGGATCTTCTGCAAGGCATGTCAATGAAGCATTTAGAAATGAGATGTGGAGTGCTCAGGGACAAAGCACTGAATCTGAACAAATTCCGTTGAGTAAAAATGATGGGAGACAGGTTATAAAGGTATATGGTGAAATTAGTAAACAACTTTATGCTGTGATTGTGAGTATATGTTTAATTATTAATTAACTGAAGACGACAGCTGGAACAGTAGTTGTAGTGTCTTGTGAGGACAAAGATTAAGTTAAGGCTGATATATTTATATATATAGGTGTTCATTTTTCTAAAAATAAAGCAAATTAGTATTTTAAAAAGGAAGACCTATCAGACCATGAAAGGTGACGAACAAATGGCAATGAAGATATCTCCAACGAGGAGAGAAGATCTAGTTAATGGGACAAGTGGCACAACAAATAAGAAACTGATGGTTGGATAGAGAGAAAGTTGTAGCTACATTATATTTTGTCAACTTTCCCTTGGAATACATCAGAGCAATACTATGTGTAAAGAGAAGCCAGGAAGCAGAATATGAGGAGGAAGCTGATGTCTTCCTCATAAAGTGTTAGGGATAGTGTGATACATCAACAATAGAGTAGAAGGGAGAGAAGATTAAGGTTCAGGAGTGTTGAAAGGAAAAGCGCGAGCTAAAAAACGGTGCAGTGATTTGAAGTATGGGGCATCCTGTTCTGCTCATGACCTGTGATAGGATAGGACAAACTTCCACATGGGATTGTTTTCAAAGTGGCAGTAGCACAGTGATACCCAACTGCCTACAAATCACAAATCCTTCTGATCACATTAGAAATGCTCTATACATCCCAGAGGTGTTGAAAAGGAGAAAGCCAAGAGAGTAATCGCTTTAATTTTCTCTCTGAAATGTAGTATTTAAAATTATGCCCAAAAAATTCTGAAGAAATGCTCAACATTGAATTAAAAAATTACTGTATGGCTGAATGCAAATTTGAAAAAAAATTACAGCTTTAGGGTTTTTTGCCACCCCCCTCTTACTTGTAACTTATCTCTAGGAGAAAACACTTTGAAACTTGTTGAGATTTATTGATTTTCAAAAGCAAATGGCTTTTCAGGAGTGTCACAGTAGCTCATCTCTGCTGTCACTGTCTCTTTCCAGCTACAAAAGAAGCATTAGTTACATGGATAATGACTTTCCACATCTATTGACCTAAATTCTTGATTCAACTAATTATCAGTGTATTTCATTATACAGCTATTTTAACTTGTTTCCACTTGTTCATGCTCAATCCATTAGAGCAACAAACATACATCTTGGTAAATACTTGTATTATGTTTCTGGAATATGAATTTAATGGAAAAAATGCCATTAGTTTTGTGAACATTCAGTGATGATTTTAGATACATGAAATGCATACATTCAGAAGGTGATGCCCTTAAATTAGAAGGGGAATCCAACTTGTACTCCAGCTGCAAGATCCTTGCTTTTATAACTGTATATTTTTCTCCTTTCTCAGTTAATCTTGTAACGTATTAGAATATATTCGTTCACAGGTATTGAGATGAGGGAGGCTTTTTATGCCTCTATTACCTGTTGAGTATTCCTGCTCTAGAATACATTGTGTTTACTATGTGGAGTTGTATTTTAATGTATAATATTATCCCCCTGATTTTTGTGTGGTGCTGCTCAGTATAATTAAGGTTGGCAGTCTAATAGGACTCCACACAAGAAATTTACATGAGGGAACCACGTTGGAAGATATGTTTTCCAGCTGAGTACTTTGTCAGTGGCTATTGTCTAGTAAACATTTTTTCAATGAATTTCTTAAGCAGGAGAACAAGACAAAGTGAACCCATGGTTAAGCTCATGCAGAATAATAAGGTAGTTGCATTCACTCAGTAGAAACAGAATTATAGCAAAGGGAATAGGTAAATAGGAGAGAAAGTTAAAAGGAACCCTCTCACATCTCTTAGTATTCACACACAAACATCCCTTTTCAGCTGTAGAAAATACATTTGTACTAATAATGACATAGCCGTTCAACTGTTTCTCATTGAATTTCCTTCAAACCTGATGTTATAAACGATAAATATACTATGTTTTTTTCAGGGGAAAATATCAACACACAAACTGTGTTTCTTTGAGGTACTGAAACTGTTGTTCTTACACAGATAACATTAAATACTCCCTAATTATTAAATTTATTTACTTATTTATTTGAAAACTGTCCTGATTTCAACATATCTTTGACATAACTTCACTTGAGAGTCTCCATAGTGGTGACTTATGGGTGTATCCATCTTCCCCTGACTTTGCCAAAGCTGTCTTGGATTGTCTTTCTGACATTTTGTTTTTCCTGAGATGTCTCAGCTTTTGCCACTGTCTGTCTTTCTGACAACATCCCCTTCATTATTCTGGCATTTAACTCATCTTTAATTCCCTATTTCTTCCCTTGTACATACAAGCTTTACCCAAAACTTGCTATAGTTGCTCTCTGCCATAATTAAAACTCTTTTGCATCATCTTTCTTGTTTTGGTCATTTTTCTTCTCCTTTCCTAACACACACTCTTAAAGCTCCATGTCCTTTCTGAGCTCAGTTGCTAGGATATAACTTTTCAGTCTAGTCTCCTGAGAAACCTTGCACCACTACCAATCTTTTGTAAATGTTTGTGTTCCATGTCATTAATGGTCTGCTCATTCCCCATAAATTTGCTCATATCTTCTTCCTTCTTTTGGTCAATCTGTTGATATAGAATGAAAATACCTCTGTAAAAAATAGGGAGCATCTTCTGAATTAGCAGTCACTTATGCATGGATATACTATTCTTCCCTTCCCTCTCAGGTCTCCCACTTACTCATATCTATTCTAGGGACATATTAGCAATGATTATTGGTAGTGGCAGATATGCATATTAACCTCAGCTACCTTGAAATTTCATGTGTGTATATGCATACATTTAAATATTTTCCAAAAGTTTTCAGGTTTTTCATTTAACAGGCTGAAATATACCATATATGTAATATCTTGCTTTCTCTATATCACTTCTTCCTGCTATAGTTTTGTGCTTTCACAGTTTATAAGTTTTGCTTTTTTCTTTGTGTATTTATAGTACCTTTCACATTAGGTAACGTTTAACTGTTTGAGTAGATCTGGTAGCACTAGGGTTTATTTGTACCCCACTAGTACTCAGTGACACTGATGAAAGACCTCACATGCTAGAACCTTCACAAATGCACATTAAAACAATAGTTCTTGTCTTGGGCAGCTCCCATCTCTAGCTGTGTGCATGGGAGCAGGTCACAATGGAAAAAAAGCAAGCTGCTGTGTAATAAGCTGAGTTCTCAGTTCGCCATCTATGTGGCCAAAGTTGGCTAGTAAACCATTATAAATGTGAGGACAAGGGAATAGGTTTGTGGATACAAGCATATACTTTTTCCACATCTATGGGTGAGGAGATACTTTCTCAGTAAACTGTAAGATGCTTGAAGAAAAACCTGTGTATCTTGTGATGAACATATTAGTACTTAAAAAGTAACCTTTACCTAGTTGCTGTAATTTTTCAGTAATAAAGTGCTAAGACATTTCTTATAGTATGTTTTTAATGTGGCATTTTTGTAAGATCATTTGTTTGGGGGAGAAAAGACTAGGAGAGAGTACTTCTGGGTTTGAGCAGAGATAATAATCATAGCCATTTCTTTAGTGGGGGTAGTGATTGGGTTTTGACACAGGACAAATGAAGACATGACTACACTGTAGAAACACCCAGCCTTGTCTTCTCCTCAGTTACCTTGGACCCTGAATTTTGGACTGCCTTCTGGGGGACTTCTGCTAGCTTGGTTCTGTCATCTCCCTTAAGTAAAATCTTGTAAGTTGGTGAGGAACGTACAGGTGAAGAAACTGCAGCCAGAGGAGTAGTTTCTGTAAGAAAGGGTAAAAACAGAGCTGTTTTTTTTTTTTATCTCAGCATCTGTCTGATGGTGGGACACACTCAACTTATGAGAATGTTCTGTGTACAGACTTTGTTCTTTAATTTCGCATGCCTGATGAGGCACGGAAACTAACAAAGATGAATATACTAATTTGTAAATCAGATGGTGTTGATTCCTTCTAGCAATAACTGTGAGCCTGAAATCAGTCTTCTCTCTCAGTCATCTCATTCCTCCACTCAGAGCTGTAGTGCTGTTTTATTTCTATTCAAGATTACCTATCCACACTGTTAATCAGTTAGGCTAAGTGAAAAGAGACATCAAAAGAAACAGTATATTTTATCATTTTATCTGGGATCTTTCCTCTTCTTTTTGTTTCTTCTTTTAAATCATCTGCTGGAGAGGTGTCTCATTACACAGAAAAAAAAAAAAAAAAGAAGACAAAAACCACAGAAGCCTAGTTTACTGGAAGACATCCTCAAACTCTGAGGCCTTTTTCTGTGCTATTGGTTGTAACTTCCACAGGTAGAAGCAATGCATTGCCCCACATATTTCTCTGTCTGCTAGATGTGTGCATAACCTCTCCCCATGGTGACAGAAAAAATGGGCAAACTGGGGATTTATATGACAGCAGCCATACTCTAAGATGTCAGTGTCTGTGTTCCCTGTAGGGTTTTTTTTTCCCAATCAGCAGGAAGAAGTTGGTTTGAGCATTTGTGCAGAGACACTGTAAGCTTGACAGACTCCTGTGGAGCTACAACGTGACTCTACAGTGACCAGTTCCTACCAGGTGTCATATCAGCTATCTACTCTCAGAGTCAACCTTCCTTCTATCTTCTCACAGCAAGTAGAGGAAAATTTGTCTTCTCACCAAAAAGAATTCACTGTCTCCTTTCCACTGCCCATGTAGGTATGTTGTAGTCTTTACATGAGCCCAGTACCCGTCCCTTCTGTGCTCCAGGAGGGCCCAAATCAGCAGTCATTCCATGTCGCCCTGATTTTTAGAAATCTTTTAGCCTTCTGATGTTTTCATTCTAGTTGCAAGCTTTTCCACACATTGTTCTGTAAAACAGAAGATTTCTAAAAATCAGGGCGACAATTCCACAGACAAACTTCCTACTAATTTCAGGTAGGGGATTAGTGTGACCAAAAACCTTGATCTAAGGGAAGTTGGCCAAGTCAGCATTTTTAATGAAGTCACTGAAAGCAGATGGTCTCATGTCTTGGAAGTGGTGCCGGAATGACACATGAATGGGGCTTCAGAGCTGGTTTATAGCTGTGCCAGCCCAGCTTCTGTGGATGGCTGCTGTTTCTTGGGGGTTCTGAACTCAAAGGGTCATGAACCCCCACTACATATCCACACAAAAATACAGAAACTTGATGACAAATTCTATTTGAAGTTCACAAGCCCTAGTAGCAGAAATTTTTGCTTTAGAAGAGGGGTAATCAGGGCACTCAGTTAGTTGTATGGCACTATTTAGCTATTAGATACAAATTCATAAAACTTTTTTTGGGGAAAAAATAGTCTGTACTTAGCTGCTTGCAGGTGGCATTAGCTTTGTACAGGAGCTGTAGTAATTTTTAATTTGTAAGAATTCAACTGTGTTTCTATAGCATAAAAACACCAGTGCATTGCAAGGGAACTGGCATGTTTTATTTTCATCAATTTTTCTTTAGTTTATGGCTAGAAAGGGCCTTATCTTTTACCCACCTCAGTGCATAGATGACAAAAAGCTAAATATAGGAGTGAAGTGTATTTTGTAATAATATAATTACTATTACTATGGAATTCAGGGATTTCTAGACCTACTAGCAATGTATTCCTTAATCCTTTTTTTTGGTCTGTGTTAATAATTTTGCTCATTATTTATGAGTTATAAAAAAAGTAGAAGACATTGCTGACCAGCTTGTAATGCCATCAAATAAAATATCTCTGTATGTTTACAGTGACAAAACTGTAGTACATTCCTGTGCTGACATAAGGTATTTTTTGATTGAGGGAATATATGCAATTTAAGTAGATTACAAAAGTTTGTTTCTTATGTCAAACATTAATTTTGTCCATTTTCTGATACCCACTTCTATGTCTAATTCCTTGAGTCATTATGGCAGGGTGTTCACTCTGACATTAAACTTCATCTTGAAAATGGTTTTCTGAAAAGCCTCTGAGTGCATAGATTTTGTTTCTTTTCTTTTCTTAAACTCCATCTTTGTGGACCATATCCATCCTTGTTTCATAGGCAGTATTAGCATTTTGAACAACAACAGTCTGCATCATCTGTGCAATATCCCTGACTTGTGTTGTACTTCCACATAAAAACAGCTCCTGTGTACGTTTTTTAAGACCTACAACACACATTGCATTTTACTCTTTTTAAAATAACATCAGGGAAACTGTGGAGCTTCTTTTGAAGGATTACATTACAGCTTTGATTTTTATTTATAAAACATAAAGGACTAATATATATCAGTTAGGACATTTTGCTTCCAAAGTGCATTGTAACAAAATAATTGGAAGGCAGTTGTGGTGTGAAATATATGACAGCTTTACAGGACATAAAAAGCAGCTTTTTCTTTGTAATAGTGTAATTGCCTTAAACCCCACAATCATAATTGTTATCAAAAAATAATCCCAAGGAAAGGCTAATATAAGGTGAGCAGACTATTATAAGAGCTCTAATACACTCAATTCCTTGAACAGCAAATGCAGCCCCTCAATCTCCCAGTGCTTTTAGTGTCAGTCAGAGAGCACTCAGTCATTTCTGTGCATCAAGCCTGCAGTATTGATTTTTCCACTGACTGAAACAGCCATATAAGCATAAATTTTGCATGAGGCTTTCACTTTGTAGACTCTCCTTTGGTCAGATGACACATGATGTGAACATGAAGACTGTATAATAACAATGCATGGTCAACCTGCAGGCATTAAAGCGTGGTCTCTCACAGCTTTGAAGGACAAAAGCTGGAATGGTGCATCTCTGGTGTGATAGAAAACAAATATCATTTCCATCTTGGCAGCCTGCATTCAATTTTATACTCTCTTCCCCCCCCCCTACACTTTCACGGACCCCTTTTAGGGAGGAAATGCACACGCACACACAAACACGTATAGACATAAAGTATACTTATCAGTGATATCCAGTACAGATAAAAATCAGCTCTGTGGGAAAGCAGAGCTGTGATAATAAATGTGCATCAAACCTGAACCCTTTGCTGCACTTGCTTTCCACTTTTCTTTGGTGGTGGAGTGTTGTTTTGTTTTATAGTTGATGCCATTTCTTTTAAGTCAGCCCTTGAGACTAAATATTGTACAACAGCATTTGATAACATCTTGTATCATGCTGAAAAACCCTTATCTAAAGATTCGGCCTTGTGATAGACAGGCAGGAGTGAAAACATTCCTTAATAGCAACGTTGCTTTCATCTCATTGCTGTCCTCGTGAAGTTGCTCTGCTCATTAATATTCTCCCTCTCTCTCTCTCTCTCTCTCTCTCTCTCTGTCTCTCCATTTATTGTTTAAATGTTTAGTGTAAAATGCATTCATCCTGTTATGGGATCATGTCAATGGGAGGAGACAGAGGAGTAATCCTAACCCGTGTGAGTCTGAAATAATAGCACAAGGAGTAATTTGTCACTAAGAACTGCAGCAGTGCATTAATTATTCCTTAAAGTGCATTGAACTGCAGGCAGTGGATGTAATTAATTTATAATATAATGCAATGCAACCTCTTAAAATTAAGTTGGACTGACCCAGAGGAAAATTTATCTGTAAGCAAAAAGCTCACTGATAAGCCAGTTTTAGTCAGTGAAAACGAGAGAGCTATTTTGTCTTAAATAACAATCATGGGAGGAGAGCAGGCCCTACTGTAATGAATAATTGCGAATAAATGCTGTTTTCATTTTGTAAAAGGATCCCAACATAATAATTGCACAGCAGCATGATTATTCCAGCAAGGACAGATGTTAGAAGCACTGATTCTGTTTCTATTTATGCAGGATACAAATAAATGTTTAATGTTTATATAAGAGTTTGTCTGTTGTACAGGCAGATTAGTGTTCAGTGCATTAAGAGACTCACATTTTTTCATTTGAAAATGGTCTGCTGGTGATAAAAGAGCTCTGACCTCCCTGGTCAGGGGAGTATTTTAGATTTGTTTTCTTCTTCCTTGCCCAAATTTTCCTGTCTCCTCTCTTGAGGGTATAATAACATATTGATGTGAATACAGTGACTGTGTAAGTGCTACCTTTCCCTCATAGTTAGAGTTGTGAAATTACTTTTATTTCAAGTTGAGCATATCTTAGAACAAGAGGCAGGGATGTGCTTTTGTCCTGGCTTGTGTTTTGGTTTAGGTTTTTGGGTTTTTTTAATTAGTTAGTTTGGTTTACAGTATCACAGTGATTTTTTTTTTTTGAAATGAATATTTTTCTAGAATGACAGTGAGCATGACACTTGCATACATGGGCTTCACTACAGACATTTATAAAATAGTGAACAACTGCATATATATTTTTAAATTTGTAACATTAATCACTAGCTAAAATAGGTAAATATAAGAGCTACTTCCTAGGTTAATTTCACACAATTATTTGAATGATTTCATAATATTTATAGCTATACATATTCCTATACCTGTACCTAGAGAGTTATGTCTCTCTGTACAGATGTTCTCACACACTCTTAATGTTGCATAAGTACCTAATATTAAGGACAGAGACATTTCTATTGAGTCATGCTGAGAAAATATATTTATAGGGTCTGGGATAAAATGGTTTTCTGAATTACCTAAATACAGTTAAGTAATAATGGAGGGAATGGAGAGAATTACATGTCAGTGATTGACATTAGAATAGCCCAAAACCCCCAAGCCTTTTGTTGAACTGTTTCAGAAACAAAGGGTCATTGCTGAAGTATTGTAACTATTTTTTTTTCCTTTTTTTCTCCTACCTGCTATGAAATTACTAATGAATTTACAGAAATCTTATATGTGCCATGTGTTTCTGGGCACTATTAATTTTTATAAACTTTTCACTTTGATGTAGCGGAAGTAGACTGCTGCCCTCAAAGGAGATGATAATTTGAAATTAAATGTTGGCCATATTACTTGTAAAATGGGAAAAAAAAATACTGTGTAAAATTGTCCTGCTGAGGAAGAACAAGTGGCAGGGGTTCTCTGAAAATGCAGGTGATAGGACTTGTGAATTTATTATTTTTAATAAATTTTGACAGGAAAATACTGTGTATGAGATGAAAAGCTGCTTGGGAAATGAAGGAAAAATGTAGGGGTGATATGGCAATGAGGAGAAGAGATTTTAGAAACACAGTATGGAGTAGCAAAAATCACTTTTTAAAAAGTAGTTCAAGTTGAAGTGCACCAATATACCTTTATCCTGCTCTGCATTTCTCTAAAGAATGATCTTTCCCCTCTTGCTTCACAGAAGTGGTGATAGATCTGGCAGAGTACTCTGGGGTAATTTATGCGTATAATGTTTGAACATTTGAATAATTTGTGCTTCTGCTCAACTGTTTGCAGTTTATGAACATGAAATTAGGATACCTAATTTATTATTTTATTTTGTCCAGTATTAAGAAAGTGTCTTTTAGCATTTGGCTGCTTCTATTTGAGTAGCTGATTTAAAGATCATCCTCAGCCTAGAACAGTGGGGAACACAGAAATCAACCAAGTCTTTGAAACAACAGTGGAGGGAACAAGTTTCAGAAAAGGAAGGCTAGAGGAATGCTGTAAGACCAAAGGAAAGCTTATTGAATCAAAGAGAAATTAAATCAGATTTGCAATTTAGAGGGTAGTACCTCATCTCATATAAATTGGTTTCTTGTAACAACTGGAAGCCTCATATGCAGATATTTAGTATCAAGAAAAACCTATAGATTAATTATGAATTTCATAGTTTGATCCAAAGCATAACAATATCCTCAAGAATGCCTATATACAGATATAGGCAAGACTGTGCTCACGAGTGTAAATCCTCAACAGCTCCATTGATTTCAGCAGCACTCCTGTGCCTTGGAGCAATGTGACTGAGAGGAGATTTTGGCCAATACCTGAGCAAATAAGCAGAGAGGTCATAGCACTCATCTCCTAGCCACAGAAAATGTTATAAAGTTCACAAATAGTCAGGAATTTATGTCAAAGGCATAGTTTTACTGAAACAGGAATTGGGACATTCCAGTTATACAGGTATAGGTAGTACCTGAGAAGTCTAATAAATCACCAACCTCAAAACTCAAATGTACTGTCCAAACAGAATAAACACTGTTATATTTCTTACTTGGTGCTGTAAGATAGGGACCTCTTAAAAATTACATTTTTTTATGAAGCTCCATGAAGGTAAAAAAGGGTGAAAAGTAGTAGAGAGAGATGCAATTAAATTAAAAGTCTAGAATTATAGAATTCTTCATCAAATCTTCTTCTGACTCCAATGAATCATTCAATTCCTTTTCATTCGTCTTTTCTAGTTCTCTCCTCCGGCCATTTAAAATTGCTTTGCATTGTCATAGTCATAAAAAAGAAATTTATGCCCCTCAGAAAGGATATGCAGTTTTGCAGGAAGTAATATCGACATGTCCAATTTCAGATCAGCATAGTCCACCTTCAAAGAAATAAGTCTTTTCCAGGAAGCATGAGTGGCTTTAGCAATATCTGGGTGAGTAGTTATATGCCCAAAGAGAGCCTCTTTCCCCTGTGCCAATTTTAAAATTCATCTTTTCACCTCACATGAGAGGGAATACCTGACTGAGGTGCAAGAGGGAATTCTCGAGGTGCTTTTCTCATTTGCTAGGAATGCTCAGGACAGGGAAATGCCAGATCTAAAACTGGAGGTGGACATCACATCTAGTCTCTAGTAAAACCTAGACTCAGGATGCCTAGAGACCACTCCTCCAGAAAGGCTCATAACCCCAAAACTGGTGTGACTGCAGCCAGCTCCTGGGGTGGAAAGTGTAGCAGCCTTGCATTGTCTCTTGAAAGAGAGCTGGAATTTCCAAATGAGTTCATACAATACAGATGCTTCAGTTCTTCCCAATTAACTTACCTGAGATGTGTACTTTGGGAACATTCCCCAAAGTGCCAGTGTCATTTGGAGTTAGTACTCATGGAGAGGCACTCGGAGCAACTGCATAAGCTGACTGAGGTGTGAGCCATTTCTAAGAAATGCCTGTCACTTCCCACTGGCTACCAACGGCATCTAAGATGAATTGAGGTGCAGAGATTTAGATGGGTGAATTTGGCCTCAGGAGTCAACGTGTATTTTAAAAATATTTTTACTGAGTACAAAAGATGCAAAAGATTTTCCTCCCAAAATTTTCAGAGGTTTTTGGACATAGGAAAACTAAGATGCTGAAGTAAAAGCCACTACTTCCAAATGTATCTGTTTTAGGTGACCAGTCTGTGATATGCCTTGATTTGCAAGTACATCTAAAATATCTGTGGTCATAGATGTATACTCTCCTGAAACTGAGAGTATAATTTCAGGTCCAAATTCTATGCTCTAACCTGGAGCACTGGTGCTTCTTTTAATGGGTTATTTTTCTATTCTAAGTAAGTAGCAGGGAGAGCTATACAAGTAAACTATGTCTATATTTACAGATATATCTTTTTGAGTGCTTAGAAGCCTGAATGAATAGTCATCCCATAAAAAGTAATGTGATTGGGTTCATTTCACCACTGTAGTCTGACTTTTCAAGGAATGGGAGGTTGTTGTATAGGGTCCTGTAAAACCATGAGTTTATGTCTGCTTGACAAAGGTAGTGAGCTGCCTTCACAGATCTTAACTAAGGTGTGATTTTCATCTGTCGCTTTGGGCGACTGTGCAGAGGTGTCTTTACTTATTGCTGATACTGATTTTTAACTCCTGCTTCTCCTGCTTACCTCAGCCACCTGCTACTTCACAGCAGTTTCCATGAGTTAGCTTTGTTCAGTGTGTCTTCTTGGAGAGGAAAAACTTAATTGTTTCACACACTGAAATGACAAAATATCCCTAAGCAGAGAATGTATGGTACAGGACTGCCTTAATGTGCATAGACCAGTATGTACAACAATAATTTGCTTGACTGCTTCCAATCTTTTAATTTCTCATACTTAATTTGGTCACCAGTCAGCCTGTAAGTAATGCAGAAAATCGTACACAATCCAAAAGCCTGTTGGTACTGGGGATTTTTGACTCTTCAGCAGACTTGTAGCATAATTGAGATCCAGTCAGCTGATAAAATACATCCAGCCACATACATGAAAAAAACCCCAATCTCACATGCATATGAGTGCCTCAAAAAGTCCAATGAATGCAATTTTAATTAAAGATTTATTTGGTTTTCAGGAAGGGAGAAAAGATGATTTTCATCAACATGAATTAATAGTAACTCTTTATTCAAAAGTATGTTTAATCTTTAACATTTATTTTCACTTCAGCACATTGCCAATGACCACTCATTTCTTCATAAAAAAATACTCCACTATATCTTACAGAATCTTTATTTAAAAAGGCATTGATAAATTGAAGGGCGTTCAAGGAAGGGAATCAAAAATGATTAAGTGCTGCAAGTATTGACTTATGACTGAAGATTAAAATAATTGAATGTGTGTTTGTGAGCTTGCTAAACATTTCTTACAACTTTGTTCTCAAAAAGGTAGGTATTTGATTTTTTTTATTTCAGTTTTGAAAATTGAGAATATTCTCAAGAAGAATGTCTAATTGTAAGGTAGATACACTTTTCAACTTAAAGACTCCGTTTGTTTCTTGTATAGCTACTTATCTTGAAAAATTCTTACTTCCTAAATTCATTGCTGTCAGTGAAGTATTTTCAGGATAAAAAACTACATAACTTTAGTAAGCATGACAGAAGTTAATGTATTAAAAGTAAGCTTTGAAGAAATTACTGAATTCCCCAATTTTTGTGCGTGAAAATAAAGATTCAGTTCATCAGATTAAGACAGCAATTTGTACTGAAGAATAGGTCATATATGGACATTTGGTTCTGAATCTGCTACTTTGTTGATAAAAAAAAAAAGGCGAAAGAAATCACATTATGCTCCTATAGCACTGACAGAGAAAAGTAAACAGGAGCAAACCATCTGCAAACACAGTCCTGTTTATTGTTTCCCTATATTGCTCTTTCTGTTCTCTGTCATGAAGCCATCATACTATCATGTGAGGACCAAGAAGTCGTCTCAGGAAGGAGATTTATGGGTTTCAGCCCTGAATAAGGGCCCTGTTTGACTGATCATAACATTTCTGGAGATGCCTCTTAAGGTAGTAGCAAAGACACCCAAAATTACCTCAATGGCTCAAGTATTCCTTCGCCTCACCACATCCCAGAATATGTAGATGTTAAATAAGTAGAAGAGATTTGTTATGGCCATGATGAGTTTTCCAGTGAGGTGGGACATCAGAATCAGAGTGGTAGGAATGTCCATTAAAGTGTTACCAATCATTAGAAGGAAATTGAGAGAGCAAAAGCAAAGAGCATCATGTTGCTACTTTTCACATATGTAGCTTGCTCACATGCTGGGTTTCCCCAGTTTTGGTTACTAATGAAGACACAGGATGTAATAGAACTAGGAAGACCCAGAGAAGTGTGGCCAAGATGTTCACGAGTGAATGACAGGCTTTAGACAAGGGCAAATATAAGAGATAAGTCTTTTTTGCTTTTAAAAGTATGAAGAAAGAGTAGGATGTAGAAATTTGTAAGTCATGAATTGCACAGAGCAATGAAACAAGTGACATTGACTTCCCCTTGAAATTGTTGGAGAACAGCTTCAAAACAAGCAAAATTACATACTTCTTCTCATAGTGCATAATTTAATTGTGGAACTTGTAGCCACGGGGGAGCTATGGAAGCAAAAAGTATAAATGAGTTCAAAACAGGTCTAGATAAATTAATTTAAGGATTTGCTTAGTGCTATTTCATAATAATTAAATTCAATGGTTTGCATGTGACCTTAGGCTGAGGAAGTCCCTTGACTGCTAATTTCTGAATCTTGGGATGATGCACTGAGGGGAAGGATCACTGTAACAGTGCCTTTAAACATTGTAAAAGTCTGCCAAGAGCCATGGTTGGAGACCATATAGCATGTTAAATAAGCCTGATGCCATACAATAAAACTTAGGCTCTTGTGAAACAAAAACCCTAACTCCTTTTCCCTGACTCCCATCCACACGTAGTTTATTCCTCATATGAATATCTGGAGGGACCCCAATTCACTACCACACCTTAGAGTAGGAATTTTGTAGCAGCAATAGTGATATAAATACATCTAATTTAGACTGTAAGCACCTCAGGGTCTTGTCATTCTAAATCTCTGTAAAGCACCAGGTTCACCTGTGAGGATATATAAATAATAATAATGAAAAAAATAATGTTGACCCACATCATTCAAATGGGAAAGGTGCAAAAATGGATCTAAGAAAGGACTTTTTGATTAATAAAGCACATCTCTTATTTGCATTCCTGTTAACTTTGTGCAAAAAAAAGATGCATACCTGAATAAACAGAAGTATTTTGTTGGGACTTGGGTTTGCTTGTTTTGTTGGGATATTTTTTAATTTGTTTGGATTTTAAGACATAATAATTGATGTGTTTGGGAAAACTTCAGAGCCTGAGGCTTCTTACTGTAGGACTAAATTGTCCTATTTATCCATCAAGATGTTATCATAGGTAAAATAATAGAAAGTCAATACTGTAAACAACTGAAGCATGAGAACTAATTTTTTTGAAATGGCACTTTTTTAGTGGAAGATAAATCTCTGGTACTTTTATGAACTTTAGTCAACAGAAAGAATGTGTCAATGGGATGGGTGTAGCTTTGATGTCCTGCTGGAAGAGGTGCATTTTCGTTAGTGAGACCACAAAGATTCAGTGACTGATGCTCTGTAATGTCCTGGTGGACAACAGACTCTGCATATTATGTCACCTCCCTAAGCCAGGTCATACATGGCTGGGGAGTATTGCATTGACTTGTTATCAGTGCAGTCAGGACTGTCTTCCCCTGTCTGCACAAAAATTCAGTTCCTAATGCACATTAGTGATCTAACTGTAAAACAAACACACAAACAAACAACATCTCCCCCACCAAAAAAAAAACCCAAAACCACAACAAAACACCTAAGAACAAAAACAAAGTCTCACATTAGTGTTGTATCATTTAAATTTGCATTGTGAAACACTGTCGTGTAAATGATTAATACTGCTCAAGATCAAGGCTGAGGGTCATACTGAATGGTGAAATGTGAACTAAAAGCTTATTGGGAACAGCTAAATTAATGCAAACCATTTTTACTGCCTTAAAACTCATGAGTGGAAATATTTCTATGTGCAGTCAGAAGAAGGGAGTTTGTATCACTGTTTATAGCACTACTGGGATCCTAACAGAAACAGTTGCACACTTCCGATAGACATCATGGAAATGGTTTCATTGTCAAAGATGTAGGAAAGCAGTTGAAAAATGGCTGGGGAGCCAAAAGGTTTGTTTTACATCTAGAAATTTTAAAAGGCTGGTAGTTCCTAGCTATAAAAAGATAAAGTTGACCACAGCCTACAATTACCTAATAAGGAAAGCTTATGTGCTTCCAGTAAATCAGTCTAACAGACAGACATATAGCTTTGGATGACACATAGCTGAGATTACATGGTGAAAAGATGCATTTATATAAAGGCCATGGTAATTAACCATTGAATGATCAGGACCATGGTAAACTTACCTGTTCTTGAAGTCTTTAAAAAAGTACTCTGACACCTAAAGGGTTGTCTCAAGCATCTGGAAATTGGGCTGTTCAGGTGAGTAACAAAATGCCTGTTATTTATGTATGTGTAGTGCCTTTGTGCTCACAAGGGTTAGTTAAGGCCTTTAAATTAAAGACATGCCAGAATATTTGCAGGGTCAATATTAAGAGCTATATGTCTCCTCCTCCCTGCTCCAGCTGTCTTTTGTGAGTGCTTTGTAAGTTGATGCCCCACCTCACATAGTACAAGTTTGACTAGCTTCTTCAGTGCTCCCTCTTGTCTTCAGAAGAGCTGCATATCTCTTGTTATTTATTTTATGCATTAAATGCTTACAGTGCTTGCAGCTGTACAAGACATAAATATAAAGGGAGTCCATGCCCTGTAGGTCTTACTGTGTGCAAGGCGGAGAGGAGTAACAGCTTGGGTGTTGGTACTGGCTGTTGTTCAGAAATAATGCATTATTGTTTCAGGAATGGGTTGATGCTTGAGTCCAAGAGCACGGATCTAGGGAATTGGCTGTGATGAAGGTAACCAAGGCTTGAACAACAGATGACATGTTGGGGACAGGATGTAGAAAGTTAGGGAGCAGAAGTGAGAGGATCAAAGGGACATAAAGTGTCACACAGTGACAAGAATTAAGATGTGAATTGCCTCAAGGACACAGTTATACTGATCCTGAAAGTGAAGGAGTTGCTTAAATTTGAAACAAGCATGAGAGAACCACAAATTGCTAAATTCAGCAGAGAGGAGAAGGCAAGAAAAGTGTCTCCTGGTAGAAGATTCCCAATCCTTAGTCTGTTTTGTAGAGGAAGTTAACTAAATGAACTTAAATAGCCTGCATATGACGGGCATCAAGAGCTAGTTGGAGAGGGACTAGCCATCAAATATTTATATTTATGAATTCCTTGATGACCTGGGATCTCTGTTGTCTGACTTTATTCCAAGTCCTTCCTATCTTCAGGATAATCATGTTTGTACTATAGTAAATATTTTGCCTTCCATTTATGAACTGTACATAATAAACACCACTATCAATTTATTTAATGGTCATTTCAGCGCTGGAAGTATTTTATATCACAAGTCACTCTGATTTCCCACATAATCTAAATCAGTAGCACTCTGACTGATGGTTAATTCTTTCATCTCAACTTTAGGATTACAAGGAGGCTCTGAGCTCAGATTATGTTTAACAGCTTTTGACATTTTGGATGTAAAAGTCATGAATAGCTGTAAATTGTTTTCTAGATGATTTGTGTGTCTGTATTTTGGATAAAGAAGAAAACTTTATTGTCATAAAATAGCCCAGGTGTGCAGAAAGCCACAGTGACAGATGTGGATTGCTATGGATTTCACACGCATCATGAAACAACGTACCAAAGAAAGGGACTGAAAAACAGTTCTGCTACTTAAAGTAATTCAATATTCATAGAAAAGTAGTTTGTAGTATTTGTAGCTATTCAGAAATACAAACTTATTTCTTCTTGACCTAATTCCAGCACTCAAATCCCATTTTGTTTTATATATTTTCATTGTTTTGAAGGAGAAACTCATTCCTCACATACAGTGCTCCAGTGCTTCAAGACTCATGTAACTTTTTTAATCATCTTAGTTATTTGATACCATTATCTAGTAATCACTTTATCAAACTGATGATCACCCACAAGCAGCTTTGAGCAGGATTGTTGAGAGGGTGTGGATTGATGAAGACAGAACTGTTTGATATTAGTCACTGAGCTCTGTAGCTTGTGGGCAGTAAATGCCACTGCTTTTCACATTTGAAATGTAGAAGATATATTCACTTCAGTATAACACTGCGTTACATCTTCTGAAAAGGGAAACTCTCCTACAGTCCATAACTCCTCTTGTTCTCTGAAATAAAAAGTGAAGATATTTTGCACTTATTTCAATGATGTGATGGCCTCGCTTGAAGTTATAACTAGAGCTTGCATTGTATCACACACCTGTCATATTGGGAAGAAGCAGTGCATTTTCTATTAGGAATCAGTGACTTTTACTCTCATGCAAAAAATGTCACCTTATTTCGCACTAAACATAAACTCTGCGAGTAGGTTTGGATATAAACTAACATATTCAGCACAAATATAGGTACAGAAATAGAGTAGGAGTGTGATACAGTAGGATTCCAACCCCAAAAGACTCCCTAAAAGAAATGCAGATAAATTCACTGAAATTCACATCTTATCTATGTTCTTACAAGTGTCCTGAGGATAATAAGCAGGGATTTCACTTAGGTAATGTGCTTAATGCTGCCAGACCAGACATTCAGAGCTCTCAGAAGTTAGGAAAAAATTTCCAGTGTAGGTGCAAACTGGACACACTTGGGTAGCGCTAGAGGTGTTACTGTTCTATGTAGAGAAATAGGCTTTTGATCCTGAACATGGATGTGTGTACCACCAATGCTTCCATTCAGAGTCCTTTGCAGGGAGCATGTGTGCAGTAACTGAATGCAGCAATATGTTGTTTACTGAGGGCTTGAAAGGTTTTGAAAGACTTCAGTCTCAGAGTGTCCTTTGTTGCGGCCTGACAGCAAATGTTTGTGACCCTGGGAGCTGACCAATGGTCAGGTGAACATGGAGCCCTTGGAGTGCTTCATAAACAAAAGATGACAGGGCTTCCCCGGTGGTCCTGCTGCAAGATGGGCTAAGGTCCATGTGCCATCTGCTGCCCTTGAAAGCTCCTTCCTCACAGAGACTTGGATTTTCTAACATCTTGCCCTGGTCCATGGTGTAACAGTGTGGAAGCTGCATTGGCATTGCTCACAGTACAGGGGAATTGAGCACATGGAACAAGAATGGGGAAACTGCACCAGTCATCTGACCTGATGGAAATTTGGGCCACTAAAACTGTCTTGCTTTTTGGAATGCAGATTGGTCAAAATATTGCATCCTTTAAATAATTCTGCATTAGTGGAAGAGAAGCCTGCAATAAGGCCCCAAATGAACAGGACAGAATTTGCATGGTCTCCAGTGTTGCCAGTAGAGCACAGTGAATAATTACACCAAATTCAAAAAGCAGAGAAAATTATCATTAAGCAACTGTTCAGACAGCTTTTTGACCTTTTGAGGAATTTTTTTTGTTTCATGTCACAATATTGATTGTGAACAAGTTCCTGGTATAAATATTAGATATGGTGACATATCTTACAAAAATAAAAAAGGTAAATGCAAGTGATGTCCTTCTTATATTTTGCAACTTCTTGCTTGTATTTTGCTTGCAGATTCTTTCCTGTCTTGGAGAATCAAACAGCTTTCTTGAGGGTTTTTTTTGTGTATTATAAGCTGCAGTGAATAACATATACTTAACAAAATTACACACTGCATTTGCTGTGAGCAGCACCCCAGTTCCTTTTCACTCCTGACAAGAACACAATCACCAAGAAAATCGCCGACCTCCATTTCCACCTCACTTTTATTTGGCAGCAAACAGTCGAGTTTGTCATTGGCTTCCTCTAGTATTGTTCAGCTCATGTGGTATGAGATCACATTAAAGAAGATTGTTGCAATTTGTCTCATCTTGTGAAAGCACATGCTGTCCCTATGCACTCAAGCCATACTTTAAGTATGAGTGATTGAGTGGACCTAAGGAATGCTGAGTAAATATGTTGTTGCAATTAGGGCTTGAGAAAAAAAAAGGTGTATCCAGTATTTTCCATTCCTTTACCATTTGTGTATAAAAGGTATACATGATCTTTCCCCTCTACTCACAATATTTAGCAGATAAAATAGCTTGAAAAATTTTATCATATTGAGAGCTGTTTCCTATACTGTTTACCTGCAGAGCACCTGCTGCCTGTGAAGCAAAAAAAGAATCTGGCCTTGTAAATATTAAGACTGTAATTTCTAAAGTAACCTACTAAAACTCATTTTTCTTTGTATTTTCTGCACAACACACGGAGATCTGAAACACATTATTCTAGAATAGGGTGCTGCAAGATAGGAATCTCTTCTCCATGGCATGCAGTGGTTTGATTTTGCATTTAAATAACATCTTTCACCCAAGATCTTGCAAGTTTTTAAAGCTATTAATTTAGCCTCAGAACACTCCTGTGAAAAAGTTACAAATGAACAGTAGATAACAGGAGATGTAATAGCAGATAACGTAATAATAGCTTTATCTTTCTTCAGTGGTCACAGACACCAACACAAAGCCCTGTTTTATGTTCTGTATGAATATTAGTTTGTGATGCTTGTGGTTTTTGAATGGAAAACTAAGAGACCTTGGGTTTCCTGTTCAGAGAAAGCGAACATCTGAAATTGCTCTTCATTTCAGCTAAAATTCTGAGTACTTAGAGAGAAAGTCAAGTCTGTGTAGTCTCAAATTATTTTCCCATAAACAGGGACTCTGTGGTCAATGAGCTACTTCAGAAAACATTACCTGAGGTATTTTGTCTTATGCTACACAGTTTATGTCTAGCCACATAGATAGGATAGACCCAAGCTTCTCTATCTTTGCTTCAAAATGACCAGGTATGAGATAGTCCAAGTGTAGAAGCAGAATACATAAAGTTAATGGCCCGCAGAGGATTGGTTGAATTTCCACTCTTCTGCTGGAAATATAATAAATGGCACTCTTTCCTCTTACATGGCTTCAAAGGTGACTCCACACTCTATATTTTTTACCAAACTGTGTATTTTGTTTTAAATGCCATTATTATAACTGTTTGTATGCAGAAGACAGACATTAAAGTCATGCTATTTAAGCAGCAGTAACGCCATTATCGTACTGATGCTTTAATTGCTGAACTGCAGTTGAACAATGCAGTCCGTGCATAGTTGCTCTAGTATTTTGGGAATAGCTCCTCACAAGTACGTTGCCCTTTGACCATGAGAAGTACAACCAGTGTGCTGGCTGCATTGAGATTTTAATGGAGGAAAACTCTGCTTTTGACATTCACTCTTGTTGACTTTACATTGAAGCCAACAGGACCTTTTTTTGACTGAGTTCAGAATTGAGTCCTAATACCTAACAAATATGTATGTAACTGCATAGAGAAATCTACTTTGGATTTGTTTCCAGAGTACCAGCAGTTGGGAGAACCAAAAACTACTTTTAAAATGCCAAGACTAGGTTGGTGATTAATGAAGAATTTATTTTATTTTGCAGTGTCTCTTATTTAACCAGATGCCTCTGGAGATGTGCTTTAAACAGCAAGGCATTATCTTAGACTAGTATGGTAGATTTTCATCTCACGTTGACTCCATTAAAGTAAGCTTCTATAAACAGACATCAATTACAACCAGTTTAAAGGGTTTTAAAATGTAATCCAGCAGTGCTGCTTAACTAAATGAATCCTGAGAACTGATCTCCAGTGAATTAATAGAGCAGTGTGTGGAGAGCTCACTATGAATCTGAGTTAATGACTGGAGAAGATCAAATTAATTACAACTGTCTCTGAGGACATGCAGGGAAGAAGTCCCTTGCATCAGCTAAGGTTTGATTAACTCTTCAGGTACCAAATAGAGATTTTCTACAAGTTATTTTTTAAGTAATTGCTAGTATGGAATGAATCAGCTTGGCATTTCTTAGGAGGCATGCTAGTACTGTAAGAAGTGACAGTGCTGAATTTTACTGCAAATTCCAATTTTTGTCTTTTTACTCTCTGTTTAATTGGGGATTTTTTATAAAATATGAATGCTAATATTATACTAGGATTATAACAAAGTTACTGCATAGCATTTTCTCTGCGTGCTAATATAGAAACCATTGGGATGATTGGTTCACAATTTGGATAAACATCCAAGACTATGCCACTAAGCTCCCTCTGATTTTTTGCACTGCTACTACTATTATTATTATTATTATTAATAATAATAATACATTCTTGGGTTAGAAGAAGTGGTG